>ML058498.1:600000-1167778 GCA_003013855.2 Liriodendron chinense | reverse complement strand
GTATATGTAGCTTGTGGTGTATGTAAATTATCCTGTAGCGTAGGCTACATGCGACTTAAGCTATTTTCATGGGCTACATAGTGTTAAGGCTAGGCTGTGCTATGTTACATAAGCTACATACTACATAGCATAGCTATTTAAAACATTGGGCAGTAGTGGGTCCATTATGGAATATAGAACACATCTGGAAGATCAAATAATCCTGCATTGCTATTTATTGGATCACTTGACCATGCTATAAATTATCATCATTAACAAGCGCATCTTCTCACCTGTGTTGTGAATGATCCCATTCATCCTTCTACTTGAACAACGCCATGTGTTCAAAGTCATATTTCATACTGTACTTCCAAAGTTATGGAGCATTAAAGATTGGGAAAGTTTTTCTCTGAAGTTTGTTGGGACCTCTCCAACTATTTCAATTTGACCTACTTTGTAGGTTACAGATTATTACCATGGGAGGTCATCATGATATTATATTCTCTTGGGTATAGGGTCCAATGTTTTATACTATTTAGCGAATGGTATCAACCCTACAAATCCTTCGTTTGGTGCCTTTTGGTGATGATTGTGGCCTGTCCAATTAGTTGACCAATGCTTGGATGAGTAATACCTAAATGTCGCGCTTTCTTTTTATTCTTATTTTTTAAATTATTCTGGCCAACTTGAATGATTGTGGCCTCTTTATTCTCCTTTTCTTTTTTTCATTTTAGTAATATTTGTCATCTTAAAAAAAAAGTCATACGGATAGGAAGGTCATGTCTAACCGTAGTGTACTAATGTATGAGAAAAGAAGTTCATATATAGCTAATGAACCATCGCAGACCAGAAAAGTCTAAAAGTAATAGTCCATATATATATATATATATATATATATATATATATATATATATATATATATATATATATATATAAAATCGCCTCTAGTTCAAGTTCTCAGAAACATTCAATTGGTGCGAGTTTTAATGTCCATCCATGTAGTGGCAGTTGGTTGGTCCAGACTGATTGGTGTGTTTGGCAATCCTACATGTTATGTGGTTGATACCATTTATTAACTGTTAATGCATGCACATTGGATTGGGTCTTATTTTTAACACAAGGCAATCTCCATGAAGACAAAAGATGTTCAAGTGCATCTTCAGATCTCATCTACAAGTCGAAGATGAAGGTTGAGACCTTCACTAAGCCCATGTGTATCTCACTAGGTGACCCGGAATGCTTCTAGGACATCTGAGCCATGCATCAGGTCAGATCCAGTGTCGGTGACCTGGCCCAAAGATGTGGGTGGTCAATTCATTATGTGGGTTGCACATAGTAAAAAAATGGATGATCTAAAAATGGATCAACTTTCCATATTCAACATACACGTGGGCCCGCCTGTTGAGTGGTCTTTGGCAAGGTCATCTACATGGACCTTCCTGTGCACAGCTTGGATTACCTAAACACACACCGGCTTGGAATTTGTGGCTGCATTAGAGGTGCATGCAGGCTAGCAGTTCCATATGTAGCTGCAATAGCTGACTGATTGCTGTGGTACACTGGTACTGGTACAGTGAACCACTGTGTTTTTTCTTCCTGCCTTTTCTATTCTATTCTATTAATTTTCTTTTCTTTTTTCTCTCTTTCTTTTTTCAAGCTTGTTTATTTAGTCATGACTTGGACTTGTGGTTAACCATAAGATTGACTTGTTGAGAATTTTGGTTTATCTTGTAATTTCAAATTTCCTTCTCAGGATTATATTATCCACGACTCTTTTTTTCTTTTAATTGATTATTTTATTTTTTTAAATTTCTAACAAAACTGTGAGTTTTGGGGAACTAACTTGTTCTTGTAAGAATCTGTATATTGCGGAATTCATAGGACCGTGCAGTGCATCGGGTATGTAGATCTAATAAACTGAATAAAGACATACCTGTCTGTTGAGCCATCTCCAATATCTGAGGTCTGGATCTTCCTCTCCTGGGATTGCTGTAGAGAAAACCTTATATGGGGTTTGTTTTCTGTGTAATCCCAGATTGGGGACCCAGCACCCTTTAAATAGGGTTTGTAGTGGGTGTGGCAGTGTTTGAAACCCACCAAAACACTACCACCCTTGCTCCACACGAATTTGGCTATCAGGAATCCATGTTCAACTACAATACTGCCTCAGGCAGTGTAGACGCGCAACCCCTCTTAATTCTGTAGATCACGACTGTAGTGGGGTCCACTGATCAGTCCACACATGAATCTGCATCTGTATTCAAATCTGGACCATTGATCAGTCGGCCCACTATATAGAAAACTTACATTCTCCCACTTGGGCCATACTGTTCAATGTCACGGATTTTAATTATACTTAAGTGGTCAACCAATATGTCAGATTCTGTGGACAACGTCTTTTCCAATCTAGTCCATCAAGACTACTAATACTGGATCATGGTAGTCTACACAACATTAATTGAGGCGAAGTGAGACGAATCACGGTCACTAGTATCATCAATCTTAATGACGTAGATTGTGAACATGGTCGTGTGGTATGAAGGTTACACTCAAGTGTGACTGAAAGTGCCTACCTTCAAGAGGTCCTAGGAGCTTTCTTAAGATGTCTCCAATGAGACAATACTGAAATTCTACTATTCTCAAAATATATTGTGCACACCAAATGAGAGAAATAGTATAAACCAAAAGATGGAATCATCAAAGTAAATGAGATCTCCACGAGTGTCTGAACAAAATAGATGTAAACCGAATCTTAAAACTCCCACTAACTAAATATATCTGTGAGGTCAATGACTCCCATAGACACTACATGCTCCTGAAATGGCGCCACAGGAAGCCCTTTAGTGAGAGGATCGTCTATCATCTCTTTAGTACCGATAAGCTGAATAGACACCTGATGATCCCGCACTCTATCCTTAACAACATGATACTTTACGTCGATATGCCTCGACCTTGATGAGTGCTTGTTGTTATACGAGAAACTGACCGCAGCTGAACTGTCACAAAATATTCTCATAGGTTTCGGGATATGCTCCAAGACCCGTAAACCAGTGAGAAAACTCTGTAGCCACACCGCCTGATTTGTGGTTTCGTGACATGCGATGAATTCTGGCTCCATAGTGGATGAAGCTGTGGTAGACTGCTTTACGCTTTTCCAGGACACAGCTCCTCCACTCATAAGAAAAATGTAACCGGACGTTGACCTTCTTGTGTCGACGCAGCCTGCATAATCTGCGTCTGAATATCCGACCAAATCCAAACGATCGGTTTTGCTGTAGGTGAGTGCAAAGTCTTTTGTCCGTTGCAGGTAGCGCAATACTTTCTTTACTACGGTCCAATGCTGAATTCCTGGATTAGAAAGGTACCTGCCTAACATTCCAACCACGAAGGCAATGTCTGGACGCGTACAGACCTGAGCATACATTATACTCTCCACTGCTGACGCGTACGGAATTTCCTTCATGCGATCCTTTTCCAAATCATTCTTGGGGCACTGAAAATTTCTGAATTTGTCACCTTTAACTATAGGTGATTGACCAGGAGAGCAATTCTGCATGCCAAACCGTTCGAGTATCCTACCAATGTAGGCTCTCTGTGACAAACCAAGCAGTCCTCGAGATCTATCCCTATGAATCTCGATGCCTATGACAAAGGAAGCGTCACCAAGATCCTTCATCTCAAACTTTTGAGACAAAAACTTCTTGGTATCACGAAGCATTCCAATATCACTGCTGGCTAACAATATGTCATCGACATACAAAATCAAAATAATGAACTTACTCCCACTGATTTTAATGTAGATACACTCATCCGCCGTGTTTTCTACAAAACCGTATGAGGAAATCACCTTATGAAACTTTAGGTACCACTGACGTGATGCCTGTTTCAAACCGTATATGGACTTCTTGAGTTTACATACCAGTTGCTTTGAGTTTACATACCAGTTGCTTTGAGTTTTCAACTTTAAAACGCTCTGGTTGTAACATGTATACGTTCTCATCAAGATCCCCATTGAGAAACGCAGTCTTAACGTCCATTTGTTGTAATTCCAGATCCATATGAGCTACAAGAGCCATTATTATTCTAAATGAGTCTTTCTTTGAAACTGGAGAGAAAGTCTCTTTGTAGTCAACGCCTTCACGTTGGTTAAAACCCTTAGCAACAAGTCTGGCTTTATACCTTTCTATGTTTCCCTTGGAGTCCCGTTTGGTTTTAAATACCCATTTACAACCAACCGGCTTAATTCCTTCAGGTAACTGGACAAGGTTCCAGACTTCATTGTCCTGCATGGATTTCAACTCGTCTTTCATGGCGTTGAACCACTGAGAGGAGTTAATGCTTTGTTTGGCTTGTGTGAAAGATTCAGGATCCTTCTCCACCCCTATGTCAAACTCACGTTCCTGCAAATAGATGACATAGTCATCAGGGATTGCAGGCCTCCTCTCCCTTTGGGATCTTCTTAATGGCTCAATCAGATCAGGATTTTGATTTCCTTCCTCAGTAGGTTGTACTTGAGGTTCATCAAGGCGATCTGCAGCAACTGCAGGACTTAATGCCTCATCTGTAGGAATTACTGTCATGGGAATCATGATTCGTTCCTCCTCAAATACAATCTCTCTAACGTTCATGCTCCCACTGTCTTCAGTGTCCTCAAGAAATCTGGCATTCCCAGTCTCAATGATCTTTATAGAATGGGAAGGACAGTAGAATCTATAGCCTTTTGACCTTTCAGGGTAACCTATAAAGAAACAGCTTATAGTTCTTGGGTCAAGTTTATTCTGGTGCGGGTTATAGGGTCTAGCTTCTGCACGACAACCCCAAACATGGAAATAGGTAAGACAAGGCTTTCTCCCATTCCATAACTCAAAAGGGGTTTTCGGGACAGATTTGCTAGGAACTCTATTGAGGATATGGACTGCAGTCTTAATGGCATCACCCCACAAGGATAATGGCAATGTCGTATTACTTATCATGCTTCGCACCATGTCCATAAGGGTTCGGTTACGCCTTTCGGCCACACCGTTTTACTCTGGAGTCCCAGGCATGGTGTACTGAGCGACAATGCCACATTCCTGCAAGTACCTGGCAAAAGGTCCCGGATTCCTACCTGATTCGTCATATCTCCCGTAGTACTCACCACCACGGTCAGATCTGACGACCTTAATCTTTCTATCGAGTTGGTTCTCGACTTCAGCCTTATAGATTTTGAAGGCATCCAGGGCATCCGATTTCTCATGTATCAGGTACAGGTATCCGTAGCGAGAGTAGTCATCTATAAAAGTGATAAAATATTTCAGTCCACTCCATGAAGCTGTAGGGAATGGACCACAAATATCTGTATGTATCACTTCTAGTAGACCTACGCTCCTGGTGGCACCCTTTTTCCTCATTCTAGTCTGTTTTCCCTTAATGCAATCCGTACATGCTTTAAAATCGGAGAAGTCTAAGGATTGAAGTATTCCATCCCGCACAAGCCTCTCCATTCTCTCGCGAGAGATATGGCCTAATCGTCTGTGCCACAGTATGGAGGAAACTTCATTTCTCTTTCTTCTTTTGATTCCTGATCCATTATTAAGCTGCAGGTTCATGTTCAAGACGTTTGCGGCATGTAGGTTTAATTGATATAGATCATTCACTAAAGTACCATGGCCAACTCCATTTAAACCAAAATAGATACTAAAACCTTCATTCTCAAATTTAAAAGTGTACCCACCTTTAACTAAGCGAGAGACCGAAATTAAATTTCGTCTTATTGAAGGTACATAGAAAGTGTCTATTAGGTCTAAGTAATGGCCAGATGTTAATCTAAGTCTGCAAAGTCCTACTGCCACAACGTTTACCTTTATGCCATTGCCAACGTACACTGATTGCTCCGTGTCAGTTGGCGGTCGGCTCTGTAACATATCCTGCATGAAAGTGCATATGTGAATAGAAGTGCCAGAGTCTATCCACCAGGAATTTGCCGATACATCAGTTAGATTGCTTTCAAAACAGACAAGAACAGAATTACCCCTTTCTAAAGTCTGTTTTCTTTTCCCGTATTCCAAAAGGGGTACTGAAATAGAATCGTTTGGAATGTTAACTGTAAAGTAAAACTCACATTAGACTATATATATATATATATATATGAAGTTTCAGGCGAATAAACATTCAATTGATTGAGGGCCTTCAATTGAATTATCCAGGATGAAAGTGGGCCTAATAATCAATCCTGGTGAGAATCGGCCACATCATCATGACTCCTCCTGTGGGTGGTAGTCATAACATGCAGATGGTTCTCCTGTACTTAAAACTGAAATGGTGATCGTCTGTGTTTTCGTCACCGTCTGCATGTGTTCATGTCCGTGCTAAAGTGGTGATCGTTTGTGTTTTCGTCACCGTCTGTATTGGACGTGAACGCAACTGTATGCAATCCTTTAACTTAATCCCAACATTACAAGTCTGAATTCATGCGAATCTTCACTGATAGTGGTCACTGTGGTGACTAACACAATCAGATTCAATCCCACAAAATTTGGACTTAGGATTGCGATTTAATCCTGCCCTTAGTGGATTAACAATTAATGGTCTAATTTGGCCAAATTAATAGCTGACATTGACTCTTAAAGGACGGGAAAGTGACAAAGTGAAACAAACGGTTAGAGTTTTGCTTCTCATTCACCTGTCCACGTCAGCCTCTAAAGATGGCTAATGGGCCCACAATTGAGCCAAATTGTAACACTGTATATTCAATCTGAACATAATGAGCATCCTTATCTGAGAGAATAAATGATGAATGATCTAGATCCCAGGCTAGATGATGTTAAAAAAAAAAAAAAAAAAAAAAGAAGCCCACAAAATTAGCCCAGAACATGCTAAAATGAGGCCATAGACCTGGCCCAAAATGTGTTAAAATCAGGCCCATAGATCTAGCCCAAAAAAAAATAACCTCAATGGATTAATCCTAAATGGTTCAATTTTTTTTTTTTTTTTTATCATCCATGAGCGTTTTAAATCTGGTTCACAATATACATGGGATGAACGGTCCATACAGTATACTAGAATAGATGGTTTAGATCTCAGTTTTCTAGACAGGGCTATACCAGAAAACCAATGGCTCAGAAAACCCCTGCCCAAAACTTGTGTTGGCCCCACATGTGGGTCATGCAGACAGGGCCTACTGAAACAGCACGCAAGCATCATTCACAGTTGCTGCAATGAGGCTCACAAGACGGCCCAGTCGTTAGCCCAATCCCTGGAATAATCAGGCCCACAAGCCTGCTAACAAAACAAAAAAAGAGTCGTAGCCCTGTTTCAAAGGAAAACAACCCAACGGCTGTTGCAGAGGAAAGAGGAAAAAAAAGGGGAAACCCTAGCCACACAGGCACAACACAACTGCCTCCGCAACTTCCACCACCGACGGAATCCATGGCTGCCTTCTCTTAGTGCCACAGATTGCAGAGCACTATTATGGCTGCCGCGGAAAAGGATTTCCATCTATGCCAACCACAATAGCCCTAATCACGGCTGCTGGCGCTGGCGCTGGCGCTGAAGAAGATGGTGCTGCCATTGACGCTGCCAGGCTATAGCTGCCGGAAACCGATAAGGAAGGGAAAGGAGGGGTGCAACATTGCCGCTGTCCTGTTTTGGCTTACAGTCTTGTTGCCGGCCATCCGCAGCCCCTTTAATAGCAATGGGGTTTTCCAGAGGAGAGACTGCCATGGATGATGGTTCGAAGTTTCCCTGATTTCAGGTGATGTATGCTACCATAGTGTTGATTTTTTTTTCCCTTTAATATACTACCTTTAACCCCTGTGGATTTTTACCGGATTCTGGCAACACCTTATGCCAGATGCAAATTTCGGCAATAATGGCAGTTTATCCCGCTAGGAAGGAACGATTGCAAAATCGTATCATGGCCAAGATCTGGTTGCACAGATCCGGTCTTAAGGGATTGGAAACAAATACAATAATTCGTATGGATCCTCCAAGCCTAATGCACTGTCGGCTCTGATACCAACTGTAAGAATCTGTATATTGCGGAATTCATAGGACCGTGCAGTGCATCGGGTATGTAGATCTAATAAACTGAATAAAGACATACCTGTCTGTTGAGCCATCTCCAATATCTGAGGTCTGGATCTTCCTCTCCTGGGATTGCTGTAGAGAAAACCTTAGATGGGGTTTGTTTTCTGTGTAATCCCGGATTGGGGACCCAGCACCCTTTAAATAGGGTTTGTAGTGGGTGTGGCAGTGTTTGAAACCCACCAAAACACTACCACCCTTGCTCCACACGAATTTGGCTATCAGGAATCCATGTTCAACTACAATACTGCCTCAGGCAGTGTAGACGCGCAACCCCTCTTAATTCTGTAGATCACGACTGTAGTGGGGTCCACTGATCAGTCCACACATGAATCTGCATCTGTATTCAAATCTGGACCATTGATCAGTCGGCCCACTATATAGAAAACTTACAGTTCCAACTTCCATACCCATTTGGACCAGGGAAGCTTGTTCCGTTTAGCTCTGGCATCCAGTTTGTACTGGTGGCGCCTATTCTTCTGGCATCAAGACCATTTATTTGATAGGTCCTGCCATGAATAGACCATGCCCTGAAGAGCTCCCAGATAGGAAGAACCGAGATATCCCGTGTTTGTCCTTTTTACTCAATTGAATGTGAACCATTGCTGTATTTATTTTCTGTCTATTTTCAGGCTTGAAATGGAAGCTTTGGGATAAACCATTGAGAGAATTTCTGTCCATCCACTGTGGGGTCTCCTCTGGCAGCAACAAATAGCAAAAATGGATGCTTTTGAATAAAGCAGGCAAAGCCAATGGTCGTCTTCTCTGTGGACACTGTTGAGTGGATTTCGTGCTGTCATATCAGTGAATTTGGTGAGAAAGAAGAGTAAGATCTTATACAAACATTGTCACAATACGTTTCATGCCTAAGTATTGTCGTTGATTGTGAATGAAATTAAAATGGATTACACCTATCTTGGTCTGTTTGAAACGTCCGTTCGGATTTTCCTTTAGTCACTATCAGAATGTTTTTTCCTTCTGCAGATTTCGTCATGAAATATTTGACTCAACTCGATGCCTAGACAGGTTGGGTCAACTGCAAGAATTGACTGGGTCTTTAATCAACTTGATTCAGTATTTTAATAATTAAAATTTTATTATTTAATGCATTTAAAATGGTAGAAAATGCCAGAGTAATTATAATATCCAAACAGAACACAATTGATTGTGCCATGCAGTGAAGTAGTACATCTGCCTGCTTTGATAGCTGAGCTTGCTTCTTCAAATCTCGCACATTCTTTTTTTTTTTATTTTTTTTATTTAAGTTTAAAAACAAAACCCCACTGGCTGTGCTAGTGGCTGGGTCGAGACATGCCTAGTTCTTCCGAGTCCACCGAGTTTTTGAGCTGACTTGACGAGTCTTGTCAAGACCCAACCAAGTCACTCCAGGCAGCGACTTTGCATGTGACTTTAGGCTCAAAATCTCATCAAGTTGAGTTGGCTCACTGAGTTTGAGTCAACTCACTAGGTTTAGAACTGTGCATCCATGTCATTCATCAGTTCGGCAGAGTCCACTCTGCATGGATGATCTGGTCCAATAAATTAGGTAGGTATATGTCTGTGAGGTGCTTGTTCATGTTAAATGCAGACTGTTGACAAATTTTATATGATCTGTTGTCCTCGTGTGTGGCTCACCTGATAAGTATTCGGACCTATTTTAAGATCCAAATCCAGTCCATTTAACTAATCGGACCTATTTTAAGATCCAAATCCGCATTATACGGATTCGGAGCGAATCGGATCTCGGATCTGACCCGCTCCATTGAGAGCCCTAGATTAGCTATTGAACTTGCACTACAACAATTTTGCCTTTTACAAAGGAAACTTTTCCTGGGTAAACGCTATAATTTCCTGGGTAAAAGTCATTACTGACAAAACTTTTCGTCGCTGGTTTCGTCGAGTTATCACCCTTGGGAAAAACAATTACCAACAAAATGAATTTTTTTGTCGGTAAAAAAATGAGTTTTACCAACGAAATATTTTGTTGGTAAAAGTCTAGAATTTCGTGGCTGAAGTATAATTCGTCGGTAATTATGAACTTTTTTGCAAGGAAATTAAGACTATTCCCGAGGAATATGTTTCTTGAGAAATGTAATAGGAATTACCGAGTAACGCTTTCCTTGGAAAAAGTAGTAGGAATGATACTATTACTAACGAAATATTTCCTTGGAAATTAACAACAAATATTTCCTTCCAAAACGTGTTTGCCAACAAAATTATTTCCTTCATAACCTGTTATTACATGCAATTCACACCCACCTGAAAGCATTCAATCATATACCAATCAAAATGACCATTTAATCATAATAATGTTTTGAATAAAATCAAAATGTCAATCCCACAAGTACATACAACAAATGCAAAAACAAAAATCTATCAAAACATCCCCGCTGTCACCAACAATCTGCAAAAAAAGCATTCAATCATATACCAATCAAAATGACCATTTAATCATAATAATGTTTTGAATAAAATCAAAATGTCAATCCCACAAGTATATACAACAAATACAAAAAAAATAAAAAAATAAAATAAAATAATCTATCAACACAAACATCCCCGCTGTCAGCAACAATCCGCAAAAAAAAAAAAACAAAATACAATATTAGTAATTAGTAACATTTACAATTATAACTTGAATTGAAGATATTTAAAAAAAGTTGTCTTTAAATTTCTATCATTATCGATAACCACAATATATATACAAGTCAAAATGAGCACAACCATCCATAAAACATTCCCACGATCATATATATCAAATTGATGTCCTGATTAGTTAAGAGGAGATCAATCATTTATAAAATATATAGATATGTATATCTAAGCATTTGTTTATGAAGATAGAACCATTGATAATTTTCCTTTTTTTACCATAATTTAGCATCCACCAATCAGCCAATTTACGAAACAAAATAGATTTAATTTTCAATTTTCGAATAATCTAGATAAAGAGATGATTTGGGTGTTCTAAGTCATACATTTATGTTGTAGCTGTTGAATGAAAGGCTTGTGTACTGAATTCTCTGTCAACATGACATACCTTTGCTAGGCTGGCATTTACAAGCATAGTTCAGAAACCATCTTTCGTCAGGATTAACCTATATGGATATTGACATATAAAAGGTAACAGTCCACTAAAAATCATTTTCTGGAATTTTCGAGACCTGTAGGAACTTAACTGTTACAATTTCCATAATTTCTTTTCAAGAAAAGAAACCCCAACGAATACAATTGAATTATAAAGTAAAAAAGTAAGAGGCAAAACCACATGAACTAGCAATCTGTTTAGCCAAAGGAGTAAATGGATAATTGCTTGTTGCATCAATTTCGGCAACATATGAAGAACATAGACATGGTCTTAGTGTGAATTATTCACAAAGATAACTTAAAGATAATGCTTAGAAAACATCATGAAACACCAAAAATATCAATGCCATGGAAAACTATAAATTTAAACTGTATGAAACATTCCTTAAAGTGAAGCAGGCAGAGACATATACTTACAAAAGGTTTCCATCCAAAATTCTTGTTAGAAGCCAACCCATAAAGTGAAAAACAATGTCAAAATTTTCACATGACTAAAGCAATCGGTAAGATGTATCAATTACAACTTGGAAATTAGATAGAAAAGATCCAAATCAGTCACTCCTTTAGAATGTAGAAATCCCAAATAAACAAATTCCAAACACACCACTAAAAAATTCCAAATCAACCAAATCCAAATACACTATGGAAAACATCAAATCACTAAATCCAAACACCACAAAAAAAACTCCAAATCAACTAAATCTCATACTCAATTCTTTCATTTATCCATTACTGTCAGAACATTAAAAAAAAAATCAATAAACAAATTACAACCTGGAATTTAACTATTGTTTTTTCTAAGAACTTGTCCATAATAGAAAGAATTTATATTACAATGTGCCCTTGATAGGAACGGCATGATGTGCTTACTTCATACATGGAAAACCTGCAACATGACAAGATAACTGTTCTGGAGTGAATCTCTTGTGAGGAACAAATTTCTTAATTTTTTTCAGTAATTAGGACTTTGTTTGGGAAAATGTATAGTAACAATCTTTTGTCTGAAAAAAAATTCAGACTTAGATCTCAATTTTAACCATTCTCAATGATTTGTCATCAGCTCCAGCTCTGACTATATTCCATATTATGTCAAGCTACAAAGAATTAAAATCAATATCCCAAAAGCTAATAAAAAAAGGTAGAGTATAAAAAATGTTTACATAAATAACAAGCTATATCCAAAAAGAAAGAAATAAAAAGAGGTACCTCCTTAGGCATTGCTTACCTGGCAAGTGATAGGAGAACCCGAAGTAGTGAAGATTCAGTGAAGATTAAATCATTTCTAAATTTTCGTGCTCACCATTGTTGATATGGTTTAACTTTATCCCTGTACTCACAAAAGTGCACCCATGCAGAAAATATAGGAAAACAGATATGGGAATTAAGCACTTAACCAATTCATTGACATTGACATTTATTTTTAGACATGTCAAACGCCCCCTTATATTCATGTACCAATAGCATAACCACTGACATTGAAAGAAACACATTTGACATACCCACAAACACTACTCGTACCAAAGCAAAAATGAGAAAGCTATGGATGGATAACTTAGCTGAAGTCACTCTGTACTACACTGAATTCCACACCAACAGCTTAGGTTCACAAAAGATGGGCCCCATCTGTACCAAACTACCAAACCTAGGTCAGCGCACCGTATAAAACCTCCTGATTAACAGTTCCATGATAAACTAAGCATCACCTGTTTGTGTGAGTGCCAACAGATTTTTGGATGAACTGATTCCCCGTCTCCGAGTATCTGAATGGCAACAACAACTTTTCTTGTTATCTGTGGCTTATCTTCCACATCACGGCCTTCATCAATCTTCCACACAAAAACCCTCCCATCTACATTTGCACTACACAAAAGCAAGAAAATAACCAATAAAGAAACCAAAAAGCAAATGGAGAAGCACAAATGAAGAAACACCTAGCCAAAAGGTGAACATCCTCAACAAAGCCATGTCAATGACTCTCTGACAAAATCAACAATATCAGAAAGAATTGGTTACTTGTAACAAAAACATTAGACTAGCAAAACCCATTTCAAAGATATCCTAATTCCTGAATGAACAAAAGGGTTGTTTTGGATTCTTTATTTGTTTTTGTGTTTGGGGATGGATTCTAAGAGTTTTGGGTCATGGAATTTTTATTTTTATTTTTGTTATTTAGAGAAATCATTATTTTGTTTTTGGATGTTTATGTATTTATGGGTATTTTGCAGATGTGTTTATGTGATCTAGTTTCATTTATTTTGAAGATTTTTTTCTTTTTTTAGTGAAATGTGTTTTCTTTTCTTTTTTCATTTTCCATCTTTTTTCTGCATTCATATGAAGCTAACCTCCTAAAATGAAATGGATGCCGGATCCACAAAACATACCCTACCACCTTCCTTGTCTAACCTATCCATAATGGAGTTAACCTCAGCTACAAGTTGGATTTGTAAGCTGATTTCCACAGCATTGAATTATTTCCGACCATCTCGAAAGTAGAACAACAAAATCTATCAAAGAAGCAAATTCGGAGAGAGAGAGAGAGAGAGAGAGAGAGAGAGAGAGAGAGAGAGAGAGAGAGAGAGAGAGAGAGAGAGAGAAATGAGTGGAGAATCGCAGCGGATTCCATGGAAGACGAGGAGAAATGCCAGAAGCAGAGATCGACATCGAGATCAGGAGTTGTGAAAATTAAGAGAGAGAGAGAGAGAGAGAGAGAGAGAGAGAGAGAGAGAGAGAGAGAGAGAGAGAGAGAGAGAGAGAGAGAGAGAGACTTACAGTGAAATGAGCGGAGAATCGCAGCAGATTCCATGGAAGACGAGGAGAAATGCCAGAAGCAGAGATCGAGATCGAGATCGGGAGTTGTGAAAATTAAGAGAGAGAGAGAGAGAGAGAGAGAGAGGGAAATCGGAGGCGGAGGGCGCCGGGAGCGAGAGAGAGAGAAAGGGGGAGGGAATTAGGGCATTTTGGTTTTCCCTCTCTCAGATGGAGAGAATGGGCGTGGATTAGGTACACCGCCACCAGGACTAGCCAGAGACGGGCGATCATATCAGGGTCTCCGTGGGGCCCACCGTTATATACGTATTTTATCCAAGCCGTGCATCCATTTTGAAACCTAATTTTAGGCCATGATCCCAAAAAGGAAGCAGATAGAAGGCTCGAGTGGACCATACCACAGGAAGGATGGGTAACGATGATCACCATCGTTGAAACTTTCCTAGGGCCCACCGTGATGTTTATTTGCCATCCAACTTGTTCATAAGGTCGCATAGACCTGGATGAAAGGAAAACATAAAATTCAGTGGGCCTTAGGAAGTTTTTAATGGTAAGCACTCAATCCCCACTATTTCCTATGGTGTGGTCCACCTGAGATTTGGATCGGCCTAATATTTTAGACCACGTCTTAAAATGGGCTGCAAAAAGGGATGGACGATAAGGATATATATCAAATCGTCAAGATGGACTAAGTGTCCCACCAAAATGAATCCACCTAGGCCCGGAAACCAACGGAAAAACTGGGAGATGCTCCGTTTTCTCATTGCACTTCTTACTGCATTGGGACACTTAAGACAGTCCAATCCATTGATCTGGACTATTCATTAGGTCCACCATGCATTTCATGGGCTATCATGCAAACATCACACCAATCTAACAAATATGAACCATTTGATCAATGGTCATTTATATGGACTGTCCAGATAATTTACCAAAAAATAGGTCTAATCAACAATTTGATGCTTTCATTTGTTAAGCCCTACATGCATTGCCTATGATTATAAACCAACCCATCCATGGCTTAAAGAATGGACGGTTGTAAAAAGTAAGACCAAATCAAAGGTTGATTATGTCTCTTATCACTATGATTTTTGTTGTTTTGGACTAAATGAGCAGTTCAAATTGATTGAATGGACCATCCAAGTGGACTGACGTAATTAGGATGGTCCAACTTACGGTGCAACATTTCTGCAACCAAGTTCACATGCGGTAAACCCACCTAATCAGCCCTGGAAGACCAATGTCAACAACTTTTACCGAGGAATTTGTTCATAGGTAAAAGTGAGCTAATACCTTCATATTTTTAGCCACGAAGAAACACCCCTTGTACCCACGAAATATAAATTTCCTCGGCATTTGTCACTTTTGACAAGGAACATTTCCCTTGCTAAAAGTGAATCAAGTTCGGTAGCTAATCCGCGTCCGAAGATGACCTGGTGCAGAAATCAGCAATTTTTTTTTTTTTTTTTTTTGTCAACACGACCCGGCCCGAACACCCGAACATAACCCACACGACCCGGCCCGAACTCCCGAACCCGAACACGACCTGGCCCGACCGAAAGCGCCCAAAGACGCTGCTGGTGCGTCTCGAACCTGAGACCAGCTGGTTGATAAACTCCGACTTAACCAGCTGGGCTACAGGCCCTTCTGCAGCAGAAATCAGCAATTGTCCGCTCATCTGGCAGCCCATTTGTACAAGGGATAGGGGGACTTTGGCAAATTTACTGGACTTGCCCGATTTGGGTGGACCCACCATATACAATCTATCAGATCATCAGATGACGTGCATGATGATAATGCATAGAAGAGAGAACTATCCCAGTCGTTAGCCACAAATGCTCTTTTGGGCAAAAGGGGTTTGTAAGGAGAGGAAGGCAGCTTCTTTGATCGTTTAAACCGGTGGCCCATCCCAAGCTCGACATCTGTGGCCCATATATGGTCATAAAAAATACCTGAACACTAGACCTTGCTATCGTGCCAAAATCTCATATATTGGTCAACATTGACAATCCAACCATCAGACTTTTGAGCACTTGCTCTGGGGCCACTGGTGGTGCAACTTTTGAATTATCCATCCATGAGGTGGCCCACTTAATAATTGGATTAATGTATTGCCTGATTGATGAGAGATTGTATCATTATCCATCCATGAGGTGGCGTAGCAAAATAAGCCAGCCCAATGATAAGCTGATTGTAAAATGGACAATGAACTGCATATCGTATGTTGTATAATACCCCTTGTTTTTACTGCAATTGGACGATCCTGTTCACCCATGTGTGGGCTAATATAGTGGACCATCAGTTCCTGGCAACAATCCATATAAGCTGTTGTATATTAGAACCACAAACCTTGACCAAAAGTAGTAGACGAATGTATGCTCAGAAAACATAGGGAAACAATACAACTTCCCTGTTTTTATTCCATTTGAGAAATCTTCCTTGTATAATTCCTTCATGAGAGAGTTTCTATGGAGCAGAAATCCCCATCGTATGCTCCCCATCTCTTGCATCGGGATCAAGTGACCCTGAATCTCATCGGCCGGATGATCTATTATCTATACCGTCTGATCAAATCAGAGGGTCTCATCAGTGTTGGTTTGCTAAAATGGCGGTGGCTCATCAACTGTACACTTTGCATAGTTGTATGGCAATTCAAACTGTCCAAATTACTGACTCAACTATGGATGGAGCATAAGTGAAAAATTGCACTGAGAAGTTAATATTTGGATCAGTCTGTATTTTACTTTCAGCCATCCATTTGATAGTCATTAGTAGGTGATTATTGTGATTTTAGGGATATGCTCCATCCACAATAGAACCCACAATTTGGGCGGTCTAGTTGTTCATTAGTGCCACATGTGAGGATGATGGCCATAACCTAACATTCATAGCTATAACCTTAAAAAACTGATAATAAAAAAGACATTTAAAAAGATTTGCAGTGTGTTGAAGAAAGCGGACGTTTAATGAGAAAAACAACAGCATTGAATGGGTAACAGGTGTAACAAGGGCATAAGCCGCCATTGAGAATCAATGAGACCATTTGCTCATAGGTATGAGGACAACCCAAAAGGTGAGTAATTCTATGTGTTTCAAGAAAGGTTTCAAAATTCCTGTATTCACTGCCACCATTAGTTCCAATACTTTTGATTATGCACTAAAACATATTCTCGATGTTCAATTTAAATCTCTCAAAATACGCTAAAACTGTATACCAAGGAAAAATACCATGTAAAGCTACTCATATCATCATGACATGTATCTAATAGTAAAACCGAGTACGTCGCCAAACATAAGAAACTACAAATTCCAAAGGTTTATTGACTACAAATATAACATAAAAAAGTTCATAGATTAAATAATAGAGATAGGAAGTTTAAAGCCAAAAAGCACACATTATTGGATGACAAGACTTGGATGATAAGCGCCAGGAATTTCGAGTTGCATCTAGATGATATAAATCGCCTTTCCTCAAGCTAAGCTGAAGAAATCTCCTGTGTAGATGTTCCTTCACAAAGAAAATAGTTGGATAAAATTCAAAAGTAAAGCAAATACCAATTAGCCAGACAGGACGACTTGGATGCCAAATGTATCTATGTGCCTGTGAAGTTTTTCTATACACTTAGCCAGCCAAATCATTTCTCAAACCTTAACACTCCAAAGAAAGTGACTAACGAGGAGAAACTGCCTGACAAGTAGGGCATGTTAGCCATTGCTATGCTTTTGTAAATTATTCATTTATTTTTCATAAAGGGGTGGTCCACCTGATGAGTTGCGTTATATGTTTTTGTTATGGTCATATATGCATTTAAAACCATCAGATGGATTGGTCATTTGTACCATACATAGTGTGGAGAGGTCCTTGTGATCATTGTACCACTACAAAAAGAAATGGTAAGAAAACACGAAAGTTGATGAGGTAGGACCATTAGAACCGGAATGTGGCAGCGCCATCTCTGTACTGTATATGGGTTATGGTCGTATGTCAATTGAAACCGTCTGTCTATTAGGACCCATGACAGATCATATTCTAAAAACAATTTCGTTAGACAATCCAAGCCTAAATTTCTCCTCTTCTCACCAAGGTGGCCATTCACCATTTGTTTCAGGGTTAGTTTGGAATCGGCCAACCAAGCTAACGATCATAAAGTGTATGTCTCCTCATTTTCCATCCACAATAAAGGCATTTAAATGAAGGTACTGACTTGACGTGTCACCCTGCCACGTGTGTTATGGAGAGGGGGCGCGATTTAGGTGTTACCCGGGAACATCTTAGTGGGTGTTACCCTAACCGTGTGGGGCCTATCTTTATCTTTATGTAGTTTTTATATATGCCGTTTTTTTGTTTTTTCATATCATTTTAGGATGTGATCCAAAAATCTAAGAAGATCCAAATCTCAGGTGGACCATACCATTAGAAACAGTGATGAATAACAATTAAAATCATTTTGTGGGTCATAAAAGTTTTGGATGAATATCATCTTTATATTTAACCTTCATCAAGACCTTATTGACATTATCAAGAGCTTGGATTTCAAATAAACATTACTAAGGCCTTACGATGACCTCTTTGGAATTTTTGATGGTGGGGCACTCAATCACACTGTTTCTAGTGGTATGGTCCATTTGAGATTTGGATATGCATAATTTTTGGAACCTCTTATTAAAATGGGCTGTAGAAATGGATGGACGGAGTGGATATACAAAATATCATCCATGTGGGCCATACGTTAGGGGTAACACCCACTAAGCTGTTCCTGGGGTAACACCTAATTCACGCCCATGGGTCCCATGGAGAGGTCTTTGTATCGGAAGCGGATTGGCTGGTGTAGGGACGTGGCGGACGCAGAGCGAGTGAGTGCGTAGTCGTCGAGCACCCTAGAACGGTTCAAAGAAGATTAAGGCTCTATGGACCCCACAATGATGTATTGAGTATATCCAAACTGTCCATCCATTTGGCGAGATCATTTTAGTGTATGATACCTAAAATGAGTCATATCCAAAACTCAAGTGGACCACACCACTAAAGGCAGTGGGGACAATGATTCTCACCGTTAAAACATACCCAGGGTCCACCATGATGTTTATTTGTCATCCAAACTGTTCATAAGGTCACACAACCTGGATGAAGGGTAAAAATAAATATCAGACTGATCCAAAACTTCTGCGACCTCCAAGAAGGTTTCAATTGTATACGGTCAATCTCCCACTGCTTTCTGTAGTGTGGTCCACTGGATCCTTCGATCTGCCTTATTTTTTGGGTCAAGCCTTAAAATGATTCCAAACCATGGACGGACGGTTTGGATATAACAAGTACCTCATGGTGGGACCCACAGAACTTGATGACGTCACTACACCAGCAACCTCGCTGGTGCTAGGGTGCACCAGCCAATCTGCGTCCCTTTGTATCGGGCGCGGCTCAGCTAGTCCCACTGGGACTAGCATAAGGTTTGTTTCAAATCTCTGTGGGCCCCACCATGATGTATGTATTTTATCCATGCCGTCCATCCATTTTTTCATCTTATTTTAAGGTACGACCTCAAAAACGAGACAGATCCAAATCTTACGTGGACCACACCATAGGAAAACAGTCTGGATTGACGCTTACCATTGAAAAACTTTTGGGGGCCACAGAAGTTTGGTATCAAGCTGATATTTGTTTTTTCCCTTCATCTAGGTCTATGTGACCTTATCAATAAGTTGGATGGCAACTAAACATTACAGTGGGCCCTAGGAAGATTTTAATGGTGGACGTTCAATCTCCACTGTTTTCCTGTGGTGTGGTCCACCTGATATTTGGATCTGTCTCATTTTTGAGCTACCTTAAAATAAGATGGAAAAATGGATGGATGGCGTGGATAAAATACATACATCATGGTGGGGCCCACAGAGATTTGAAACCACCCCTTATGCTAGTCCCAGTGGGACTAGATGATCCGCGCCCCTTTGTATCCTATTCCGGTCCCACCAGCTCTGACATATCAACCTGTCACCACCACGAGGGTTTTGATGGAGAGGATTAGGTGAGGTCCCGGCCTCACCCCAGAAGGTGCGGTCCTTAACGTGGGGCCTACTTTGACGTATGTATTCTATATCCGCGCTGAACATCATTTTACTAGATCATTTTAGAATATGAGCCGAAAAATGAAGCAAATTAAAATCTCAGGTGGACCATACCATAGGAAATAGTGGTGATTGGCCATTAAAAACTTCTTGGAGGCCACAAAGGTTTTGGATCAAGCTCATATTTATTTTTTCCCCTTCATCTAGGTTTTTGTGATCTTATCAACAAGTTGGATGGCAAATAAAATGTTATGGAAACATTAAGGTGGGCCCCGGAAGTTTTTGATGGTGGGACATTCAATCACCACTGTTTCTCATAGCATTGTCCCCTTGATCTTTGGATCTGATTCATTTTTTGTCTCTTGCCCTAAAATGATATGGCAAAACGGATGGATGGCATGGATGTAGAATACATTCATTTAAGGTAGGCTACACATTAAGGGCTGCACCTTCTTGGGTGAGGCCTACGGTGGCAACTATACGGGGAATTTGAAGAAAGCTTGGTTGTGAGGACGGCTGTGCATGATGATAAATATGGAATATTCAAAAATAAAAGACTCATGTTCACATCTAAGATTCAAAGGCTACGGATCATCAATCATACATGATTATAAGAAAGTAGCTTCCATACGGTTGTAATAAGAACATGGATGGTTCAGATCAACTTAAAAATCAATTGGAAGTGGAGACCAGCCACCAAACGATACTGTGGCAGGCCCCAACCGATAAGGATAAGATGAATTAATCATGTATTACGGTTGCCACCCTAGGTAACATGAATCAGGGAGAGATGAGGATCATTAGCAAGCGGAAAAGAGAGCATCATTTCTGAGCTGGAGGTAGCTTTGGATCCTTTAGCTTGGCTTTTCCTTTTTTTTATTTATTTTGCTTTCCTTCGTCTATAATGAGGGTTTCCTTGGCTTGGGTGTGGGCCATCTACTTTTCCTTTTCTTTGCTACTTTTTCTATGTTATTATCTGCTTTCTTTATCCAGGGCGTGGGCTTCTCTTGTATTTTCTAGACTAAACATTCTTTTAGAGAAAATAAGGAGATTTTATCTTCTGAAAAAAAAAAAAAAAAAAAAAAATTCTGTGATGTCTGCTTTTTAGTAGCATTATTATATGACTAAAAGCAAAGCCAATGTGGATATTTATCAAATCAATGGGTGTAATGTTCCAACAATATTCTACCGAATGGAAAATCATGACAAATTTATCATAAAAATGATAATTCCCTACACATGTTCACATACAACATGTGTGGGATCTTATAAGATATTGAACCAGTAGCTAAGATTAGGTGAATATAATATAGCCTAAAATATTGTGTGTAGAGCATGTGACCATGATTGAAAAAAGAAAAAGCATACCTTCTTCTTCCCAGCTCGTCCTCGTCCTTGTCATTTTTCTTTTTCTTCGTAGACTAAAGAGACAGATAGAGAGGGATGGAAGATAGGTGAGAACATAATCAAAGGAATTTAAGTGTCATTTAGCTACTAAAAAATTAAAAATCTAAAAATTTCTTAAGAATCCACAAGATAAGAATCCACTTCTAGTAATTGGATTCTTAAGAACTTCAATGTATCAGTTTTGTTTGACAACCTGATATTTGATTCCATTCCCTAAGAAATTAAGAAAAATAGCTTTACAGAAAGGATTATAAATGACTTGAAATAAGAAATTGAATTCTGACAAAATTCCAGATTTGCCAAAGTGAAAATTACCTCTGGAATTAAACTGCAGATACAAAATACGATGCTATGAGAAAAACTTAGATACAAAGTTCCATGGGCCCTCCTACCATGATATATATGTGTTAATCCACACCGTACAACCATTTGGTGACCTCATTTTAGATCATGAGCTAAAAAATGAGACAGATCCAAAGGTCAATTGGACCACACCATAGAAAGCAGTAGGGAGGGCCCACCATGATGTTTATTTGTCATCTAACATTATGAGCTCACACACTGGCGTATAGGGATAAGTGGTCGAAGACCTGCAGAATGCCACTCATGTATTGTACGTTGGATGGACGTCGGAAGAGCAGTTGGCGTAGGTTCTCGAGGTGTGGGTGCACCGTGCATCACACCGCTAGGACATGTCTGCTTATGTGTCTGCACAGCCGATTGCTTTGCTTCATTCCAATCATCCCGTGCCCTAATCGCATCGTGGATGGTTGGAAAAGACTGATGATGGTTGTGGGGATATCGATGAACTTGCTTTTCACACTCCGCCCATGTCTGATAAATGCCTGGAACACGACCATTGAATACGACGTAATGTTTTTCCATCCTTCCCTGATTAAAAAAAAGACATTGATTAGCATAAATAAAACATTTCCATTTGAAGTTCCAAAATAGCATTTATAGGAAAGAAATAGATCATGCATGTTACAATCATAAGCAATCTGTAATTTCATATGACTTAAGCCTCTATTGGTGAAAGGCAACAATTATCGATCGGCTATTCCTCCATAACATACATGTACATTGTTTACCAGTACATCTGCATGTTCCTGTATCCTAGGCACGGATTGGATGTAGAGAAATTCATATACAGTAGGAGATAAGTTGGCAAATAAATATAGTCTGTCCAGTTAATCTATACATTGCAAGTAACATGGTTTACCCAAAAAATTTCATCCCATCGTCCAAAATACAAAACAACTAGTTTGCATTTGCAGACAATGGAAAGTAGAATGTTTGTATCGGGTACCACCCAGCCCGAATGATGCTAGTCCCTATATTAACTTTACATTTTTCTTGGTGACAAAGGATAAATAAGATAATCATACATGCCACGATAACCAAAAAATAAAAAAATGATCAGTCATCGGACGTGCTAACCTTCCATCCCAACTCCTAGTGGTAACCCATATCATACTCACACTGAGGCAATAACTTCTTCTCTAGCCATCCCAACTTGTTTTCGTATGGTAAACTTAAAAAGAGTTCCACAACGTGTTTCTTTCGAGACAGAAATTCAAAAGCACATGTATACAAGTCACCACTTAAACCATCCAATTTTTCTAGAGTATCTATAACCCGGTCTATTCGTGTCATCCATTTGTTAATGGATTGAGCTTGGGCTAGGTTATTAATCAATTCAGCAAACTTTTGCATTCCATCATTTAGAATCACAGCTGGCTTCTCGACTTTCTTCTTCTTCATAGAGTTGATTGTTGCCAGGGTTGCCTCAGAATTATTCGGAGTAGCAGTGGGACTCAAAAAATTATCATGATCACCTAGTCTAGAGCTAAACAACCTGCATCTATTGGGCACATATTCGGAGTTTTTCTCTGTATCCAATCACACAGTGTCGTCAAAATAGTCGCCTAAACCATGAGTACTATCATTGTCATCTACAACGCGTTTGTTCCCTCTTTGTCTTGACAGTGAGTAACTCGATTTGACTGTATGCCCTGAGGCAGATTCAATACCAATGAGAGTCACTAAGTCATCGTACCTTTGAATTTGCTTCCCAAAAAGTGTTCTCGCGTATTTATGGTACTAGTACAATAATATTATATATATGTCAATTGTTGGAAGGCTGGTAAGATAAACACAAATTTTGCTAACTAGTAAACAATTATCTTACCTTGACATACTCCTCATGTACTTTGTCCGCGGCAACAACCGCTTGCATTTTAGGGTCCCAACCAAATCCGATAGCATATCCCTAACTTCAGTATACCATTTTTTAAGAGTTCGCATCGTGTTCATACACTTATCATGAGATATGTCTATTCCAATGACCCTTTTAAGTTCTAAGCATATATTAATGTACGAATTAGTACGAAACCCACTATCGCCTTTGCGGCCTAAATTGATAGGCTTAAGCAGATCGTCGAGGAGTATGTTATCCATATCGACGGTTCACTCGATCCGCTTGTCAATAGAGAACGTGCTCTCGGTTAGGGATAATTGAAAATGCTTGATTGGCGATCTTCTTGGCACTGGTTCCACCATGTAGTCGTAAACATCATTTAGAGCTACTTCCAAATCAATCATTTCTATTCTTAATTTTCTAGCTATGGTTGAAGTGATTCCTACAATAATGTTGGGGATAAAACTACATTGTTAAGTTACCGAACATATATAAAAGGCAGTTGGGAAAAACAAATTAAAGACATAACATTCCATCATATGTCTGCATAGAGAAGAGTCGCTAATCAAATTTTAGGAAAAAACAAAGTAAATATTTATGACAATCACATCAACCAAAATAAAAAAATGAAGAAAATGTTTAGACATTATCCCTCCTATCCAAAGGATGAGCATCATTCCATATCCTCTTTGCAATCTCATCTCAATGTCGCCACCATACACTTCTTTTAGCCTGAGACACATTCAGGATGACATCCTCATCTTCTTGATGAAGTTCCTCGTTAGGAGAAAAGACACCTTCGGATTTACTTTCTACTCCACCATCCTTGTCGACATCTCAATTTGAATTGTCATCAATTTGTATGAGGTTGTAAAGAACACAACAGGCGATGACAATCATCACTAGTGTCTCAATCTTATATTGCAATGCAATCCGTAAAATTGGAAATAGAGCTTTCAATATGCCAAAACAACGCTCGATAACGTTGCACAGCTAAGAGTGTCGGTAATTAAATAACTGTTTCAGATTGGATGGATTTTTTCCTGTACGATACTCTTGGATATGATACCACACACGACGATAAGGTGCCATGAAACCAGGAGAGTGCACATATACAACGTCTACAAAGTACACTTACCTACATTTTCGTTGTTTAATGTAAATTTTTTTCCTTTAATAATTTCATCAATCATTAAAAGAGTTGTTTTCCTATGAGAGTTAGGTTATTTACCATATAGGATGAGAAAATTGTCAAGCTTACAAGAGAGTACATCATGTAAGACACGTGCATCTGAGGCAAAACCCTCCCAACCAGCCAGTATATATATAAATTTCCTGTCGAATGTACACGTTGCAAGCACATTTTAAGATAGAAAGCCCTTCCTATTGCGATAGTTTCTGCACCTATTTTGGTAGGTGTGCGGGAATGTGTATACCATCAATGACACTGACACAATCCTACCAGGAACCTTAATTAGGATGATTGTCAATATTGTGGACCGCAAAAAGTAGTTTACAATTTTATGAAAATCAGAGTTAAAAACCTAAAAATACTGGCTCCAATTGAGATTTAAAGATATCTCCGTAGGTGTCTCAAGACTTGGGAACTTGACTACATCTAGGTAAAGACCGTTTATCGCATCCAAAAATTTGTTAAAATATAGACTAACAACCTCTCTCGATCGGAAGAAATGGTGGCCAATCACCGTGTTTCTAACATTATGGCCTACAATATGTAGAAAAAGTACAAGTTGCTCTTCTAAACTTACGCTCTTGGTATCATTAAGAAGATTTTTTCCGCAAAACCTCGCATAGTCGGAAGAATGTCAGTTTTGACATCCTTAGTTAAGAGAGACACTGAACATTAGTCTTGGCAATAATACTATAAATAAAGTGACTCCGTTCAAGATTACACTTTCGTGATGGAGATCTAATCAAATATGATCAATAATATTCTGCTACAGACAGTATAGTATATGCAGCAGCAATGATTGCGGACGTTGCAGCTGATCGCTTTTCATCATTGCTAGAAGAACTCGAAGATGATATATCTTCTGGCACATATGAATAATATGAGTTGAATTAGACATTGTTTCTAATATACCAGAGAATTAGAAGTACGCAAAGGTAGTTTAATTAGCGTTGTTTAATTAGTTCATCTGAAATCATCTTCAGAGAGTAAAGATTGAAATTTACTATAAATGACTCTGTTTGACCTATGTAGAAATGTACCTTTAAAAAATATTTGAATAAAGTAAACAAACAGTAGCTTGAAAGAAATGTTACAGGCATAAGATGCAGAAGTTGTATCAGAATGCCTATCTATAAATCCCAACGAAGGTACACGTTACTAGGCAATCAACAATATTAGTATTTGAGTTTGTATTCACAGATTGTAAAAAGATTAACTTCAGAACAAGAATGCCAATCAACAATGTGCATTCATGTATATGTATTATGTATCATCCACATCATCGTGTATACGGATTATCCACGCCGCCCATCCATTTATACATATCATTTTAGGACATGATCTAAAAATGGAATCATATCCAAAGCTCAAGTAGATCACACCATAGGAAACAATGTTCTTACAATGGAGCCGAATTAAACCGAGCTGAATCAAACCAAGCTTCAAGTCGAGCCGAGCCAGGACTGTGTTAGTTTGAACTTGGTTTGTTTTTTCAAATGAGCTTGACTCCTAGGCTTGGTTTGGTTTGAACTTCTATTCGAACCAATCCAAGCCGAGCTTTTTCAAACCAATCCAAGCCGAGCTTTTGAGTTGGCTTGGTTTGTACCCAACTCTAGCTGTAAGGCGCCCAAAATTCCTCTAATGTTTTTCCTAGAACTCTCTGGACAGAATTTGACTTTGTCGAGCGCCCGACAGATAACAAACTTAGGTCGGTTGCATGGTTTTGCGCGGGTTTTGTTTCTAATTCTGGTAGTTTCCTATTTAGAGGGTTGTAATACAGGATTAAGGTAACACAAGGAATCCTAGATGCATAAGGAGGGATTGAGATGGTTTTAGGGCGAGAGAAAGAGATAGCGGAAAGTTTGAAGTTCTCTCGATGAGGGAAAGGATTGTGTTTGTCCTTCTCATGTGAGAATTAGCTTTGTTAGCTTGGATTTCTCTTGTGGGTTGTAATTCGGGTTTCGGTTCTTCATCTCTTGTAACTTCTAATTTATAGTGGATTTGCATTGTGCCGTGGTTTTTATTTACCCGTGAAGGGTTTTTCCATGTAAAATTCGAATGGCCTTCCTTACATGTTGATTTGCTTGATCATTGTGATTGCTATCATTTGATTTTCTCGCTTCCACTGTGGGCCAATCTCTTTCCTTCCCAACAGTTTGAAATCCCCATTATTGGTGCATAGATGATCCGTTAATTTCGTTATTCAAATTACATCACACTCTTAGTAAAAGATTTGGTTGACTTTAGTTCGACGGCATTTTTTCCATTTTTCAAAATATAGATTTTAAATCGCATAAAAAACTAATGTCGTTAGACGCCAAGCGTTGGGATGACTAACAGTGAAAAGGATAAATTTGTTAATTTAAATATTTTAAAATCGGCCTTTATAGGTAGATGGAGCATAAATTTGTTAATTTAAATATTTTAAAATTGGCCTTTATAGGTAGATGGCCCTAAAGGCAGGCGGTAATATGTAAATAACCACAAAAAAAAATTTCCAGCATTCAAAATGTTAGGATTATTTGATCACCCGCTACTCTCATTTGGTAGCCTCCAACATCCAAGTCCATGTTTCGATCACCACGTGTTCAAGATAACTAATCATACAGTGAACCTACAATACTAGTATACTGTGGTATGTTTATGTACCAAAAATCATCCTCATCAGACCATCAGGCAGAGCAACCACGTGAATATTGAAGTTTATGGATGGTTCTCCATTGTTTTCTTTGATGTAATGTGTGGCTCGCCTGATGATCGGACGGTTGATTTTAGAAGCATCCCGTTTTCACAGTGGGACTAGTTGTGGGTGAGACGTTACCGTCGTATGATATCCCTTCCCTTAGAAGTTATAATAAAAGGGTAGAAGGAAGCATACCGGAACGAAAGGAGAGCTTGTAAAAAGAGAGAAGAAGGAAGCCGGAATGAAGGGAGAGCTTGTAATAAGTGTTAACGAAGAAAGCTTGTGCTGTCAATGGGGGAGAGAGATTGGAAATGACATATAATGCACTTTTTAAAGGGAGCATATAAAGATGCTCGGCCGGGAATCTATCCATCTGAGATGCACGCGTGTAACTCACCCATGTGCGGTGTACTCGCAGGTAATCCATAATAAATTACAAACTGTTCATTAGGTCCAACGCATATTTGGTGAGCTACCATGCAATCGCCACACCTATTCGACAGATATTAGCCATTTGATCCATGACCTTTATTGTGGATGGTCAATATTGCTTCCACAAAAATAATTCCAATCAACAATCTGATCCATCTAGTTGTTAGTGCTCCTCATGGATCACTTCTGTTTCTAAAGAATCACATTCATTAGACAATCTTAAGAAGCCATCCATGCATGCCTGGGAAAACAGATGGATATAGAAAATAAAGCCAAGTAAGATGGATTGGACCATCCCATCAGTGTAATTTTTGCAAGGTTTCCTTAGGTCATCGACTCATGTTATATACATTGGCCTGAAGGGAATTTCTGCCCGGCCCCTCCATCGTGTGGCTGTGGCGCCCGAAACGAATAGACCGCTAAAATATGAACAACTATTGCAACCAACGGATGGCTAAAACCAAACCAATGGATATGATCTCACACATGGATGGCAACATGTAAACTAGTTGGACTATAAGTTATGGTCAACTAGTGGATAACTTACAACCTTTCATGCATGTACCAAATCCAACTCGTCGGGTTGACTGGCTCTACCGGGATGATCATACCCTGGGTAAAAAAACAAAGATATTCACTCATCGAGTGAACTGCATTTGTATTTTGTTATTTATCAATGGTAGGAATTGTTTTCCATGATATAGCCCATTTGACGAGTATGTAAAGCTGATTTTTTCCACTAGGTGATCCTCATAATTGGTAAAACCTATTGAAAGGGTTGTATGTCACAAGAGCTTAATATATTTGAATTTGTCTTTTTTGTGGACCTTACCTTGTGGTTCAGCCAGTTGAACTAGAGAGTTTCTCCATGAATAATATGGCTAGCCGACTAACATATCCGTGTACTATTCGTGGCTAACAGGCTGTCAGCATCTCCACCATACACGTGGCTATGTTTGATTACATATACATACACCATTCACATGGATTGGATGATAACCGTATGATTGGTAGCCTACAAACAACCAATTGTAAGCAGGAGACCCTGGACACGGCCGTTGTTGCATACACAATGTGTATCATTATTTGGGCTATGGCCCATCTTCATTTGGACCGTTGGGATGAATTCTCTGAGACGTGAGATCTGGAGAATTCTCCAGGTGAGTCCGCCTGCCGTAAATGCCCGCAGCATAAAATCAGGATGGTCCATTCATCAATTGGGCCCCATGTGTATAGTAAACAAAGAGAGCTTGGCATCTTTTTCTCGTCAACTGGTTGCTTTTCTCGTACAGATGTGGTCCACCAATTGAGATGACGAGGCTGACTTTTTAGGCCAGGCTATATTGAGGGGTGGCCCCATTAGACAATCCCGATGGCCACTTTGGTTTAAGAGAAATGATCATATAGAGTCATTTCTTTTCTGCTATCATATTTGTAGAATATCGAGCCATGCAAATGCTGGGCCGCCACGATGATAACCTTGAGAAAATCAGGCCAATCCAGTTAGTGTGGCTTACACCTGTACACCAAGTCATTCCGCGAGCTGTCTGTTGATTTTGATGTTTTGGCCCACCTAATCATTCTATTAACCTGAGTTAGTGTAGCATACGTATTTGGAAACATTTGTCACCAACTGCATACGTCCTTTAAAAGAGATTTTGACCGCAACGATGCGGTAGACGAATTCCCTGCATGTCTGCTCCTTTAAACTATTGCCAATGTAGCCTCCTAACACTTTTTGTTATTTTTTTTCGAACGAAACTATCCTTACTTTGAATCTAATACTAGTACAGAATTTGAATGAAGAAGAAGCTACCTGGCCTCCAATTTCGAGGCAATGATGTGGATGAGAGTTGTCATTGGGCCTACTTCAAAGTAGATCCAATCGATTCATTTTCTTTGTAGCCCTCTATTTTTATAGGAAGATGAAAATCTCATGTTGACCTGATCTATATATGGTGCACAAAACCTGATAAATGGTAATGGTGTCCATTCCATATGATATGTTTTCTTGCGTTGTGATTCATACAATTAAGGGATGTTTATCAATATTCTTCCAACCATGATCAAAAATGAAATCTCGAGGATAATAGATGGAGTGGATTCCACACATAGGCAATGTTAGGCCCCACAGACGGTGTACGAATGCCCTTAGATAGGGCCAAGGCTTGCCTTTTGCAATTGCAAAGGCCTTTATTTATCCCTTGGATACTAACACTCGTGGGAACCTTCAGCCTCTCTCCCTTCGGAGTTATTCTCTAGCATTTCTCTTCGACGTCCCTCCGACACTATCTGGCACTCTCTAACATTTCTCTTCAGCGTCCCTCCAACATTATTCGACATTCGAAAACTTCTTTTCTTTGAAACTTTATCAACGACATCCATTATAATTTTCGGTGAAGTGGTACTTGTCATTCAGTTCTCCAATGTCTTAACCATCATAGTAAACTTCAGATTTACTAATTATTGAAAGTATATAAATCCTTAAATCTTAGCGTTGCTGATATTGTCATGTTTTAAGAGTCTAGGTTGTGATTTGTTTCGGGTACAAGTTATCATGTATTAAGGGTATAACATAGCATTTGTGAAGGATCAACATTATAGCATGTTATGTAAGTCTTGATTGTCAAAATATGAAGGGTCGTGATTATCATATGATAAGAGGCGAGGTTATTATCTAATAAGGGTCAATATTGACAGTCAGCCTAAAATGGGTCAAAATTGTCAAGTTTAAAGGGTCGAGGTTTGTAACAATCCGAGATTTTCGACTCTCGTGTATAACACGACGGCCGAATTCCCAAGTAAATCATGGACTAATTGATTTGTTAAATAATGAAATATAGCATTCAAGTACAATGGCGGAAACAAATGTTCATCTTATTCTATCAAACTTATTACTTCATCATCAATGTTTAAATAAGGGAACCAACCAATATCCATACTGATTAATTAAAATACAAAATCATATCTTCTCTTGAAGACTTATTACAATTCCATAAATGTATCAACTACTCAAAAGAAACATTTAATAAATGAAAACATCGACTAAGTTTCTCCAACATCGTCATCCACCATGTGATCGTACGAACCATCGAACTCTGTTCCTTGAAAATCGGGTTCATTACCTGGATCTTCACCTGCATCATCTAAATTATGTTTGGGATAGCGTTAAACGCTATCATAGTGGGGAATATTTCCTCCAAGACAATCAAGAATAATAATAACGGTACAGAGTAAATACAAGCAGTATATTATCATTTAATCAAATCAAAACAACCAACTAAAAATCTTTGTTAATGCGATGCATGAAATGCATGCTCTGGCTAAGGCACCCTGGCTAGAATCACAATACATGAAGTGGGATACTCCCTGTTACGACTTCATGCTAGCCACTAGTCACCAGAGGTTCCTGGGACGCACAAGCCCATAGTTTTGCCAGACCACGTGAGAAACGGGACGCTCATAGCCCAAATCTACACGTGATAATGTACGGGAGAAGGAGGACACTCTAGCCTATTCTCAATTCCGTACACCCACATGGAGCCAAGTGAATGCATGACTTTAGTTTCACCTTTATTTAAGTGTTTTCGCATACAACCGATTTAAATAAAGCTCAGTGGTCACTATGGGGAGTCGCAAGCAACCCAGCATAGGCCGACAATACGTGATTAGTATCCATAGCACCAACCCCGGCTCATGAGAATTTGTATACCATTAGTGTCCACTCATTGTCCCGTTTTATGATTTCATCATGTCCCAAAAAGCCAATGTTGTACATCATGACCAAATTCATTAAAATACCCATGTACTGTAAATGGATCAAATCAAGCATCATGTACATGTAAGGATTCATTAACAAACAATCACTTCATTCTCTCAGTTAAGTCAAGATATATTCTTCCATCATGGACACCTCTCATGGGTTCCATCTCTCTACATCGAATAATTTTACCAGCTTAGGGACAAAGAGTATACAATAATGGGATGTCCATATGATGATCTTATACACATATTTCATATCACAATATGAAAACCAATGTTACTTGTAAAACACAGATTAAGGAAATAAGGGCATAGATTTAAATAACACAAATACACATGCTTCTTAGTAAAAAATCTAAACAATGAATCACATCATTATATAATGATATTTATTACAAATCCTACATTAAACTTCATGTTATATGGATCAGTAATTCAAAACAAAATAACTTCACATGCCACAAAAGAAACTTATGATAATCATGATATTATTAATGAAAGGCTTGAAGGAAAATCCTCACCTTATGATGGACTTAGAAGAAGAGGGTTGTAGAAGATCCTAGCCGCTGGAAAAATATGAGAAATAACTCTCTTCTCTTCTCTCTCTCTCTCTCTCTCTCTCTCTCTCTCTCTCTTTCTCTAGGGCATGGAGGCTAGGGTTAGGAGAAGGATTTGGAGGTACGTAGTAGAAATATGGAGAGGGATGTACATGCGAGGTCTTGTGTAACAACCTTTTAAGGTGGGTTTCTTAAATCTCAATATTCAGATGATCTTTGATCAATTCCAATCCGTTCATCTTATCAAGTTCAAATAATAGAGTCAAAATACGTAAATTTCTTGATGATCTACATTCTAGATTGGCCGATCCTTGAAAATGGCCTAACGGGTGCTAAAATGGGCTTGATCTCAATTAACAGTCTACGCTTGATGATCAGGGCCGAAATTTTGGAAAAATATGTAGTCATGATAGGCAAACAATTGTACAAAGTTTAGTGGTTGATTGATGGTGATAAATGCCTAGATCTGAAATTTCAACTTTTGGTGGAAAAGAAAGGGACTGGCTTTGTGGTTCAACGGTGTAGGATTATAGATCGGGGTCCAAACTTTGTGTAAACTCATAGTCATATGAGTATAGTAAGTGGTCCAAATTTGAGAAGCGATTGATGGTGAGAAGTGCGTAAATTGAAAGGTTCTGATTTAAAAAGAGTTGGTAACTCATTAATTTCTAAAACGAGAGAACTTCGCGCATAAGAAAGATGCTTATCAAGGTGGGGCACTCAAATCACACTATTGGTTCATGATAAAGACAATCCAAGTCACTCATATGAAGAGAAATATTCGACTACGACTAACCATCTACTTTCCTCACTCGATGGACATAAAAATCAAGGGTTAAGGGGCTGATTTAACAATCGGACCAATTTTACTATAATCTAAGGGCTGAAATTCGATGTGTATGGTTAATATGTGCCCAAAAGCTTAAATTCAGGGTTTTACGAGAAAGTGATCGTTAGAAACTATAATACTTAAAAATGACATCTTAACTTAAGTTTAACTAATGGCATTTTCGTAATTATCTGAAAAGTGCGTGATTTTTAAAATCTGATCTTTCTACAATGTTTATGGGATCATTTTAAACAACTTTTGTAAAGGGTCCCCTATCGGATCTCCTACGGATGTCCCGCTATTCGCAAATCAACGGTAAATGTACGATAATTAATAAAAAATAAATTAAAAATAAATTTTCAAAAATTTTCAAATAAATCTGGAAAATCTGGGGCGTTACAAGGTTGACACCAAGAAAATGATAACCTCGACCCTTATTGGATGATGACCTTGACCTTGATTGGAGATGACAACTTCGACCCTTTATATTTGACAACCTACACCCTTAGTGGATGATAACATCGACCCTTCACATTTAACAACCTAGACCCTTAGTAAATGCCAACCCCAATCCTCTAGTTTTTAGAATTTAGACCCTTAACACATGTCAATCTAGACTTAAATAATAATACACCTTCAAATTTTTTTTTTTTTTTATTGTAGGTTAACCCAAATTATAAGATTATAGGTCGTCGACCCATCATTTATATGCTATTATGATGGAAATGGTGTATACGAGAAGGGAACTTTTGACACATACTCATCTGTCTCTAGCTGCGTCACGGTAGGGGTAGTACCCAATCCGAGACCGTGTTGTATATCTATGCCGTTAATCTATTTCTCCATTCTATTTTTGGACGTGGACGCAAAAATTAAGATGATCCAAATCTCAGGTGGACTACACCACACGCAACAATGGTGATTGAACGCATACCATTAAAAACTTCTCAGGCCCATGTAAGAAGATTGTAATGTTTGTTTTCCATCCAACCCGTTGATACAGTCAACCAGATCTGGATGAAGGGAAAATATAAACATCAGCTTGATCCAAAACTTTTATATCTTATAAAAAAAAATTTTAATCGTCATTCACTACTTTTTCCAGTGACGTGTTCCACCACAGATTTGGACATGATTAAGTTTTTGGAATAAAATCTTAAAATAGGCTGAAAAAACGGTTGACCAGTGTAGATATATAACATATTAAACAATGTGGGCCCACATGGTAAGGGTAACACCCACTAAAGCGTCACCAGGGTAACAACTAATCCGCTCCCAACGGGCTGGGGCCGCTGTGATGTATGGAATGGGGATTGCCTGTGGCCTGCCATAAGAGGTTCCTCTTTTTGGAAGCTGTGTGGGGCCATGGAGATGCCGGTGACAAATCCACTCCGTGCATCAGTTGCTAAACATCACATTAGGAAAGTATTTCGGAAAAAGCAGATCAAAAACTCAGGTGGGCCATACCATACAAAACAGTGAAAAGGGAAATTTCCACCATTGTAACCTTCCTAATGGAGCTGACCATGATGTTTATATGTCATTGCCATCCAAACCGTTCATAGGGTTATTACCACTTAGATAAGCTGTAGGAACAAATATCATCCCGATCTAAAACTTCTGTCACCCTCATAAAAGTCTCCAATGGTGGGCTTTCAATTCCTGCAATCTGGTGCGGTTTGGCTGTCCGAGTTTTGGATCTGCCAATTTTTTTCTCCTATCCTATTGTTCTGTTTAGAAACTAATGGATAGAGTGGATTTGTCACAAGAGCCTATGTGGGCCTCACACAACTTCCAACGGCAAGAACTTCGCACAGGCAATCCTTATCCCATCTTGCAAACGTAAGCCAACTTGCCACGTGCACCGGCATTAGAGTCACGGATCTCATTGGCTCCGCGTCCCACATTACATAGATGAGACTAACAGGAAAACGGACCATAGGGCCTACATTGATGTGTGTGTCCTATATCCACATTGTTCATCGGTTTTGGCGGTTCATTCTAGGACACGGCCCAAAATAGGTGCTGATCCAAATCTGAAGTGGACCACACCACAGGAATAGTGGTAATTGTATTCTCACCATTAAAATCTTCTTGTGGGACAAAAAAGCTTTGGATTAAGTTAATATTTATGTTTTTCCTTCATTTAAGTCCGTGTGACCTTATCAGTATGTTGGATGGAAAATAAACATTACAGTGGGCCCCAAGAAGTTTTAAATGGTGGGCTTTCAATCAACACTGTTTCATATGATGTGGTCCACCCGAGATTTGGATCTACTTCACCTTTCGTCTCATGCTTTAGAATGAGCTCAAAATTAGATGGACGGTGTGGATACATCAAGCTGGGCCCCATGGTCACAGACTCACTGTGTTACCCTGCGTCACCGAATCCACGTTCAGCTGGCTGAACAATACGTGCACTCGCATCGTCCTTTTTACTATTCAACTTTGGTGGCCGACGGCGCATAAAACATTGATTGACAAATGCGTGTCTTTTTCTTTTTCTTTTTCTTTTTCTTTTTCTTTTTCTTTTTTTGTTAAAAGCTGAAAGCACACCGGGTCCACTTGGATTGATAATTTAAAAAACCCTGTACATCAAAGCAGTGGATTAGGTGAGACCCCCCTCACCCAAGATGGTGAGGCCCTCACCGTGGCCCCACCTTGATGCATTATTCTGGTTCCATGTAGTCCGGTTCGATTTTTCATATCATTTTAGCCCATTATCCTAAAGATGAAGTGATGTAGAACGGGTCGCTGATTATTTCATGGCCTAGATGGAGCAAAAGAAGACCGGTCGAGGTCGAAAGTGATCCGGACCGTCAGGACCGTAAATCGGCCGTATCTCACAATCCGGAATGAGTTGCGAGACGTATAATATATTAATTTGGGGTAGCTCGAGCTACTTTAGCCAACCAACCAGGCTATGCCGGGTTGCCCAGGCTGGATTCGCGAAATTCGACCGTATCGACAGTCATTAGGCTAGTTTATTTTTAGTTTTACTATTTATAATAAGTTTTAATTCGATCATAACTTTGCATCTGTAGGGTTTTAGAGTTAGTGCCCAACATGAAAAGGGCTTAGAATATTTAGTAGAACAACGTGGTTGAGGCCGTTTGATAACTTTCTATTTTTGGCCGAAAACCAAGAGCTCTAGTAGGATTGAACGACTTCTATAAATAGTAAGGTTACTATTTATAGTAAGTTGCGTTTTCTAGGACTTTAAGTTGGAGTTGGAGTCTGATACTTTACCTAAGGTTTAGTTTCCTATTTATATGCATTGTAATTCCATTATTTTTCATTCAATTATCAAAAAACATTATTCAAAATTAATTTTTTCTTTTTATTCTTTTATTTCTTCTCATGGATTCGAGAAATACTCGGTTAGAGAGATAGTGATCGATCTACCACGTCCTCCTTGTGTCATGAAGCAGATCCAATTATCAGGTGGACAATACCATAGGAAATACTGCTAATTGTATGCTCACCATTAAAATCTTCTTATGGGCCATAAAAGCTCTGGATCAAGTTAATATATGTGTTTTCTCTTCATTTAGGTCTGTGTGACGTTATCTGGATGCTAGATGGAAAATAAATATTACAGTGGGTCCTAAAAAGTTTTTTATGGTGGGCGTTCAATCACCACTGTTTCATCTGGTGTGGTCCACCTGAGATTTGGATCTACTTCATCTTTTTTCTCATACTTTAAAATGAGCTCAAAAAGAGATGGACGGTGTGGATACATCAAGCTCGGCCCCATGGTCACAGACTCACTGTGTTACCCTGCATCACCGACCACCTTCAGCTGGCTGAACAATGCGTGCACCGACATCGTCCTTTACCATTCAACTTTGGTGGCCGACAGCGCATAAAACATTGATTGACAAATGCGTGTCTTTTTCTTTTTCTTTTTCTTTTTCTTTCTTTTTCTTTATTCTTTTTTCTTTTCTTGTTAAAAGCTGAAAGCACACCAGTTCCACTTGGATTGATAGTTTAAAAAACCATGTACATCAAGGCAGTGGATTAGGTGAGACCCCGCCTCAGCCAAGATGGTGCGTCCCTCACCATGGCCCCACCTTGATGCATTTATTCTGGTTCCATGCAGTCTGGTTTGGTTTTTCATATCATTTTAGCCCATTATCCTAAAGATGAAGCAGATCCAATTATCAGGTGGACAATACCATAGGAAACACTGCTAATTGTATGCTCACCATTAAAATCTTCTTGTGGGCCATAAAAGCTCTGGATCAAGTTAATATCTGAGTTTTCCCTTTATTTAGGTCTATGTGACGTTATCTGGATGCTAGATGATGGAAAATAAATATTACAGTGGGTCGTAAAAAGTTTTTTATGGTGGGCGTTCCATCACCACTGTTTCATATGGTTTGGTCCACCTGAAATTTGGATCTACTTCATCTTTTTTCTCATGCTTTAGAATGAGCTCGTAAATAGATGGACAGTGTGGATACATCAAGCTGGGCCCCATGGTCACAGCCTCACTGTGTTCCCCTGCGTCATCGAATCCACGTTCATAGCCTGCAAACAGATAATACTGGCAAGGAAAACCAGGAAACAGTGCATAAAACATTGAATGACAGATGCGTATCTTTTTCATTTTTGTTTTTTTTTTTTTGTTAAAAGCGGGAAGCACGCCACATCCACTTCGATCGCTAATTAATTAAAATGCCCTGTACATCAAGGCAGCAGAGTAGGTGACCCTCGGCCTTACCCAAGACGGTGCGGCCATCGTCATGGGCCCACCTTGATGTATTTATTCTGTTTCCATGCAGTCTGTTCAGTTTTTCAGATCATTTTAGCCCATTATCCCAAAAATAAAGCAGATTCAATTATCAGGTGGACCATACCATAGGAAACAGTGGTGATTGAATGCCCTACCATTTAAAGTCTTCTTAGGGCGCACCTTAATGTTTCCATAGTATTTATTTTCCATACAATCTGTTGATAAGGTCACATAAGCATGGATGAAGGGAAAAAACAAATATCAGCTTGATCCAAAACTTTTGCAGCCCATTAATGATCAATTACCACTCTTTCCAATGGTATGGCCCACCAGATAATTGTCTTTACTTCATTTTTTTTAGACAGTGCTCTAAAATGATCTTAAAAAACAGATGAATGGCACAGATATAGAATACATACATCATGGTGGCCCTACGGTACTGGCTACAAAGTCTTGGGTGAGCTCAAGGTCTCACCTATTCCGCTCCGGTACGTACAAGAGAGGGCATTTAACCTAACCCTGAAGACGACCCCATATATGCATATCTTTCTCTTGGCTATGGCCCATTTATGTTCGGTCTATTGAGATGAATTCTCTGGAAATTGTGTGAGATCTTGAGGGCTTGTTTGGATGGTGGAGTTCCATGGTTGTGTGGTCCATTTAAATGGATAATGGTTATCAATACCACAATAGTCCAAAGTAAAGTCACATGCAATACCAATGTAGTATCAATACTACTCTTATAGCTTTAATTTTTTTAATATGCATATCATGTACACGTCGATATAACTTGCCTAATATGTGTTATATCCGCATCATCTTTTCATTTTGCAATATCGTTGCAATCTTATTTTAGGGCATGACCCCAAATATCACCTTCATCCAACATGTATGTGTTCGCTTCCCCAAGTGTAGGGTTGCGATGTAGTAATAAACTCGGAAAGACCGAGGTCGATTCACAGGGACTTGTGTAGGAATTCACAAACACATCCAATAATATCTATTAAAAGCTAACAACCAGATTTTGTATGAGATTGATGTAAGCAACAATTTTTGAACTAAATTGAAAGTAAACAGTTATAATAAAGCACTAGGGGTTCAAGGATCCACTTGTAGCAATCCTTGATGTTCAATCCATTGTGGTTTCTCACGTTCTCAACTAGAATCGATATTAAGATCTATCTAGCTGGATGATTGAGCTGTTAAACCAAACTATCTGCCATATGTAAGAACCATGTGTATGATTCACTCAATGCAAGCTAGGCTGAGCATGCTTCAATTGCATAGGTCAGTCCCAATTCCAATAGACTCAGATCACAATCATAACCATCCTCAAGTCCTGTCACAAGACAAAGCTAGATCATGATTTGAACTTGATTCAAATCACATGCACAATCCTACATAGCACAGAAATTTAGAAAAATAGAACTTTGGTAGTAAGTTCCCACATGAAGATCATAGTACTAGAGCGTACTCCAATTCCTCGGATCATACAGGTCTAGATTAATACAAACCAATTAAGAACTTAAGTAATTCTCCCAAACATCCATAAGTCATCATAAGACTAAGAAAAACTACTTAGAACTTGTATAAACTTCAAACCGTTGTTCATAAACATTAAAACCAATCTTAAAACCATCTTAGCACGAATTGAAACATCTTAGATCCACTACAAGCTTCACCTCTTAGCCCTAGCTAAGAGGTTTAGCCGTTCATGATCCAAGGAAACATGAAACAACTAAGAAAAATATAAAAACAGCAAAACAAACTAGAAGGAGTTGTGGAACTCCGAAATCCACTTCCGCCGTGTAGACACCCCACCTTCGGCTACACTATTGGTAGAAATAGCTGGATGAATGGAGGACCATACCCCCAAATCCCAAGTCCAAACTCAGCCAAACTCACCCTTGTAAGCCCCAATCCATAGCCCAGTTCAAGCCTGAACCCAGTCAACCCAGTCCTAAACATCAGCTTGAAAAAACCCCATAAGAAAAAGCCAGTAAAAAAATCCTAAAAAAGTCAAACTCACTGAGTCAACCCGCTGAGTCAACTCGTCGAGTCAAAACACCGAGTCAACCCGTCGAGTCAACCCGCTGAGTCAAATCACCGAGTCGACCCGCTGAGTCAACTCACTGAGTCAACCCACCGAGCCAAACAGCAGCCCCGAGGGAGCGACCGTACATCGCTGTAAATCGAGGAGTGGCCGTACGGGCGGCCCACAGCGGGCCGCCCAAAATTATTTATGAGCTCTGCCACTGCCCGCTGCTATAAATACCCCCCTCCCCTTCTCATTTCAACACACCACTCAGCCCAGAGAAAGCCCGTCCATTCCGAGTTTCCCTCTCTACTCCTTAGCCCATTTTTCCACCAAGGAGAGCCCGACTGAGGAGATCCTAGCCCTGGTCCAGCCCAGCCTGACCACTGGTCTAAGTCTCCCAAGCCATCCAAGTCCTGATCCAGTCACTCGAAGCCAACCCTTGCGACACCTCCGTCCATCCAGCTACTCTTTTTGCAGCATCATCTCATTTGCATCTAGTATAAGTGCAACATTTACTTTTCTTCCAACCCCCCTGCTTCACTGCAAGCACCTTAATTATTCAACCACACTGCATATGTCTTAAATTAAGCACCTGTCAGTTTGAGCGTATGCTCTGGGCTTGCCCGTTGTTGGAACCTGCCCATCAGAAACTCTTACTGTTCAGACCTGCATTCATGCTTCACCCTAAAGCACCTTGATTATTCAAGCACACTGCATACGTCTTATATTAAGCACCTGTCAGTTCGATCGTATGCTCTGGGCTTGCCCGTTGTTGGAACCTGCCCATCAGAAACTCTTACTGTTCAGACCCGCATTCATGCATCATGTCATCTATGAGAATGTACGAGGATTAAAACAGACTTTCAAGTATTAGTTCGATTCTGTGAAGTAGAGACCGTACTTCGGTACGGGTAATGTGTGGGGTGCTTAACCTCTTCCCACCCTGTAACCGTGATCCCTTACCTCGAATCTCTGGCCGCAGATCAAAAGGAGTCATTTTAGAGGAAGGAATCTTCGGATCCCCTTCTCTAACGTTTCAACGGGGTCTAGCTGACTGTAGATTCGAAGTAACTGGCTAGTGGCGACTCTGGTCTTATATAAACTCATTTAAACACATCCAGCTTAACACGATTACCAAGCAAAGCCCTCGAGAACGAGGCAAGCCAGTGGCACAAACGGCGATTTCGCACTCACGCATCCTCCTCTCCTTCTTTTCCCGAAAGGGGAAGGGACGAGAACGTCGCGTGGGAGCGCGGAAACGGCGAGGGTCCACAGAATGACGACTCCACTGGGGATGAGCTAGTCCCACTAGTCGTGATCCGACTCGAAAAACAGAATCCTTCCCGTACTTGAAAGTCACTAATCCTCATACAATCTCATCGGCATAGCATTCTACCCAAAACAAACAAAAAAATAGAAAATTCCAAAACCAGAAAAAAATAGAAAATCCCAAAACCCCAAAAGAGTAGAGTTTAGTCCTCACCATTGCGCCTCCTCGGGCTCAACGTGTTCGAAAACAACTTCCCTTCCGCAGCATAATCCGCACTCGGGCTCAGCAAGCCATGTCTGACCACGAAGAAGAAACTCATCTCTTCCCTGCTCTTGAGATGACCGAAGCGCAACCTCCCGCGCAACAGCCCATTGATAATACGCCAATCATACAAGAATTGGCACAAGGAATGAGAGCAATGCAAGAAATGCTCTTGCAATTCATGCAAGCACAAGCCACCGCAGCAGCCAACAATCAGGTTGACCCAGTTCAGCAGTCTCAGCAACCATGCCGGATCCCTCCGGCCTCCAGTTCAAATCAAGCACAACCATCGGAGTCTGCCCAAGACTACCGACAGCATCCGTCTCAGCCTTTCGCTATGGGGCATCCTCCTCAATACCTTCCTGCAATGACAAGGCCATCTCAGAGCGCTCCCGTTGAAGGGACTTCCAGTCAGCTTCCATTCAATCTTGCAAACAACAGTCTCAGTAGATCTCAGCATGTCCCCGCCGATGGGACACCTTTTCAATTCCAGCACATCCCCACCGATGGGATTTCAATTCAATTTCCAGCAACAAGGACAGCACTGGCGAATGCCCACAATGGGGGTCAGTGTCAAGCCCACATCAATCAGCGGACAGTGGCGAATACCCAACAAGGGGGTCACTTCCCAGCATCTCAGCCTCCTGCAAACAGGAGCACTTTTCAATTCCAGCACATCCCCGCTGATGGGATTCCAGTTAATTTCCAGCAATCTTCAATTCAGCAAACTCCAGTTAATTTCCAGCAATCTTCAATTTAGCAAACTCCAGATAATTTCCAGCAAGTTCCAGTTCAACCTTCAGTACAATCTCCAGTTCAGTTACAATCCTTTCAAGCACCAGTTCATTAGAATCTAGTTCAGTCATCAAATCAATTTCAGCAACCCGCGGTTGCTTTTCAGCAAGGGCATAGGGTCGAAGACGTCAACCACTATGCCGAAGAAGAGCGTGCCTTACTCCAAGAGGCACTAGTCGCTCGAACAGATCATTCAGGACTGGACGAGTTGCGGGAGCAGTTCCAGATCTTGCAAAATCAGCTTCAGCGACAACAAGGAATCGATCTACCTTTGACCAAGTTTAGAGACTTGTGTCCTTTCCCAGATGCTCAAGTACCTCAAAACTTTGAGGTACCAAAATTCAAAAGATACGATGGCAGCGGTTGTCCCACAGCACATCTTAAGGCCTTCTGTGGAGAGCTGAGTGCAATCTTAGGAAATGAAGGAGCCCTCATTCGTTCGTTCCAAAAATCTCTGAAGGGCGATGCCCTAGATTGGTATACCTCATTGGACTGCCACCGCATCGGGACGTGGGAACAGCTTTCCCAGGCTTTCGTCGACAGATTCGCATACAACCTCAATATGGCACCCAGAAGAGCCGACCTTGCGGCTCTCAGACAAAGGAGTGATGAAACACTATCAGCTTATGTGGGACGTTGGCGAGCTATGGCAGCCAGAATGCGAACACCTATCGACGACGAAGAACAAATCTCCATGATTGTTCATTCAACATATCCAGGCATATCCGGATATCTCATCTCGCATCCATATGCGAATTTCTCACAATTAATCCGTGCTGGAGAGCAAGTCGAAGCAGGAATCCATGTCGGGACAATCTCCCCATGGCCTCATCAAGCCACTCCAGTCAAGAGAAACAGAGTAGAGGGAAGACCCATCGGATATGGGAATGGAAACCGAAACGGTTCTCCTCCTCGCCCGACAGAGGTAAACAACATTAACACCACTGTTCAGGGTAATCAAAATGCTCCCCCACAGGGACATCAACAGCGTCAGCAGAATCAGGTTCAGTACCAACCCCAGAGGTATCAACCACGACCGAATCCTCAACCACAGCCACAACCACCCCGACAACAGCAGCAGTTCAGAGCAAATGGTCAATACTCATACCAGAATAGGCAGAATTACAGGGAGCTCAGGAAGTTCATTCCACTCAGTCAGCCACTTAGTCAAGTCATGACTATGCTGGTACAGAAACAGTTACTCACTCTAATGACACCCAGGCCTCCTCCACATCCTCTGCCTCCGAACTACCGAGAAAATGAGTATTGTGCCTACCATTAAGGACGTGGCCATGCTACTGATCGATGCTTTACTTTAAAGAATGCCATACAAGATCTGATTGATGACCGCAAGATCGTCATCTCGGTCCCTGGAACTCCTGCAGCAGCTTCCACCAACATCCTTTAGAATCCTCTGCCTCAGCATCAGACGGACCCCAGTTCGTCTCGAGGCCCCACCGTCAACAGTATAGAAGAAGGAGAGCATCTCGATCGCTTCTTCTCCCCTATTCAGTCCATTCATGCCTACACTTATGGGCCAACAAATCTTCCTCCAATCATGCAAGGGGCAAGTCCCTTTCCTCCTTCAGTCTCCGAGCCAGTAGTACTCAAAGGAGCACCTCCATATGATATACCAGTCGTTCAAGGGGCACCTTACAACCCTTCATGTTGGGAACCAGTCATCCTAGAAGGAGCACAGTCATACATTGAGCCCGCAGACGAACCTGTCATCTTACAAGGGGCAACTCCAGTTCAAGAACAATCCAGTCCGCCATGGAGAAACCATACTCCTCAGCAGCAAGAGCCCATTGTCCTGGAAGGAGCTCCTCCAGTCGAGCCAGTCATATTGCAAGGGGCAAACCCTGGAGGCGTGTCAATCACACTACGACAGCTGGGACGAACAGAGAGACCCCCTGCCATATTAAGAGGACCAGTATTCATTCCATGGGAGCCTCCTGCTCCAGGAACAGTCAAGCCAGGACCGCGACCTTATGTGATTTATGAAGACAAGCCTCGGTATTACCCCTTCAGCACAGGCAACAATGTAGTTCTCAAGGCAAAAGCTCCATATGAGGAAGATCTGGTACCCAAACCAGCATCGTCACAAGAACCAGTGGTCCTAGAAGGCAAGAGTGAGGAAAATTATAAAGAGGTCCCATGGCACTATCCAGAATGTGCAGAAGTGGGGAACATGAATCCCAATGGGCGTTGCATCCGAAGAGATAATCAAAACAGAGGAGATCCCAAAGGCGCTCTCTCAGGCCTCGGCAACAAAAATGAAGCCGCATACGATGTGGCGACTCAGCTCAAGTCAATCCCTGCACAAATCTCAGTATGGGAGCTATTCTGCACATCTCGCATACACCGATAAATGTTTGCCAAAACCTTGAACGATGCTCACGTCTCCTCCGATACGGCACCAGAAATGATAGCATTGATGATTGGACAGCTCCTGGCTCCACGTGTCATCACCTTCACTGATAACGAGTTGCCACCAGAAGGACGCGATCATGTGCGATCCCTCAACATAGCCTTACGATACAAAGACCTCTGCGTCCCATTGGTCCTTATCGATAATGGCTCAAGCTTAAACGTCTGCCCACTTAAGACTGCGGAACGTCTGTGAATCGATCCTTCTTCATTCCGACCCAGCACCATATGCGTCAGAGCATTCGACAACACCCGCCGATCAGTTGAAGGGGAGGTCGACATAGAGGTACAGATAGGTCCAGAAATCTCTACCATCACATTCCAAATTCTGGATATATCAGCCTCTTTCAACATGCTGCTCGGACGGCCTTGGCTGCACAAGGTTGGAGCTGTGCCCTCAACCCTGCATCAACGAGTGAAATACATCTGTGGAAATCAAGTGATCTCTATCCATGCAGAAAATGAGCTCATCATTCCTTCCAATGCTGCTGCCACTGAACCAGACATCCCGGTCATCGATATCCAGCACTCTGAAGAAGACATCCCATTTCATAGTTTCGAATTCGAGACTGTGAACTCTATCGCCAATCCAGAACCAATAAGGGTGGACCGTGTCTTCTCACCGGCAGAGCGTCTGAGCCTCAAATACTGAATGAAGAATCACTTCAAGTCCAGAAAGGTACCGCTGATATATAACCAACGCAAATGGGGACTCGGATACAGGTCAATCTTCATGGACAAAGGAAGGAAGAAATTTCGGTGCTCACCCATCCAATTCGTCAAGCCAGGAGAACCTTACAAAGATCCAGGAGGGAATCAACCGACTGCACTACACAAAGGCCTCCCGATGAGCCTAGTGTGGGCCACGTGGCCCCCCATTCGATGGGATCAGATTCTCTAACCGAATAAGCCTCCAGAGGAAGAAGAAAATGATGAAGACGAAGAAGGAAGTCAAATACAGCAGCTTTAGGACCAGGTTATTCTGACACCTGCTCCCAACCAGGGGCACAACCTGCCCACTTCAATTTCAGCCAGCCAGGGGCACAACTTGCCCATCTCAACATCAATCAGCAAGGGGCACGGCTTGCCCATCTCTGCAGAATCAACATCATCAATCGTCAGCTAAGGGCAGAAGCAGCCCATCCATTGGACCAAGAAAGGGAAATGGCCAGCCCTGGATTGGTCCGATGTCTAGATTCCAAACTCATGTCTAGCCGTAGAACCAGACGAACTGCCATGCGAGGTAAGTGATCCGGGAGGGACTGAGTACGACTCAGATCTCGAACCCAATCAATGAGAAATCATGGTCATTGGGCCAGACTGTGATTCTTCGCCCGAATCATCAACCCCCACCTCTTCAGGGGAGGAAGTGTGGGGTCCTGAATGGTCATCCATTCCCCTAACTTTTGAATCAGCCAGCGAGTCGTCTGAGGGCTCTGGCTTCCAAAAAAAATGCCTGTTTAGGCAGCAACCGGAACTTTGGAACAAGTTGGGCTCAATCATGGTCTGCAATGCCCACTTGTTCAAAGTCCCATGAATTTCAAAAAACCAAAAAAAATAAAAAACTTTCAAAAACCAAAAACATCTAGCAAGTCAATTCCAGAAAATTCTCAAAAACCAAAAAACATTTCTTTTCCTGCACTCAATAGTATGCCAAGTTCGTCTGAAGAGTCGCATGAGTTTGAAGTCGAATCATATGATTTCGACATCAAACTAGACTTCGAGCTCATGGGTCTGGACGAAGCTCGGGGTAAGGAAGATGATGATCCTACTCCCGAACTTGAGGATCTCCTCAAAAAGTTCGAATCCAAAGCCAATGTTGTAGCCGACGATTTCGAGATAGTAAACTTGGGGACACCTGAGATCCCTAGGGAAGTACGCATTGGAAAATCGTTGCCACCTGAGATGAAACAGAGAATGATAGAGTTCCTAACTCCAAGATTGTCCAACTTCGCGTTCTCATATGAAGACATGCCGGGGCTCGATGAAGAGCTCGTTGTACACCATCTGCCAACCAAGGGAGATATGAAGCCAGTGAAGCAGAAACTTCGAATAATGAAGCCAGAATGGGCTCTGAAAGTCCGAGATGAAGTCATCAAGCAATACAACGCGGGATTCTTGGTAGTCTCCAACTACCCTGAATGGCTCGCCAACATCGTACCAGTACCAAAGAAGGATGGCAAGGTTCGAATGTGCATCGACTTCCGAGATCTCAACAAAGCCAGCCCAAAAGATGACTTCCCTTTGCCACATATCGACACTCTGGTCGACAACACTGCTGGATACAAGATCTTCTCATTCATGGACAGGTTCTTAGGTTACAATCAGATCACGATGGCTATCGAAGATCGCGAGAAGACATCGTTCATCACTCCCTGGGGAACCTTCTGTTACAGGGTAATGCCGTTCGGTCTGAAGAATGCAGGAGCAACATATCAGCGAGCAATGACAGCACTATTCCATGACATGATGAACAAAGAGCTTGAAGTATATGTGGACGACATGATCGTCAAATCTCGCACAATTGAAGGACACGTTGAAGATCTGAAGAAGTTATTTAACAGATTAGAAAAGTACAAGCTCCACCTCAACCCTCAGAAATGTGTCTTCGGTGCAATTGGAGGTAAGCTCCTCAGCTTTATGGTAAGCGAGGATGGCATCAGGGTCGACGAGACCAAAACCAGAGCAATCATCTAGATGCCCCCTCCAAGAACAGAGAAAGAAATTCGTGGCTTCCTCGGCAGAATTCAATACATCATTGCTTCATCGCACAGCTCACACCTATTTGTGAGCCCATTTTCAAGCTCCTTCGGAAGAATGCTCCAAAAGAATGGAATGATGATTGCCAAGTCGCCTTCGACCACATCAAGAGATATCTCATGAATCCTCCAGTCCTATTGCCGCCCGCTCCCGGACGACCACTATTGTTATACATCTCGGTAGCAGCAGAAGCCACTGGCTGTGTCCTCGGCCAGCACGACGAGACCGGGAAGAAGGAACAAGCAATATATTATTTGAGTCGAAAGTTCACCGACTACGAGACCAGGTATTCCCCGATTGAGAAGACTTACCTCGCCCTAGTCTGGGCAACTCAGCGACTCCGTCAATACATGATTGCATTCCCTATTCTCCTCCTCGCTCACATGGATCCGCTCAAGTACCTGTTCGAGAAACCGGCACTCACTGGAAGGATAGCTAAATGGCAGCTACTCCTGTCTGAGTTCGACATCACCTATGTCACTCAGAAGGCAATCAAGGGGCAGGCCCTCGCCGATCATCTTGCGGCCTACTCCCTCCTGGATTATCAACCGCTCAAGACGTTCTTCCCTGATGAAGATCTCTTGCTCATTAAAGGGGATGAAAAGAAGAAGAAAGATGAATGGACGTTATTCCTATCTCAAGGCGAATAGCATTCAAGTGTACCAACAACATGGCAGAGTACGAAGCATGCATCGTCGGCTTAAGGGAAGCCATAATCTTGGGCGTTAAGAAGCTACAAGTATTTGGAGACTCACAGCTTATCATCAATCAGACCAATGGCGAATGGAAAACCAAGGACGAGAAGTTGATACCATATCATGTGTATCTTGAAAATCTGATCGAAGAATTCAAAGAAATCACCTTCTCATACATGCCCAGAGCCAAGAACCAGTTTGCAGATGCTCTCGCCACACTTGCATCAATGCTCGAGATACCGATAGGAGCTTCAGAATGGGAGCTCACAGTCGAAATTCAAGAAGAACCTGCTTTTTGCCTGCAAATAGAAGAAGCCGAAGCTGTCCCTGACAAACCCTTGTATGCCGACATCAAGCAATATCTCGAAACCCAGGAGTATCCAGAGTCAGCAACAGCAACAGATCGCCGAACCATTCAGCGTTTGGCCGGCCAGTTCACCATCAGTGGTGAAGTTCTTTACAAGCGATCTTATAATCACATCCTCCTTCGATGCGTCGATGAAACAGAAGCTGCAAAGATCATGGGAGAAATACACAAAGGAATCTGTGGCCCACACATGAACGGGCACATGATGGCAAAGAAGATTCTACGACTCGGTTACTATTGGCTCACCATGGAGACAGACTGTTGCCAGCACGTCAGAAAATGCTTCAAGTGTCAGGAGCATGCGAATCAAATCCATGCCCCATCATCAGAGTTATACAACCTGACCACCCCCTGGCCCTTCTCCATGTGGGGACTCGACATCATCGGCAATATCAGTCCCAAAGCATCAAATGGTCATGAGTACATACTTGTGGCAGTCGACTACTTCACCAAGTGGGTAGAGGCAGCCTCCTACACCACGATTGCAGCATCTCAGGTGATCAAGTTCATGAAGAACAACATCATATGTCGGTATGGAATCCCTAATGCTATCATCACAGATAATGGGACCCCGTTCATTAACAAGAAGATGGATGACTTCCTCAGCTAATTCAAGATTCAACGTCATCGATCAAGCCCCTACAGCCCTCAAATGAATGGTGGGGTAGAAGCCGCAAACAAAACGATTGTCAGGATACTCGAGAAGATGGTCGTGACCTATCGAGATTGGTCAGATATGCTCCCATATGCACTTTGGGCCTATCGAACGTCTGTACGGTCTGCTACGGGCATTACTCCTTTCAAGCTTACCTACGGAATGGAAGCAGTTCTACCAGTCGAGGTGGAAATACCATCACTACGAGTGTTACTCGAAAGCAGAATTAAAAAAGGAGAATGGCAACGGGCTAGATGTAAGACCCATTCCCTGAATTGCCCTCCGTACGTTTAGTTTCCGGTACCGGTACGTCCCGGACGGACCAGATTAGAGAGCCTTGATCGCGACCCTGATTTAGTACCGCAACGACCCAAGACTTGTACCCTTGCGACCGCGCGGGCGCCACGATTCCAACGCCGCGCGGCACGCCCCATTGCGATACCCGGTGTGTGAGATGCATACGTTCGTGCAATTCGAGGTGGGCCACGCAACGCGCGTGTGGCGTGGGCCCCACTTGCACAATTCCCAACAACATGTCAAATCTATCACATCACCCTTACCCATACCCCCATCATTATCTAGCCATCATCACCATACCCACCCCATCCTCTCTCACCAAAAGTCAACCACAACCCATACCTCTCATGCTCTCTCTCATCATCACCATCATCATCATGACATCATGCACCCCCCTCTTCCCATACAAGAGCCATACGTGGGGGGGGGGGTGGTTTCTCAATTTCAAGGTTAGAGATTTGAGAAAGAGAGAGAAGAGAAAGAAGAGAGAGAAGTAGAGAGATTTGAGAGATTGAGTGAGTTTTAGAGGGAGATCAAGAGAGAGAAAGAGAGAGTTAGAGAGATTGAAGGTGAAGATCAAGCTTGGAGGACCCCGATCATCATCCGGACCGTCCGATCGGCAATCCAACCGTCCAACCATCATTGTGAGTGCATACCTTTTCCCCCCTTTTTCTCGTTTACTTTTCGTTTTCTTTCCTTGGTCCCACCTTGTGATGGGCAATGAGATGGATGGGCTGGATCGTCCATGGATGGGTCCCACCTTTTGATGGTGTGGATCCCACTTGGAGGCCTATTTTGTGGCATATATAGTGTGGCCAATAGACCACCATGATGTATGTTGTTCATCCACGCTGTCCACCATGTGGGCCCACCATGTGATGGCCCAGCTGGTGGATGGAGCGGATCTGCACATGTGGGCCCCACTTGTTTTTATAAAAAAAAAAAAATAATAAAAAAAAAGAAGAAGAAAAGAATGCAGGAGGAGGCCGCTGGACAGCCAGCGTCCAGAGGACGCTGCTGCCCAGCAGCACTGGGACGTTGGGCATGACCGTGGGTCCCCACTCGTGGGACCCACCTTGATGTATGTATGTGATCCACGCCGACCATTTGTTTCTACAGCCCATTTTAGGGCTGGACGCCAAAAATTAAGTAAATCCAGATCTCAGGTGGACCACACCATAGAAAACAGTGGAAACGACTGTTGACACTTTTTTGGCCCACCGTGATGTTTGTAGACGGAATCACCCGCCCAATATTGGGCTTATTAGGTCCCCAGCGAGCTGGGAAACCTGATGGACGGATTGGATTGTCCATAAGTGGGCCCCACATGAAATGACCATTAGAAAACAAAAAAAAAAAAGAAAAAAAAAAAATATATCACAACGTCCAGACGCTGGACGTTCACAGCGTCTGGGACGCTGGAACCGTCCAGCGTCAGGACGGCTGGAAGGGGTCCCCACTCGTGGGACCCACCTTGATGTTTATGTTCCATCCACGCCGTCTATCTGTTTTACCATATCAGCTTAGGGCTAAGGCCCAAATGTGAAGCATATTCAATTCTTAAGTGGGCCGCACCACATGAAACAGTGGAGAATATGATGTCCACTGTCGAGACTGCCTCGGCCCACACTGGTGTTTATAGACCCCGTAACATACTCAATATTGGACTCATTGGACCCACCATGAGATGGCCCAGCTGATGAACGGAGTAGATCACTCTTATGTGGGCCCCACTCGATCAAAACCTCACAAAAACAAAAACAAAAAAAAAAGAGAAAAAGAAAAAGATAATAGAAGGGCTTGACGCGCTGGGCGTACCAGCGTCCTTGGACGCTGGCTCGTCCCAGCTGGTGGCCCAGTTGTGGGTCCCACCATGATGCATGTGCTGTAATCCACACCGTTCATCCGTTTGGGGAGATCATTTTAAGGCATGACTCCAAGAATGAGACAGATCCAAATCTCCAGTGGACCCCACCACAGAAAACAGTGAGGGCAGTGACAGACTGTTGAAACCTACCTATGGCCCACCATGATGTTTATTTGAGATCCAACCTGTGCATAAGTTCACACATGCAAGTAAGAAGGGAAAACAAAAATATCAGATTGATCAAAAGCTTGTGGGCCCCACTTGCAGAGAGGATATAAATAAATAAATAAAAAAAAAAAAAAAAAATAAATAAATAAAAAAATAAATAAAAAAATATGAGAGCTGGCCACTGGACAGGCAGCGTCCAGGGGACGCTGCTGCCCAGCGGCGCAGCCCTCTGGGCATGGTAATGGGCCCCCACTCGTTGGGCCCACCTATAATGTATTTGCTTTATCTATTCTGTCCACATGTTTTTCCAGCTCATTTTAGTGGCTGAGCCAAAATTGAAGCATATCCAAATGTCAAGTGGACCATGCCATGGGAACAGTGGGAATTATGATCTCCACCGTTGAAACCTTCCCAGGCTCTTCAGTGATGTTTATTTGTCATTTAACCTGTTCATAAGATCACATGGATATGGGTGAAGGGGGAAATAAAAATATTAGTTTGATTCAAAATGCTTGGGGCCCATTTGGGTGCGACGCTCTATGGGTCCCACCACGATGTATCTGTTTTATGTATGCCGCCCATCTGTTTTTCTATATTATTTTAAGGCCATGGGCCCTCATAGTGAGGTAAATCTCAAGCCTCAAGTGGACCACATTGTAGGGAAACAGTGGTCATTGATGCCCACCTTTGAAACCTTCCTTGGGGCCATTGTAATGTTTATCTTTCCATCTAACCAAAGGTGGTGGGGCCCAATTTTGGGTCCCACCTTGATGAATGTTGAGGATACTTTGTCGTTCTTCTTGGTAAAGGTGTGGGCCCAATTTTAGGTGGGCCACACGTAGAAAATAAGGGTGATTGAATGCTTACCATTGGAAACTTTACCGGACCCATCTGTTATGTTTATTTGCCATCCTTCCTGTTCATAAGTCACCCAGTCATGGGTGGGGTTCCACACGTGTAGTGTGCGGGCCCCACCATGGTGTTTGTTTGCCATCTCACTTGATTAGTGGGGAAAGCACAAATATCGGGTTGATCCCAAACTGTTGGGGCTCATTGATGTATGTGGCTTCCCCACTCCTTTGTGCGGTTATACCCAACCACGGGTCCACCTTGTTATGCATGTGTTCTATCCACGTCAGCCATTGGCCTCCATGGTGCGATATGTATGTTGGCCATCCATAAGGACCGCCTTAATTTTGTGCTTAATCCAAACCATCCAAATGAATGAACCCTAGCATGTTATCTACAGGATGGCCCTTGGGACCACCTTAGTGTGCGTGTTCGAATGACCGCGTTGTCCATCCCGTGGACCCACCTTGATGATTAGTTGTGTAAACCCTTATTGAAAGGTCATCCTTAGAGTTTGCTTGATCCAAGTCACAGGACTACCTTCTTAAACTCACCCTGTGGAACCGTCTTGTCAATTCACCTTGTTAACTCACCATGTTGACCCGCTTTGTTGACCCGCCTTATTGACTCACCTTGTTAACTCACCATGTTGATTGATCTTAGCAACTCAGCTTGTATACTCATATGACTCACCCCTTCTACCCTTGTACCCAACTATTAAAGACCACCATATCATGTATATCTCATCCACACCGTTCGTTTACCTATAGGACGAGTATGAGGCTCATCCTCGACGTTCGTACGTCATCTAGGCCATCCATTATATGGAGCCTATCTTGTAGCATGAGGTGTCGTCCCTTTTTGGACTTCATCGTGTTGACCATCTATCTCATATTACACTACCATTTATGATTCTCTGCCATGACCTGTCTATCTTGCAACCCGTTCTATGACATTCCTTCTACGGACCATTCATCGTGTTTATCTCAACTGTACTACAGGATTATGGGTCTCGGCATGACTTTGGGTATTCTACTCTTGCCGCTCCAGTAGGTTTTACCTTTGATGTGTCGGTAGTGTTTTCAATCATTTCCTTTCCATTTGGGTTATCTGAATATTGAGGGTTAATCCACACCGTTCAGTTGTTGGAACGTCTGTGTTGTTGTATACCATCCATTTAGAGTCTTATCTCTGTATGTTTGCTTGTATTATAAGTGAATTATCTTTTTATGCTATTTTTGATATGTCTGTTGCCACACGTAGTGTTGTTAGAATACTCATATATGATCTTTATACTATATGCTTCGACGACCACCATGCATGTGTAATGAGTATGCATCCCGAATCACCATTGTTAGTTGGGGACCACTAGGGCATAAACGCATTCATAAAGCATTCGAGATGTAGTTGCGCAAACGTAATTCATGTGCTCTCTATCGCAAACCTCTCCAATAGGTATGGGACTATTCGAGGACAGGAATCTATCATCCTGACTTACACTGTATGGTAGGAATAGCTTAGCATACCTTGTAGCCCTTGGTGCGAGATTCCCTGGCTAGCGACATCCCGCACTATGACTCGATCATTCATATGTGTCCCATCATCTTAATGATATTTCAAATAGGTTGGACTAGATTGATTTATTGCCATCGTGGTAGATGGGCTACTTGTTGGCACTCATACTGTATACTTGACTCATGCATCATGAATGCTTGGCTCATCTGATTGTCTTGTATCAACCGGCCATATCGGTCGTGATTGTCGTGCAATTCATTACCAGCTGACGGTGACATTGTGTTTGAGACCTTATAGTTTTATGGTGCTCTTTGGAGACTTGCATGGGCATGTCGTCCCACGTTTGTATGCATGGTTGCATTTCGCACCGTCTGCTTGTGCCGCATATAGCATGGTTACTACGTTGCAACCACAGCTCCATCGTGGTTTGCAGAACACCGGAAATATGTGATCTTTAAACTGGATGCCAAAGATGTCCCTGGGTGAAAGTCCCTGATCCCGTTGGTACCAAGGTGGGTGCTCCATTCAAGGACCGGGTGGTTTAATCATACACCAGTATGCCGAATACCAAACGGCGGTGTTATCCACTGCACGTGGTCAGTTTGGAAGGAGGTCTGACCTAACCTGCCGGAAGAGTGTTGGCAAAGGGGGTTGAGTTTGACCAGCTGTGAGTAGGTCCGCTATTGCACCAGATAGGCTTTGGCATTCTACTGGTGAGTAGTGAGGTCTGTGAGACCCCGGTGATGTTCCGTTTCAGAGATGGTATTGGTATCAGTGATGTGACTGATGTTCTGTATGGTGTGGGACGGACCTGATGTGGGCGGGTGTGATGTGGGCGAGGCTGTAAGCCTGGGCGAGCTACCACACTGGCGAGCTACCAGTTCCGAGTCCTGCATTGCTTACGTGATTGCGTTATGACTGTTCGTATCTGGACCACTGTACTGAGATGTGGTGATTTGCATACATGCATTGGATCATTGTATGTGACATTAGGCCCTGTAGGCCATTGCATAGTATGAGTCTATAGCCTTGGTAGGCTGGTTACCTGTATTGCACGCTTGCATAGCCATGGTAGGCTAGTTATATGTATTGCATGCTTGCATAGTCGTGGTAAACTGGTTATTCATACCACATGATCGTGTAGCCTAATTAGGCGGAGTCTTGGTTTAAAGTTCTCATCATGCTTTACTGCTTACTCTGATATTATCATGCTTGTCATACGCATTGTGCACGCACACACGCACTCACGAAGCTTCGTTTGAAGCTTATGCGCGTTTGTTACGCTGCAGGTTCTACCGGAGTATATCAGCAACGTTGAGTTGGAGTTTGTAGTGCAGTAGCAGGAGGTGCCGAAGTGTGCGCAGTTTTTATATTTACGCATTGTATATTTACTTTCCAGTACTGTATGTAAACGAAATGATTTAGTGGAAATATTGTGTTTGTCTTTGATGGTACTCATATTGTGATGCTCATGTTTTCAAAAAAAAATTTCAGACCCTAAAATCCTCCTTGTGGTATCCCAGGATCGGAACCTGACGTGTAGGGTTAGGATCCGAGATCGGGGTACTACGGAGGCTGCCACCTCTGAATTCGGGTTACAGCGAATGGACGTCGAGAACCGAATTTGGGGCGTGACAGGAGTTGGTATCAGAGCATGATTTGGGAGCTACCTGTGAACAACACAATGTTTCTACTTAGTGTTTTAGGATTAGATCACCCCTCACTTGTTGATGTTTGCGAACTTAGAATCACTAGAATTCCAATGGTATAGTTCTTTAATCGTAATATGTTTGTAGTTTTCTGAGGCTAAGGGTTTCTTGTCCCTTCTTTTTAAAAAGATGGACGCGACACCAGTAGCTGAAGTTGAGGCTGGTACGTCCCAGCCAGAGTTAGCACCTGTCACCCTAGTTAGCGCAGAGCAATTCCAAGGGATGCTCCGGTTGATGACCGCTTTGTTCGAGCAACAACAAGCACCCTCGAGTGACAGCAGGAAGAGGAAGTTCTCCCCTGGCAGTTCCCAGACGACACAGTTTTCAGAGAAGACCCCATCGCGGATCTCAGGTCACTGTTTCGAGTGCGGTGAAGCTGGCCATCGAAGGAAGGAATGCCCTCAGCGACCAAGAGCACCTAAACAACAACCATGGCGCAGAGCACCGATTGCACCAATCCCTCCGATCGTAGGTCCTCGAAGAACTAGGCGTCAAAGAAAAGCTCATCCGCAGAAGCCGCCTACGACACCAGGAGCACCCGACCTCCAAAAGCCATTCAAGGGCACTTGTTTCAAGTGTGGCGAGATTGGACACCGAGTTAGGGACTGCCCATCCCGTCAGTAGCAGTACTAGAGCGTTGTTCCCTCGACCCCGACATTTTGAGGTAGACACCAGAGGAGATTGACACCATCAAGAGGTGTACGCATGCTATGTGGACTTAGCGATGTTGCAAACTTTCATTGATTTTTTGTATGTTTTTTTGTTTTTATCTATATATCTGTGTGGTTTGCTTTGACTTCGTTTCGTTGTGAATTTCGAGGACGAAATTTTTATAAGGAGGGGAGAGTTGTAAGACCCATTCCCTGAATTGCCCTCCGTACGTTTAGTTTCCGGTACCGGTACGTCCCGGACGGACCAGATTAGAGAGCCTTGATCGCGACCCTGATTTAGTACCGCAACGACCCAAGACTTGTACCCTTGCGACCGCGCGGGCGCCACGATTCCAACGCCGCGCGGCACGCCCCATTGCGATACCCGGTGTGTGAGATGCATACGTTCGTGCAATTCGAGGTGGGCCACGCAACGCGCGTGTGGCGTGGGCCCCACTTGCACAATTCCCAACAACATGTCAAATCTATCACATCACCCTTACCCATACCCCCATCATTATCTAGCCATCATCACCATACCCACCCCATCCTCTCTCACCAAAAGTCAACCACAACCCATACCTCTCATGCTCTCTCTCATCATCACCATCATCATCATGACATCATGCACCCCCCTCTTCCCATACAAGAGCCATACGTGGGGGGGGGGTGGTTTCTCAATTTCAAGGTTAGAGATTTGAGAAAGAGAGAGAAGAGAAAGAAGAGAGAGAAGTAGAGAGATTTGAGAGATTGAGTGAGTTTTAGAGGGAGATCAAGAGAGAGAAAGAGAGAGTTAGAGAGATTGAAGGTGAAGATCAAGCTTGGAGGACCCCGATCATCATCCGGACCGTCCGATCGGCAATCCAACCGTCCAACCATCATTGTGAGTGCATACCTTTTCCCCCCTTTTTCTCGTTTACTTTTCGTTTTCTTTCCTTGGTCCCACCTTGTGATGGGCAATGAGATGGATGGGCTGGATCGTCCATGGATGGGTCCCACCTTTTGATGGTGTGGATCCCACTTGGAGGCCTATTTTGTGGCATATATAGTGTGGCCAATAGACCACCATGATGTATGTTGTTCATCCACGCTGTCCACCATGTGGGCCCACCATGTGATGGCCCAGCTGGTGGATGGAGCGGATCTGCACATGTGGGCCCCACTTGTTTTTATAAAAAAAAAAAATAATAAAAAAAAAAGAAGAAGAAAAGAATGCAGGAGGAGGCCGCTGGACAGCCAGCGTCCAGAGGACGCTGCTGCCCAGCAGCGCTGGGACGTTGGGCATGACCGTGGGTCCCCACTCGTGGGACCCACCTTGATGTATGTATGTGATCCACGCCGACCATTTGTTTCTACAGCCCATTTTAGGGCTGGACGCCAAAAATTAAGTAAATCCAGATCTCAGGTGGACCACACCATAGAAAACAGTGGAAACGACTGTTGACACTTTTTTGGCCCACCGTGATGTTTGTAGACGGAATCACCCGCCCAATATTGGGCTTATTAGGTCCCCAGCGAGCTGGGAAACCTGATGGACGGATTGGATTGTCCATAAGTGGGCCCCACATGAAATGACCATTAGAAAACAAAAAAAAAAAAGAAAAAAAAAATATATATCACAACGTCCAGACGCTGGACGTTCACAGCGTCTGGGACGCTGGAACCGTCCAGCGTCAGGACGGCTGGAAGGGGTCCCCACTCGTGGGACCCACCTTGATGTTTATGTTCCATCCACGCCGTCTATCTGTTTTACCATATCAGCTTAGGGCTAAGGCCCAAATGTGAAGCATATTCAATTCTTAAGTGGGCCGCACCACATGAAACAGTGGAGAATATGATGTCCACTGTCGAGACTGCCTCGGCCCACACTGGTGTTTATAGACCCCGTAACATACTCAATATTGGACTCATTGGACCCACCATGAGATGGCCCAGCTGATGAACGGAGTAGATCACTCTTATGTGGGCCCCACTCGATCAAAACCTCACAAAAACAAAAACAAAAAAAAAAGAGAAAAAGAAAAAGATAATAGAAGGGCTTGACGCGCTGGGCGTACCAGCGTCCTTGGACGCTGGCTCGTCCCAGCTGGTGGCCCAGTTGTGGGTCCCACCATGATGCATGTGCTGTAATCCACACCGTTCATCCGTTTGGGGAGATCATTTTAAGGCATGACTCCAAGAATGAGACAGATCCAAATCTCCAGTGGACCCCACCACAGAAAACAGTGAGGGCAGTGACAGACTGTTGAAACCTACCTATGGCCCACCATGATGTTTATTTGAGATCCAACCTGTGCATAAGTTCACACATGCAAGTAAGAAGGGAAAACAAAAATATCAGATTGATCAAAAGCTTGTGGGCCCCACTTGCAGAGAGGATATAAATAAATAAATAAAAAAAAAAAAAAAAAAAAAATAAATAAAAAAATAAAAAAAAAAATATGAGAGCTGGCCACTGGACAGGCAGCGTCCAGGGGACGCTGCTGCCCAGCGGCGCAGCCCTCTGGGCATGGTAATGGGCCCCCACTCGTTGGGCCCACCTATAATGTATTTGCTTTATCTATTCTGTCCACATGTTTTTCCAGCTCATTTTAGTGGCTGAGCCAAAATTGAAGCATATCCAAATGTCAAGTGGACCATGCCATGGGAACAGTGGGAATTATGATCTCCACCGTTGAAACCTTCCCAGGCTCTTCAGTGATGTTTATTTGTCATTTAACCTGTTCATAAGATCACATGGATATGGGTGAAGGGGGAAATAAAAATATTAGTTTGATTCAAAATGCTTGGGGCCCATTTGGGTGCGACGCTCTATGGGTCCCACCACGATGTATCTGTTTTATGTATGCCGCCCATCTGTTTTTCTATATTATTTTAAGGCCATGGGCCCTCATAGTGAGGTAAATCTCAAGCCTCAAGTGGACCACATTGTAGGGAAACAGTGGTCATTGATGCCCACCTTTGAAACCTTCCTTGGGGCCATTGTAATGTTTATCTTTCCATCTAACCAAAGGTGGTGGGGCCCAATTTTGGGTCCCACCTTGATGAATGTTGAGGATACTTTGTCGTTCTTCTTGGTAAAGGTGTGGGCCCAATTTTAGGTGGGCCACACGTAGAAAATAAGGGTGATTGAATGCTTACCATTGGAAACTTTACCGGACCCATCTGTTATGTTTATTTGCCATCCTTCCTGTTCATAAGTCACCCAGTCATGGGTGGGGTTCCACACGTGTAGTGTGCGGGCCCCACCATGGTGTTTGTTTGCCATCTCACTTGATTAGTGGGGAAAGCACAAATATCGGGTTGATCCCAAACTGTTGGGGCTCATTGATGTATGTGGCTTCCCCACTCCTTTGTGCGGTTATACCCAACCACGGGTCCACCTTGTTATGCATGTGTTCTATCCACGTCAGCCATTGGCCTCCATGGTGCGATATGTATGTTGGCCATCCATAAGGACCGCCTTAATTTTGTGCTTAATCCAAACCATCCAAATGAATGAACCCTAGCATGTTATCTACAGGATGGCCCTTGGGACCACCTTAGTGTGCGTGTTCGAATGACCGCGTTGTCCATCCCGTGGACCCACCTTGATGATTAGTTGTGTAAACCCTTATTGAAAGGTCATCCTTAGAGTTTGCTTGATCCAAGTCACAGGACTACCTTCTTAAACTCACCCTGTGGAACCGTCTTGTCAATTCACCTTGTTAACTCACCATGTTGACCCGCTTTGTTGACCCGCCTTATTGACTCACCTTGTTAACTCACCATGTTGATTGATCTTAGCAACTCAGCTTGTATACTCATATGACTCACCCCTTCTACCCTTGTACCCAACTATTAAAGACCACCATATCATGTATATCTCATCCACACCGTTCGTTTACCTATAGGACGAGTATGAGGCTCATCCTCGACGTTCGTACGTCATCTAGGCCATCCATTATATGGAGCCTATCTTGTAGCATGAGGTGTCGTCCCTTTTTGGACTTCATCGTGTTGACCATCTATCTCATATTACACTACCATTTATGATTCTCTGCCATGACCTGTCTATCTTGCAACCCGTTCTATGACATTCCTTCTACGGACCATTCATCGTGTTTATCTCAACTGTACTACAGGATTATGGGTCTCGGCATGACTTTGGGTATTCTACTCTTGCCGCTCCAGTAGGTTTTACCTTTGATGTGTCGGTAGTGTTTTCAATCATTTCCTTTCCATTTGGGTTATCTGAATATTGAGGGTTAATCCACACCGTTCAGTTGTTGGAACGTCTGTGTTGTTGTATACCATCCATTTAGAGTCTTATCTCTGTATGTTTGCTTGTATTATAAGTGAATTATCTTTTTATGCTATTTTTGATATGTCTGTTGCCACACGTAGTGTTGTTAGAATACTCATATATGATCTTTATACTATATGCTTCGACGACCACCATGCATGTGTAATGAGTATGCATCCCGAATCACCATTGTTAGTTGGGGACCACTAGGGCATAAACGCATTCATAAAGCATTCGAGATGTAGTTGCGCAAACGTAATTCATGTGCTCTCTATCGCAAACCTCTCCAATAGGTATGGGACTATTCGAGGACAGGAATCTATCATCCTGACTTACACTGTATGGTAGGAATAGCTTAGCATACCTTGTAGCCCTTGGTGCGAGATTCCCTGGCTAGCGACATCCCGCACTATGACTCGATCATTCATATGTGTCCCATCATCTTAATGATATTTCAAATAGGTTGGACTAGATTGATTTATTGCCATCGTGGTAGATGGGCTACTTGTTGGCACTCATACTGTATACTTGACTCATGCATCATGAATGCTTGGCTCATCTGATTGTCTTGTATCAACCGGCCATATCGGTCGTGATTGTCGTGCAATTCATTACCAGCTGACGGTGACATTGTGTTTGAGACCTTATAGTTTTATGGTGCTCTTTGGAGACTTGCATGGGCATGTCGTCCCACGTTTGTATGCATGGTTGCATTTCGCACCGTCTGCTTGTGCCGCATATAGCATGGTTACTACGTTGCAACCACAGCTCCATCGTGGTTTGCAGAACACCGGAAATATGTGATCTTTAAACTGGATGCCAAAGATGTCCCTGGGTGAAAGTCCCTGATCCCGTTGGTACCAAGGTGGGTGCTCCATTCAAGGACCGGGTGGTTTAATCATACACCAGTATGCCGAATACCAAACGGCGGTGTTATCCACTGCACGTGGTCAGTTTGGAAGGAGGTCTGACCTAACCTGCCGGAAGAGTGTTGGCAAAGGGGGTTGAGTTTGACCAGCTGTGAGTAGGTCCGCTATTGCACCAGATAGGCTTTGGCATTCTACTGGTGAGTAGTGAGGTCTGTGAGACCCCGGTGATGTTCCGTTTCAGAGATGGTATTGGTATCAGTGATGTGACTGATGTTCTGTATGGTGTGGGACGGACCTGATGTGGGCGGGTGTGATGTGGGCGAGGCTGTAAGCCTGGGCGAGCTACCACACTGGCGAGCTACCAGTTCCGAGTCCTGCATTGCTTACGTGATTGCGTTATGACTGTTCGTATCTGGACCACTGTACTGAGATGTGGTGATTTGCATACATGCATTGGATCATTGTATGTGACATTAGGCCCTGTAGGCCATTGCATAGTATGAGTCTATAGCCTTGGTAGGCTGGTTACCTGTATTGCACGCTTGCATAGCCATGGTAGGCTAGTTATATGTATTGCATGCTTGCATAGTCGTGGTAAACTGGTTATTCATACCACATGATCGTGTAGCCTAATTAGGCGGAGTCTTGGTTTAAAGTTCTCATCATGCTTTACTGCTTACTCTGATATTATCATGCTTGTCATACGCATTGTGCACGCACACACGCACTCACGAAGCTTCGTTTGAAGCTTATGCGCGTTTGTTACGCTGCAGGTTCTACCGGAGTATATCAGCAACGTTGAGTTGGAGTTTGTAGTGCAGTAGCAGGAGGTGCCGAAGTGTGCGCAGTTTTTATATTTACGCATTGTATATTTACTTTCCAGTACTGTATGTAAACGAAATGATTTAGTGGAAATATTGTGTTTGTCTTTGATGGTACTCATATTGTGATGCTCATGTTTTCAAAAAAAAATTTCAGACCCTAAAATCCTCCTTGTGGTATCCCAGGATCGGAACCTGACGTGTAGGGTTAGGATCCGAGATCGGGGTACTACGGAGGCTGCCACCTCTGAATTCGGGTTACAGCGAATGGACGTCGAGAACCGAATTTGGGGCGTGACACTAGATTCGATCAGTTGCAGCTAGCAGATGAAAAGCGCATGCGTGCACTAAGTCATTCACAGTGCTATCAGAAAAGGATCACTCGGGCTTACAACAAGAGAGTCCGAAAAAGAAGTTTTAAGGTAGGCGACATGGTCATGAAGAAGATTCTACCGTCGCACCTTCCGGATCCCAGAGGAAAGTTCAAACCCTCGTGGGACGGGCCACTGATCATCAGAGAAGTACTTCCCGGAGGCGCCCTCAGACTCACCAGCATGAGAAGGGTGGATCTTCCTGAGCCAACCAACGCCGAGAATGTGAAGATCTTTCACGGGTAAGCCATTCTGATCTTATCAAGAGTTACTTTAATAAAGCTGAAGTCAAGAGGTCAAAGCTAAGACCTCTGAGAAATCATTTCCGTCCACCAACAAGTGTTTCAAATAAGGGGATTCAAAAAGAGAAAAAATACAAAAAAAGGGGAGAAAATACAAAAAAAAGGAGAGAAAAAAAGAATACAAAAAAAGAGAAAAATGAAAAGGGAAGCCAAAGCAAGGCACCCGAGAAAAAATCAACCCAAGAAGAAACACAGTCATCCATCCATTCATCTCAGAAGGGTCTTTAGCTAAGACCAACAGCTCTATCATCGTAACTTAGGATAAGGGCTGAAAAACTGCCATCAGCCGGCAACGAAGGATTCCCAACCTCTAGCCGCCACAGTTATCCAAAGATCCAGAAAGAAAAAAAGAAGAAGAAGAAAATGTGTGCCTAAACAAAGTGGGCGGAGTGAAAACCCGGAAGGGCGCTCCGAGTAAAAACAGTGGGCATACAGCGGACTTGGTGAAAACCCGAAAGGGCACTGAGGGTAAAAACAGCATAGCTGCCAAGGGGTAGGCAAGATCAAATACCCGGGACGTGGTGAAAACCCGAAAGGGCGCCATGAGCAAAAATGACGGGAAAAGGTCGACTGTAGTGAAAACTCGAAAGAGCGCTGCAGGCAAAAATGGCTCAAAAAAGAAAAAGAAAAAAAAATTAAAAGTGCAGGTACCAAGAAATCAGACAGTTCAGAACGGTTCAAGCAGTCACAGTTCAAGAACAAGAAGAAGTGCAGTCAGGAACGTAGAGCTCTACAAGCTCTGACAATCTCAAGAAGCAACAGTTTCCATTGCCTACACCTCTAAGGAACCAAAGGATCACGCAAGTCAAATCTCGAGACATTGGTCAAAGCATTGGCCGAGCCCCAGTTCTGATTCTTATATCCCGACACAAAATCCAGACACACTCACAAGACAACTCATGGCACAATAGATTTTCAAACAGTTTTCTCTTTTTCATTTCTTTTACATATATCATGTCATCTTTTTCAAAAAAAAAAAAAATATATACAAAAAAATGCATCATCATCAATCATATACTATGCAAAAAGGAATGTGCAGGTGACCAACGCAATCAATCTTTACCCTCCTCCTCGGCCACATCAGGTAAGTCCTCTGGCTCGTAATGAGATAGTCTCGCTCTCAACCTGCTCACCTCCATACGCAGGTAATGCACCTCATCGCGCTCAAGGGTACGGATCACTGTCTCCTCGTTAGACAACCTCTGATCGGCAGCCAATCTCCTCGACATCATCTCACAATGATACCGAAGTGCGGAAATCTTAGACAATAAATGGCCATGAGTGGCCAAAAGGAAGCCAGGATCAATGAACGGACGCTACTCAAAGGGTTCATATGAACCAGATGAAGAGCCGGCATCTCCAAGGATATCCTGCTCATCCTCATCCGCAGTCTGATGCCAGCAAGGGACGCGTCGATGCAGAGACTGCTCAGCAACCCAATACTGATATGGGGCGGTCGCCATCGGAAAAGTCCGCAGCTCAAAGCCCAACAAATCAGCAGTCAAGTAACTCGCCCAAGATCCATCAATCCGGGTCCTAAAGTCAGAGGATCTAGATGGAAGTGCTCGACGCCCGATACCCGTGAAAGTGAAAAGAGGAACATCCTGCTCGTACCCAAACTGCCGCAGGAACCGAATGGGATGGTAAGAAAAGTAAGATCGAAAGCCTACCAACATCAGAGGAAGGCGGTGTGCATCGCAAAGCACTGGAGGAAGTGAAAGCCAAGATGACTCCCAACGAACATTCCAGTCACGAAGTTCAGCGAACATCCTGTGATACAAGGGCTCGCTCATCCTAACTGTATGAGGAAGGAACTCCATGATATAACGCATGATGTCAGAGCTAAGAATGCCATGAAGGGGTACATGAGCGGACAAAGAAAGACGCTCCCATAGCCAGACCTGATCACAAAAAGGAAAAGAAGTTCAGCTAGAGCCAAGCAATTCCTAACAAAGCAAGAAGAAAAAAAGTGGAAAAGATACCTGAAGAAAGGCATAGCAGCCGCGAAGGACACGAGTGTGGCCCAGGGCGCAGTCGGTCAGCCCGTTAAACAGCTCGGCCAAGATAAGAGAAATGATCCCCTGCCGTCGGATAGCTCGGCTCATCACCTCAAAAAGCAAAGGAGTTTGGGACCTGCGCCATCCCGAAAACAGCACCTCAGCTATCAAACAGAACATCAGTGCGTTCCGAGCAAGGATAGAATCAGCCACACTCCGAGGACCCGAAAAAAGATCATATAACAAGTCCAAGGAGAACACTACAGCATCCTGGCCGACAGTTGCAGGCCGAACAAGATAGGGGATCCCAAACCAGTTCTGCAGTGTAGCAGTCTTCGGCGACGTCTTCGGCGAGAAATACTGAGTATAATCCCAAGGAAGGCCTGTCAAGCGTGCAAGCTCCTCCAAAGAAGGTCCCATCTCCATATCGTTGAATGCAAACAAGTTTAACGAAGGGACCAAGTCAATTAAGGCAGCTCCATGCATCCTCCAATCAATATCGACTCTAGCCATATGGATCAGACTGCCGAAGCCATAGGACTCCAAATCTCGAATCTCATAAGCTGACAAGCTGTCAAGCCAAGCAAGCAGTCGTGGTGAGCAAGAAGGACAAGGAAGCAGCTGACAAGTCCTCACTGGTACCCCCTCCAGAACAAAAGGCACAGAAATCAATGACAACTCATCCAGGATCGGAAGATCAACGGGCGAAGGAGAAGGAAAAGCTGGAACCTCTGCAGACTCGACAGCCCCTACCTGCCCATAGTAACGGCTATGTCTGATACAGTCGCATCACTATCTGAAAGTGTCATAACCTCAGCCGCATGAGAAGACTCGCCCACCTCATGAACGGAGTGCGCAAAAGACCGACGATCAGGAGAAGGACGATACGCTCCATCAAAAGGGCTACCAGCGAAGATCACACCACACATCGTGGCATCCTGGCCAATCTGACCGTCAAAAAATGCATCTGAACCATCAAGAAGGGTCCCGGCAACCCCGATCGAAGAATCAACGGTCAGATCTGGACCTGCGGCCCTCTCCAGCAGGAAATCATGAATCCAGTCATCATCCTGGCCGATCAAAGGGATCATCAAGGCATCCACACCGTCCATCATTAGGGGGGCATCATCAATGATCACATCAAGTCCACCTAAAGAAGTGTGCCGCACATCTCGGCCCTCATCAAGGGCATCCAAACCGTCAAAGGTATCATCTGAACCATCCATCCCATCCAAGTATGAGATCAACCCGTCTATGTCCATCATGGTCCCATCACCTCCATCAATCACATCATCCACGTGGCCCACATTCAAGGGATGCATAGCCTCACCTATGTCCCATCCTCCCATCTCATCCATACCATCCATTTCTCCCACAATCAAAGCCCCATTCAAATATGGAATTTCAGCATGGCTGCCATTAATGGGGCCATTCAAAGCTCCACCAACTACCATCTCTAGCCCCTCATCAATGCCCCCATTTAATGCCCCATCTTCACCGTCCATTAAAGGAATCCCTCCATCATTAAAGCCTTCACCAAGTGCTGGAGTGTGGGACCCACCAACCTCTCCCACTATGGCCCCTAAATCACCATCCAAGGCTGCCCAAGAAAGGACAAAATAGGAAGAAGAGAAGATGAAGAGAAAAGACAAAGAGAAGAAATGATTCATGGCTGGAATCGAACTTCCCAGTACAAAGCAAGTGGGGACAGGAGCAGGGGACAGCAGAGAATGTCTGAACCCGAGCCAGCCCAGGCCGCTTAAGAGGCGAGCCTTGGGCGGCCCGCTCCGGGCCGCCCGTACGGACGTGCGCCCTCTCTCTCCGCGGGATTGGCTCCAGGGTTCTTGGTAGGTGAGGCTGACAGTCCACCTCAGCAGATGGCACCCTGAGGGCCGCCCAAGGCTCCAATCCCTTCCAGATTTCGATTGAGGTTGATCAAGATCATCTAGGAGGTACCCCACCAGTCCAATCACGAAGCACTACGGCCAAAACATGTCTGATCAAGTCAAAAAGAGGAAAAGGTGATCAAGTGGGGGCCACAAGCAATCCAAGCCATTCAGAGAATAGATCATCATGATCTAAACCATGGAAGAACCTACATGAGCAATCAAATAACAAGATCAAAGGCCCGATCATCAAGAAAATGACTGGACCCCAAGATCTGATCATCAAGTGGGCCCACAAGGCCAAGCCAAGAGATCTGAGACATTCAAGTCATCATCTACGCCGTGAGGAGCCTTCTTAGCCTCACAAATCATCAAAAAGAGGTGCTTCAAAGTAAAGCCGAGGTCTCAAGTAGGCCCACAGGGCCGAGTCTATCAATCTGAGCCATTCAAAGACTAGATCAACATGATCTAAACCATGGGAAAGCTCATACAAGTCACGAAACAGTAAGATCAAAGGCTTGATCATCAAGAAAGAAGGCCAGAATCCAAGATCTAATCATTAAGTGGGCCCACAATGCTAAGACAAGCAATCTGAACCGTTCAATTCATCATCCATGTAGTCAAGAAGTCTCATCTTCCACAAATCATTAAGGAATGAGTCAAAAGCCAAAACATCCAGACATCATCAAGGGATTTGAGACAAGTCAAAGATTGTATATTCATTCAGAAGATTTTTTACAGAAGAAGTACAAGCCAAAAGGAGAAGGCCATCCATCAAGTAAAGCTGAATACAAAAGCAGGCTACAGGTCGCCAACATAGTCGTCATCGTCCCTCCTCTCGTCCCGCTCCCGACGGTAAAGATCCATCAAAGGAGCAGTCACCGAGCCTCCAGCATATCTGCGACGGCCCCCTGGAACATAGAGCGAAGGAAGCAGAGGCCCCTGGCCGTACAGCAAATACCACTCATCATAGTCACGATCCGGGATCGTAAAGCGAAATTCGGGCTGGCCCACGAGAGCCTCAGTTCCCTCATCAGCTGGAATCTGAGCAGCTAGAGGAGGTGCAGAACAAGGGACCCGAGCCACCCAGTGACCTGCCGAAGCAACCTCTCACCCAGATACCACTGAAAAGATTCAGCGTCAGAAAGCATGATACGGAGACATGAAGCGTCATATGCCTCCACACGCTGGGGGGTGTAATAGAGAGGGAAGCTGGCATACGGCATCCGAGCTAGCTGCAGCAAATGAGGTCACCACGATCAGTTACAGTACAGCCCGAGGGGTAGGGAAAGCAAGATACTTACGTCATCAACGATCAACCCGTCTACGTCAGCACGCCAATTGTCCCCAGAAACTCGGGAGTTCCGCTGACGGTTTTACTGGTGTCAGTACATGTGGCGATACAAAGAGGGCTCAATATCATCCCGCATCCTCGGCGCGAGATGGGGAAAATGGTCATAAAAGCAGGTCTGGGCAAAAGCACATCTAGTGATCAGAGAGAGAAAGAAGGCAAATGTCTCCAAGAAAGATGAAAGAAGAAATACCTCGACGACAGGCCAAAAACCAGTGTAGGACCGGCTATTCCGACAGGTCTTATCCAGACCCTGGAAAATATGAGTCAGGATAGCCCCGTTCTAATTGTAGGGGTGGTGTAGATCCTCAACCAAGCGAAGAAATTTAGGATCGACCCTCTCATTGGCATGGCAGAGAAGGAAGGAACCGAAGGCGTAAGTGATCATGGCCCGTGCTTTGTGGAGGGCCTCTCGCTCGGTAGTGGGGATGACGGAGGCAAAGGTGTTGTAGAACCATCGCATCTTCACTTGATGGCCTTGGAATTCATCCTCGGGAGGGACATCACCGACGAGCCGTAGCCAGTCAGTGGAAGTGATGGGAGCCAGAGAGCTGACTTGGGGAACAACTGTCCCATGAAACGGAAAGCCTATTTGCATATAAATGTCCAGGGGAGTTATTCCCCATTCACCACAAGGGAGCTGGAAGGTGTGGGTCTCGTCCCGCCTCCTCTCGCAAAGGGCCGCGAGCATCATGCGGTTGGCACTGTTGTTATGAAACGTAAGGTGAGGAGGCCAGCAAAAGGAGTACCAGCCAATACTTGTTCAAGCAAGGGCTGTGGATCCTTCACCCAATTGTCCCAGTGATCCCTGGTGCCTCGACCCTTGATAGCGGGAAAAGGTTGATGCTCCATAGCCAAGGAACACATGTGGTCCCCTCGACGGATAATGAAGGCAGGATCATCCTCATCAATCACTCGGCGACCTCTGGTACCATCCGCCATTGAATCCTACAAGCTTGGCAAGGTAAGTCCCTATCCCTTACCCGTTAAAATCCAAATTATCATCCAGGAAACCCATGGGATTGGACTCACATTCAAATGCAAAATCTAAAGTCCAACTCCATGTGTCACCTAGGACATGTGTTGGGTCCATTGGAAAAGGCAAGGCCCACCTTAAAGAAGGTTGCATGACATGCCTTAGGCAAGAAAAGTCCATCATCCAAAGACATATTTTGGACAACAAATGCACTCAAGTATCATGAGATCAACAAAGGATAAGAATCCTACTTCACATGAGAAATCTCTCTTCAAAGTCCACATGTGGCCAAGGATTGATCCACTTTTTATGCCAAGGCCATGATTCTCACTTAAGATGTTTCCATCTTTTTACACATGTACATGGACAAGTAGGGGATAGAAAGAAGTGGGCCCCTAAGAGCAACCCAAATGCCTCATCTCAATGGATTGGAGGGAGCACATAACCCACTTGAAGAACATGAGGGCCCATTCATGGATTAACCATGGGCAACCCTATGTGCACCATCTTGATGAAAGTGTTGACCATGAGAGTACAACATGGTGGTCTACCCACAAACATATGAATCAAAGAAGCTAATGGTAAAAAAGTTGATACACATAGCCCACATGAAGAATCAAAGTTGGAAATGCCCATGAAAGGACAAATTTGGGCAACTTATGTGCACCAATTTCTTTACAAAACAAGGGGACCATTTGAGCACAAGAGGGCATGGCTTGATGAGTCACCCAACCATCACGAAAATGGCTAAGAATGGTATACATAGCCCACTTGAAGATCAAAATCCAAAATGCCCCAAAGCATGGGACAAAATTGGGCAACTTATGGGTATTCTTTCCCACAGATTGAAAGAAAAATCACTCATATTTAAGAATGATGGTGGATGACCCACCAAGCACCCCAAAGAGAAGTTCAAGGAGCTATGGTTGCATGGATAGCTCACTTGAAGGAGGATCATCCATTTGAGGTTGAGAACATTAAAGAGAAACTCTTGAGAACCACTTTCCTACCTCATGGAAAAACCATTTGAAACTAGTGAGATTGTTGGAACAACTTACTCATGGGGCTTGTAGATGATCAAGTAACTCAAGTCCTCCATCCATCAAAAGAAAAAGCATGAAAGAAAAAATCCTACATAAACAAAGTGTAGTGGTGCACACATGGTCTAAAGAAATCCAAGCTCCAATGAAGGCCCAAAAGCCCATCCACATGAAAAACTCCAAGGAGCCCACCACACTTTGTACAAGGATGTACATCATAATCAAGAAATGGTGGAAGATTTGGGCTACTTGTCCATAAAAACCCAACTAGGAAATCTAGCCCACTTGAGATCCAAATGAAGAATGGGCTAGTCATCTTGGTCCATACATATGTGAAGAAAGATGGGGTCACCTAAAGTGAGCCCCATGAGCCCAAAACTTGAGATGGGCCCTACCATACCCATGGGCCCAAACCTTGGAAAGAAGATGGAAAAGAAAAAGAAAGCTCCAAAGAAAATAACAAAGGCAAGAAAGCATGAGGAAGCCCAAAATGAAGCATTGGGCCCACCAAATACACCAAGGGCCATGACTTCACTTTGAGCCCATTTAATACATATGAAAAGAGGCCCAACTCCCATGGAAAAGATAGTATATTTTGCCATGCACACTTGATGGACATGGCAAAATTACCCTTTACATACACATGAAGGGAGTGTGAAAAAAAAATGAAATGGAGAGCTTGCAATATCCTTCTCCTTGCACCACCTTTAGAAGAGACTTGAGATCTAGAAAATGGCAAAAAAAAAAAAAAGCTTGGGCCCACCTTCAGACCTTTTGGAATAGCTATATGGGAAAAGAAAAGAGTCATGAGAAGAGACAATGAAGAAGGAAAATGACAAGAAAGAGAAAGGGAGTGGTCCATACCTTTACCACTCACCAAAGGGGGACCACCTTGCTGTCCCAAAATTTCTCTAAGGGCCACCACTTGAGAGAAGTAAAGAACCACCAAAAGAGAAAGAAAACTTGAAGAAGGAGAGAGTATGAGAGAGAAAAGAGAGAGATTGCACGTTGAAGGGGGCAAGGGTGCCCCATATTATATAGAAAAGGGGAGGGCACCCTTTTACCCGGCCCACCGAAAAAACCAGTGGGCAGGGGCGGTCCGGGTGGCGCCCAGGGGGCCGTCCTACCCCCTACCTAGTTGAAACGACCTCTCCTCCTCTCTCCTTGGGAAGAACTCCTCCTTGGGAAGGGTGGTTGCAAGTGAATCTTGTACCTCCATGTAAGAATGAAGTGATGGAAGATAATGGTGAGAAAAAGGAAGAAATCTCACCAAAATCTCATCTCATGAGAAATGGGTGAGAAATTGGGTTGATGATGTGGAAAAGTTCCATGAAATTTTCAAGGAAAAGAAAGAAAAATTTGACTTGGTCAAACAGTGATCTCAACCATCCAAATGTATGACCAGATGATCCAAACCATTCCAAGAAGAATCCCAAGAATCTCCGCCCTTGATTACTGTGTGCATGTATAAAAATTGGGTCTGAAGACCTTAAACTACGTTGAGATCAATACCCCGAGGGATTTTAATAAAAACTAGCATCGATCCCAGCCGTTCAGGCCAAGATCTGATGACCTGGATCACATTTCAAAAATCACAAAAAGAATGCATGTTCAGTTTGTACAGTTTTTGGTCCGAAGACCTTAAACTACGTCAGGATCAAGATCCCGAGGGACTTTCAATAAAAACCGACATCAGTCTGGATCGAATCAAGATCCGACGATCTCGGACATTTTCAGAAAACCAAAAAAAATATATACATCGCATGTACAGAGTTTTGGGGTCCGAAGACCTTAAACTACGTCGGGATCAAGATCCCGAGGGAATTTTCAAATAAAAATCGGTAGCAGTTTGGATCATTTGAATCAAGATCCACTGACACTGGGCATTTTCCAAAAAAAAAAATGTTTTCCCTGTTTTGTACAGTTTTCGGTCCGAAGACCTTAAACTACACTGGGATTAACTTCTCGGGGGCTTTCTTTCCTAACCTGTTCCGGATATGGCTGACAGTTGATCGTACGAGTGTCCGGAATCTTTTAAACAGGTAAGGGCTGAGGCAGGTAGAACTCCGCAACCCTGTTCGTGTTGAATGCACCATGATAGACAACCTTGATTTGGAAGTCGTTGTTGAATCTGACGGATGTTCCCTGTTCCTAAAACTCATGAAGGGGATTAAGGCTGTTGGGAGGTGGAGCGCACCCTCACGGAATTGTGAGCAACGTAAGGCCCCAAACTGGATTGACTAAGGGAAATGTCAGGATGTGGCTCAGTTTGTGGCCGAAGGAGTCCGTCGGATGATACGTGGTCTATGTACATTGCACATGAGGAACAGGCAACTTTGTGGGTGTGTTGACTGAAAACCCTCAAAATTCCCTTATCCGAAGATGTAAAACTATGGCACTTAATTGTGTGAGACTCGTCTTGCTCGCTGACGTAAAATGGATCGGGTGCCTTACCAGCAGTAGAAGCTGGAAATGGATGGAAATTCCATACCTTTCCCTGCATTTCAGAAAAATCCCACAAAATACCAAAACATTGCAAAATCACCTTTTCAAAAATCACAAAAAATATGTCCCTTACTTTCAAATCAAATGTTTGCAAAAATCACAAAAATATTTCCCTTGCTTTCAAATCAAATCATTTTCAAAAATCATAAAAAATATTTCCCTTGCTTTCAAATCAAATATTTTCAAAAAATCACAAAAATGTCTCCTTTGTTTTCAATAAACAGATCTCTATCCTGACCACTCAGGTAAAGATTCGGACCAAATATTTGCAAAAATCACAAAAATTGTCACTAGCCCCCAGCACTACACTTCAGGAGTCTTGAACTCCGATCACTTCACAATTTGGGATGACAGATCCGATCTCTCGCAAATTGGAATCTTGACCAAAACTGGCGACCAAGCACCGTCTCAATCGCATTTATGCCCAGAAGAACATCTTGAAGTCGGATAACATCCTCGTACATTCTCATTAGTAAAGAAACAGCATCTTGGGATGATGGACCTGATCGATCACGGGTCGGGATCTTGACCAACCAGCTGACCAAGCACCCGTATAAAAAAGAAAATCTCCAGGGGATCACAACACTGCAAGCAATAAGCTCAAAATTCTCTACATTTCCAGCAAAAGCAAAATCATCAAGCTGAAAGAGAATGAGCCAAGCCATGCATTCATCATGCATCTCCATGCATCAGCATCCATCGCATCAATCATCATGTTTACCTACTTTCAAAATAAAAGTCGGTTAGCCAAAGACCCCACAGGCATCCCTAGTGGAGGCGCGTGCAAACCAGGTTTCCATTTCAAAAAAGACAAAAAAAAATATCTCTATTTGCAAATAAAAACCCCACGGAGTATCACTCCCTAGAGTGGGTATCTTTTCAAAAATCCAAAAATATTTTCCCAGTAGAGCGTTCTACCTCCAAAACACTAGGAGATCTTCCATATCTCTGGGTAGGAGCCGACGCAAAAATCAAATAAGATCCGATGTCTCGCGGTTTCTCCGGAGACCATTGGATCCAATGCACTCAAAGTACGGTCGAACTGAACTCCAATGTCAGTATGGTCGTACCACATGCCAAGATACAAAAAGATGAAAGCCAAAAGGCTCGGTCACAAAAACCATTTGAACAGGTGGAAACGATGAATTGTAACCCAAGTATCAAAATCAGCAGATTGGGTGGAAAGAGTTCACCCGCACATACCTAGGCGTGGATGCCTAAAGTACCTTGACTGAGTCCAAGTCGGCGTAGTAGAATCCCGTAAGACTATCTGACGCAGGGCGTCTAACCACTTTGACAGTCAAGCGAAACAAGTACTCCTGGAGTGATCTGGGAAAACATCAAACATCACACAATCAGTCTCAGGATCAGCATCCTCGTAAGACTAGCGACGCAGAGGCTCTGCTGTACCTTTCCAATGTTAGTACCGATCGGGAATGGAAGGGTTGCGATTGGGTACCCAGGTTGCAGCGCATGCAGGGACAATCCCAACGTTTTCTCCAAACTCCCGCAGTATATGCGAGTTATCAATTTCCAGACAATCAACTGACTCAGATACAAAGGATAACAAAGATTCCAGACCACAATCAAGGAAAGAATGAATTGCAAACCAAGCATCGAAACCAGCAGGTCAGGTGGAAAGATTCCACCCGCACATACCTAGGCGTGGATGCCTGAAGTACCTTGACTGAGTCCAAGTCGGCGTAGTAGAATCCCGTAAGACTATCTAACGCAGGGCGTCTAACCACTTTGACAGTCAAGCGAAACAAGTACTCCTGGAGTGATCTGGGAAAACATCAAACATCACACAATCAGTCTCAGGGTCAGCATCCTCGTAAGACTAGCGACGCAGAGGCTCTGCTGTACCTTTCCGATGTTAGTACCGATCGGGAATGGAAGGGTTGCGATTGGGTACCCAGGTTGCAGCGCATGCAGGGACAATCGCAACGTTTTCTCCAAACTCCCGCAATATGTGCGAGTGATCGGTTTCCAGACGATCAACTGGCACAGATGCAAAGGCAAGCAAAGAATTCAGAACATGATCTATGAATGACCGGGTCAGAAGTGGGGTGTCCACTCGCTTTGGCATTCTGTTGCATGCAACCTCTGCCAAAGAGGGGCATCTGTAGACACCCCACCTTCGGCTACACTATTGGTAGAGATAGCTGGATGAATGGAGGACCATACCCCCAAATCCCAAGTCCAAACTCAGCCAAACTCACCCTTGTAAGCCCCAATCCATAGCCCAGTTCAAGGCTGAACCCAGTCAACCCAGTCCTAAACATCAGCTTGAAAAACCCCCATAAGAAAAAGCCAGTAAAAAAATCCTAAAAAAGTCAAACTCACTAAGTCAACCCACTGAGTCAACCCGCTGAGTCAACTCGTCGAGTCAAAACACCGAGTCAACCCGTCGAGTCAACCCGCTGAGTCAAATCACCGAGTCGACTCGCTGAGTCAACTCACTGAGTCAACCCACCGAGCCAAACAGCAGCCCCGAGGGAGCGACCGTACATCGCTGGAAATCAAGGAGTGGTCGTACGGGTGGCCCACAGCGGGCCGCCCAAAATTATTTACGAGCTCTGCCACTGCCCGCTGCTATAAATACCCCCCTCCCCTTCTCATTTCAACACACCACTCAGCCCAGAGAAAGCCCGTCCATTCCGAGTTTCCCGCTCTACTCCTTAGCCCATTTTTCCACCAAGGAGAGCCCGAGTGAGGAGATCCTAGCCCTGGTCCAGCCCAGCTTGACCACTGGTCTAAGTCTCCCAAGCCATCCAAGTCCTGATCTAGTCACTCGAAGCCAACCCTTGCGACACCTCCATCCATCCAGCTACTCTTTTTCCAGCATCATCTCATTTGCATCTAGCATAAGTGCAACATTTACTTTTCTTCCAACCCCCTTGCTTCACTGCAAGCACCTTGATTATTCAACCACACTGCATATGTCTTAAATTAAGCACCTGTCAGTTTGAGCGTATGCTCTGGGCTTGCCTGTTGTTGGAACCTGCCCATCAGAAACTCTTAATGTTCAGACCTGCATTCATGCTTCACCCTAAAGCACCTTGATTATTCAAGCACACTGCATACGTCTTATATTAAGCACCTGTCAGTTCGATCGTATGCTCTGGGCTTGCCCGTTGTTGGAACCTGCCCATCAGAAACTCTTACTGTTCAGACCCGCATTCATGCATCATGTCATCTATGAGAATGTACGAGGATTAAAACAGACTTTCAAGTATTAGTTCGATTCTGTGAAGTAGAGACTGTACTTCGGTACGGGCAGTGTGTGGGGTGCTTAACCTCTTCCCACCCTGTAACCGTGATCCCTTACCTCGAATCTCTGGCCGCAGATCAAAAGGAGTCATTTTAGAGGAAGGAATCTTCGGATCCCCTTCTCTAACATTTCTACGGGGTCTAGCCAACTGTAGATTCGAAGTAACTGGCTAGTGGCGACTCTGGTCTTATATTAACTCATTTAAACACATCCAGCTTAACACGATTACCAAGCAAAGCCCTCGAGAACGAGGCAAGCCAGTGGCACAAACGGCGATTGTGCACTCACGCATCCTCCTCTCCTTCTTTTCCCGAAAGGGGAAGGGACGAGTACGTCGTGTGGGAGCGCGGAAATGGCGAGGGTCCACACGCCGCCTCCAACCTTGCTTAAACTCTTCTAAGATACCCTAGGAACGATCCCTAGGTGTCCTTTTATAGTGGGGAGGCTCTGCAACTTCAGAAGATTCGAGAATCTGCGTAACACTTACGCACTGTGCAGAGAAAATCAGCGCCAGAATTAGAAAGTTTAAATCTTACGCAGGCGACCGGTCGTAGTGGCTGAATGACCGGTCATGGATGCTAGACGACCGGTCTCAAAACGGCCTAAAAGTGTCCAGAGAGTTTTGTTCGAAAAAAATAATTTAAGGACCGGTCGCACGACCGGTCGCAGAAGTGGACGATCGGTCGCACGACCGGTCGTGAACAGTCCAGAGAGTTATGGCCTCTAGGTCTCCTCTGTGCATGTGCGGACCGGTCGGACGACCGGTCCTTGGCCTTGGACGACCGGTAGGACGACCAGTCGTGGGCACCTTCTTCTGCATTCTTTCTTCTTTTCTCTGACTTCTTTCTTTCATTCTTTGACGCTTAGCCCCTTTGATCTTCTTTGCTTCTAACTAGCCTCTTTAAGTCTTCAATTGATGCTTCCTCTCTCTCATCCCTACAACCACAAATATATGCATTAGATTGGTCTTTAAGTCATGGAACCATGCATAATGAGTGATGAATTGGGGTTAGAATATGCACAATTAAGAGCTCAACAGTATGTGGGCTGCAGGAAGTTTTTAATGGCAACGGTTCAACCCCGACTGCTTCCATGGTATGGTCAATTTTCATTTTATATGTGGATCATTTTTTGTATCTTCTCATAAAATGATCTTGCAAGATGAATAAATGGCGCAGATGTTAGCGAAGCGAGATTGAGAACCACCTCTCTCGTAGGATAAACGACCTGAATCCACGGATTGATCGAGAAGAACACTCGATATTTCTAAATTACTCAAGGGGCAACTCGAAGAACACGAGCCAAAGAGAAGAAAAATCTTTGAGAAAGTTGTATTAAGGTTCAATAATAAAACTCAAAAATGAAAAATAAATAGTACTTATATGTCCTCTACCCTTAAACCACGTAGCCTATGTGTCCTACTTGCAAAATGGAAAGAAATCAAAGACAAAATAGACAAAATAGTTATGCGCTTTTGCCAACCGGTCAGCCGTGGGCCACAAACAGTCGGATAGGCTACAAAACAGTCTAGGGAGTTTAGATTGCTTAGCCAAGAAATTCTACCAGCTCGGAGATTAGTCAGGGTCGGTCGTTCACTCTTTATGACTGATCAGGCGACCGATCAATTGGGGGTCAAAACAGTCCAGAGACTTGGGACTGTGGCCGATGGAAATATGACTAGTTCTCGGACCAGTCGGAACCGGTCTGGGCAGTGGGCGACTGATCGGACGATCGGTCGTCAGGGGTTGTTTTTGCACAAGCGTCTCTAGCTTCAACTCCTTCTTTGTGGTCTTCTGCTAAACCTTCCGTTGGTCCATCTTCATCATGTAGAGGTCAGCTACACCCTCTACATCAGTCTTCCCTAATTGGGAAGAATTTGACCTATAGTTCGCATTATCTTTCGGTTGATGATACTCGTAACGATCAGCGTCGTATGTTTTCGGGAAATTTCATATTCCTCAAGAAGATCAATAACATAAGTGTTGTCATTGATCTTTCGGAGGATTGGGACGGGCCCGATCTTCTTGTATTTGAGCTTGTTGTAAGTGTCGGTCGAGAAGCGCTCCTTGCGCAGGTGAACCATGACTTGATCTCCGACTTCGAAAACCTTAGCACGACGATGCTTGTCGGCATCCAGCTTGTACTTCTGATTGGATTCTATCAACTTGTTCCGTACATCAGTATGTATCTCTGTGATCCTCTCCGCCATGTTCTCAGCAGCTATGCTTTTCCCTGGAACCTTGGGCAAGAGAACCAAGTCAAGCGTGTGGTGAGGAGTCTGCCCATACATAATCTGGAATGGAGACTTTCATCTGGATCGATTCGCCATGTTGTTGAAGGCGAATTCAGCTTGAGATAGGGCTAAGTCTCATTGTTTCGGCTTGTCCCCTGAGATACTCCAAATGAGGTTACCCAACATTCTGTTTACGACTTCAGTTTGATCATCTGTCTGAGGGTGATAAGCACTACTAAACTGAAGCTGAGTATCAAATCTACCCCCACAAAGTTCGTCAAAAGTGGCTAACAAACTTCGTATCACGATTCGACGTAATGGTCTTGGGAATACCATGTAACTTCACCACCTCCCTGAAGAATAAATTAGCCATATTCGTTGCATCAAACGCATGGGAGACCCAGGATGAAGTCCACGGAAATATCCTCCCAAGGACCTTCTGGCACGGGCAATGGAGTGTAGAGACCTATATTCTGAAAATGTCCCTTGGAGGCTTGACAAATATGACACCACACAACCATTCTTCCCACGTCTCGGCCTAGGTGAGGCCAAAAGTATCGCTCCTCTACTAGTATCTTCGTCTTGTCATGGCCCAAGTGGCCTCCAAGTCCACCGCCATGGAGTTCGAGTATGATTTTGTCATGTAGAGAGCACTGCTGGATGCATAACTGATTGCCATAAAACAGAAGCCTATTTTGGATGTGAAAATCACTTTGCTGACTTCCCGCACTGTTCAGCCATGCTTCCTTAAAATATTTATCTTCAGCATATAACTCTTTAAGGTGCTCAAAACCCACAATTTCAGTGCGCAACGTAACAAGGAGGTTGGCTCGACGGCTGAAGGCATCTGCGACTTTATTTTGCTGTCCGGACTTATGCTTCAACACAAATGTAAATTCCTACAAAAAGGAAATCCACCAAGCATGCACACGACTAATGTTAGTCTAACTGTTAAGGAATTTAAGTGCTTGGTGGTTCATGTACAAGACAAACTCTCTCTGAATAAGATAGTGCCGCCAATGTCGCAGGGCCTGCACTACTGTGTAAAGTTCAATCTCGTAGGTAGACCACTTCTTCCGTGCGTCACTCAATTTCTCACTGTAGAAGACAATGAGTTTGCCTTCTTGGGATAACACAATACAAATCCCCACATATGATGCATTGCAATCTACCTCGAAGACTTTCTCGAAATTAGGTAGCATGAGAACCAGAGCGGAAGATAACTTATGCTTGATCTTGGCAAAGCCTCGGTCAGCCTCATCGATCTAACGGAAAGGGCTGTTCTTCATGCGGTCTGTGATAGGCGCGACGATCATGCTGAAATTTTTTACGAAGCGATGGTAAAAGGTGGCCAACCCATGAAAGCTGCAGACTTCATGGATGTTGGTTGGGGTAGGCCACTCACATATGACCCTCACCTTGTCTTCATCTACTCTGATTCCCGTGGACGATACAACAAAACCCGAAAAAAGCAAACGGTTTGTTAGAAAGTCACACTTCTTCAGATTCAAATACAGTTTGTTGTCACGGAGCACATGAAGTACTTCCCTGAGGTGCTTCATATGGGCTGATTCACATCTTAGTTGTAGATGAGGATGTCGTCGAAGTACACTACAACAAATCGGCCAATAAAGGGCTTCAACACTTGATTCATGAGCCACATGAAGGTACTTGGTGCATTCAATAACCCAAATGGCATAACCAACCACTCATATAGGTCCTCCTTGGACTTAAACGTTGTTTTCCACTCATCGCCCAAGCGGATACAAATCTTATGATACCCACTCCTCAAGTCCAACTTGGAAAATAGCTTGGACCCCTCTAGCATGTCCAACATGACATCCAGCCGGGGTATTAGAAACCGGTACTTTATAGTGATCTTGTTTATTGCTCGACTGTCCACACACATTCACCAACTCCTGTCCTTCTTGGGAGTCAAAATAGCTGGGATGACACAAGGGCTCATGCTCTCCCTCAACATTCCCTTTTTCAGCAATTCCTCTAGTTGGCCCTAGCGGATTCCACTTTCCTTGGGGCTCAACCGATAGTGTGGTCAGTTGGGAAATCAATGTAATGTTTGATGTCCCTCGTTGGGGGCAACCCTTGAGGAAGTTCTTCAAGCCATGTTTCTCAGAATTCATCAAGTAATTTAAGTGCATGGATAATGTAGGCTTTTAGAATTTTGATACAACAAGGCATATATACTGAAGTCTTTGGAGGGTGAGAAATACCATCTAAGTGTTTTCCTCTAAATCGACTCTTCCTAATAAATATATTCAATTCCAAGGTAAAGAGATCAACTTGAGAGGAGAGAGAGAGAGAGAGAGAGAGAGAGAGAGAGAGAGAGAGAGAGAGAGAGAGAGAGAGAGGCTTAGACATCTCCACCCCTTTGGATGCCCAAGAGAAAAAAGAGCAAAGTAGGTGGGAATGAGAGGGAGAGTCTTCTCTTTCGTCCTTTCACATATGCAAGTGTGTGGGTTCACACGTAGATAAATCTCAAGGTGAGCATAACCCCCACCCTACCTTGGGGTATGTGCGAGCTTCTCTACTCTCAGCTCATCTAGGATAAATTGAGGGGAGACCTCCTAGGTTTAAGGATGGTATCAAACTTCTACAGTGATCATATAATACAAATATACAGTAACATCCTAACCATTGGTTTGTAGGTTTGGAATTTGTTTATATCTAGATGAGGATTCTAAATTTTAGATTTTAAAATATGGAATTTATGAGTTTTTTTTTTCAAAATTCATGAACAACATGTAAATTAGTTATTTAGTTAAAGAGGCTATTTGAAAATTTGATGCAAGGGGTATGAAGTTGTGTTGATTCACTATGACAATTAAAGCATGTTGCACTTAACTAAAAATCTAGTAATTTATGCTTAGACCTGGTACAATGACATATTGTATGACATTATATATATATGTGATGTGGTGAAAAATTGAAGGATATCATTATAGAAAATTCATATTAACAACAACATATCGAATATTCTAACAAAGCATGTTGCTAATTAAGGATGAGTCCATTTGATGCAAGACTTTTGTCGAGTTTATAATTACCTGATTATCATAGATGTTTGGGTAATGCTTTCTAAGAGTTCTTTTCACACTATTATAGAAACTAGTTTCCAAGTGTGAGAATAAGTTGTGGATTCTTATGTAGTCTCTTAAAAGAAAATTACAACTTTTTTTGTCAAATTAATAAGACATGTATAAAGCATATTATTTAAGGTTTTTATATGAACCCCTTTTATCCGAGGTGTTTACACCTGTAAAAGGAAAATTTAGTGCAGAACACCATATGTGTGAAAGTTGCACACATGCCTTGTGAGAGAAAGTTAGAAAAACATGAAAAATTAAAGTCAAACAACTAAATATATGGCATAAATCAAAATTATCCACCTATTAATTAATTACAATTACACCCCAGTTAAATGATCAACAAAAAAAACTTCATTTAAAGCACCAAATCACTCTTTTTATTAAACTTATGTTAATGTTTTGTAAATATGATTGTGTTATTATTGCAAGATGAGGCGTGACTATTTACTGATGGGGATGGACACTTCATGTGGATGAGATCCACCCTTTCCATTAGGCGACCCACCCCATGTTAGGCCTTGATCCAGATATCACATTGGCCCAAAAACTAGGGTGGGTCACATCATAGGAAACAATGTGACCTAAAACCTCTAAATACAAGTGATGTAATTTTCACGATTGATTTTTTTAGAATACTTTCATATGAGAGAAGAATCATATTAATGGATTAGATGGCATATACAAAAGACATGGGCACCATCGCAACTAAAGGTGAGCATCACATCCCAATCCTTCCTTATGGTGTGGCCTACTTAAGTTTTGAACCAACCTAATTTCTAATTTCTAAGGTGAAAATTAAGTAGAGAACCCGATGGATGGTGTAGACATAAAACCTTGTTCCTTCTGTCTTGTCATACCCATGCTTTAACATGAACGAGTCAAACTTCTTGTATCATTGCCTCGAAGCTTGCTTCAGCCCATACAAGATATTCATAAGCCTACACACCATATGCACCTTGCCTTTAACCTCGAACCTCTCTAGCCGGTGCATATAGATTTCTTCTTCTAGGTCACCATGGAGAAAGGCAGTTTTAACATCTAACTGCTCTATCTCAAAATCCATGCTCGTAGCCAAACCGAGCAACATTTGAATGGGCCTCATCTTTACCACATGTGAGAATATCTCGTCGAAGTCAATACCTTTCTTCTGACCAAACCCTTTCACCACAACTCTAGCGTTAAACCTCTTTTGTGAATTCTTTTATTCAATCTTATTTCTGAATACCTACTTCTTGTAAAGAGCCTTCTTACCCTTAGGAAGTTTCACTAGATCATAGGTGTGGTTCTTATGCAAGGATTTTATCTCCTCTTGCATAGCTTTCAACCACTTCCCTTTATGCACATCAGATAAAGTCTCGAGATAGTCTTCTGGCTTGCCCCCATCTATTAGCATAATATAGTCATGAGTTGAGTACCTCTTGGATTGATGTCTTTCCCTGGATGACCTCCTCACTTGTGGCTTAACAAGTGGATCAAGTGGGGGTTGCTCCCCCGGTTCATCTATTATATGAATACAATTGTCCAATGCATCATGCTGAACTCCTCCGTTATCAAGCATCACGAGAGGAGTGATCGGATCCATATGAACTAGCTCACTAGAATTGGCCTGGATCTTCTCGACTTTTTCAATGTCTTCAATGCACTGATCTTTGAAAAAGACTGCATCTCTGCTTCTGACTACCTTCTTCTCAACCAAATCCCACATACGGTAGCCAAAATTTTCATATGCATACTCTAGAAACACACAGTGCATGATCTTCGTTTCGAGCTTAGACCTCTCATCTTTGGGTGTATGGATGGATGCCTGGCATCCAAACACCCTTAGATGATTATACAGTACATCATGTCCAGTCCATATCTTCTCAGGAACTTCTCCATTCAAAGGGATAGATAACGACCTGTTTATCAAATATACCGCTGTGTGCATTGCTTCTCCACATAACATCTTGAGCAGCTTGGCAAGGAAAAGCATGCACCTAATTCTCCTCACAATGGTGTGATTCATACGCTCAGCATCATCATTATGGGGTCTTAGGCACTATTTGTTTATGTCGTATACCCAGGGTCTTATAATATTCATCAAATGCCCCGGTGTATTCACCTCCATTGTTAGTGAAAATGCACTTTAATGGTCTACCCATCTCTCTCTCTCTCTCTCTCTCTCTCTCTCTCTCTCTCTCTCTCTCTCGACCATAACATGAAAGATTTTAAACACCTCAAAGACCTGATCTTTGGTTTTCAGTGCATATGCCCTTACCCTCCTAGATGCATCATTAATAAATGTAACAAAATATAAAGCCCCACCAAAGGTTTTTGTCCTCATTGGACCACATACCTCAGAATAAACCAAATCTAAAATATTCAATTTATTCACATGAGAAGCAGTTTTAATAAATAAAACTTTATGTTGTTTCCCTAATAAACAGTGTATGCAGGTTTTTAGAGATGTACCTGTCATGTCTGGAAGGAGTTACTTTTTCGCTAATAGGTGAAGTCATTTCTCACTCATGTGGCCCAGCTGCATGTGCCATTTGTCCATAGTTGAGTCTTCTACTGCATTCAGTTCACCTTTACAGATGCTCACGCTTGTCTTGTACAAGGTGTAACACTCTATGTGTGGTAGCGTGATATGACGCTCCTGAGTCGACCACCCAATCTGAGTCCTGACACATAGCAGTGAGACACTAGTCATGCTCGGCTGAAAGTATAACAACCATGTCACCATCAGAGGTGACTGCAGTAGACTCTTCTTCCTTCTCATTCCCTTTACATTTCTTATTGTCCTTCTTTTCCTTATGGCATTCATTCTTGTAGTAGCTCTTCTTGCCACAACTCCAACACTCTACGTCTTTCCTTGCTTTTGAGTACTTGCTCCTTGACTTCTCACGATTGTGAGGCCTTTTGTTTTTTCATCTCTGTTGTTCTCCTTTTGAAACCAAGGCCTCATGCTGCAATGACCCATTTGCTTTCCTTCTAGTCTCCTCATTAAGAAGACTGCTCGTCACTTAGTCTATGGAAACTTTCCCTTCTAGTATGGAGTTACTCAGAGACATAACTAATGTCTCCCAGCTATCAGGCAATTACTAAGAAGTATCAAGGCCCGTAGCACATTATCCATGGCCAATTTCATGGCAGAGAGTTGGTTTGCGATGCTACTAACTTCACTTATGTGTTTAGCAACAAAACCACCATCTTTGAACTTCAGGTTCGCAAGTCTTCTGAGCATGAAGATTTTGTTTACAACTGTCTTCCTCTCATACAACCCTATGAGTTTCTTCCATAGGCTAGCCGCAGAGGTTTCCATAGACACATAGTGGAACACGATATCATCCCACCATTGTCTAAATTACCTCACCGCCTTGCGGTCCAACTTTTTCCATTCTTCATCAAATATGTCCTCCAATTTTGCCAATATACCAAAAATCGGCCCATATAGGTATCTACAATAAAGTAGATCTTTCATCTTCGCTTTCCAGATGGACCAATTTGAGTCATTGAGACTACCATCCTTATAGGACCTCCCTCCATAATTCAAACAAATAATTCAAAAAATAGCTCCCTCTAACCTGGACGCTTTGATACCTCTTTTGTTGGGGCAAGGATACACAACTTTGGATCTCACGATCCCCAATGCACAAAATTATGGGATATAGAAGCGGAATAATCATGGTCACACACTAAAAAAGATGAAACCAATCACAAACCACAAACAACAAAGAATTTTTTACATGGAAAACCCTCTAACTGAGGTAAAAACCACGAGATCTCGTCCAGATGAACAAATCCATTATGTAATGAATGTTTACACAATGATCACAAGCTTCACTCGCTTGGATCCAATTAATCTTCACCCCAAAGGGTAGATAACAACCAAAGATATAAATAATAGAGAGATCTTACTGATTTGACAACTTTGAAAGAGCTGAGAACGCACTGACGTTGTGGACGAAGCTTCACGAACCCAGAACTCTCCCTTCAATCTTCCGCTCTCTCTTTCTTTCTTCTCTTCTTCTTTTTCTTTCTCTCTCACTTGCTCTGGACATGATAATGATCTCTACTAACCCTAATCTGTAATATCATGTGCTAATATAGAACTTTAGGGAGAAATTGGAATCATAATAGGAAACTGCATGATGCAGTCACGCGCGTTGTCGACCGGCCAACCCAATGTAATCAGCCTGCCGATATCGGTCCAAAGTTGTCCAGCAATCAATTAGAGAGAAACAACTAAATTCGACATGCCAATCTAAAAATAGGTAGGCCGATCCTGATCATCGGTCGGCGGACGTCCAACAGATGGTTGGTCGAAATTGTCCGAGACAGTCCAACGTGCAAGAGCTTGCCATGGGCTAATTCAGTTGGCAGACTCTGCTTTGTCGGTTGGCCGATGACCCCAAATCTGCACTCCCTCCTCTCCTCATGAGGAGGAACACCCCATCACGATAAACCCCATGCATGACATGATTAGTGGGAGATCATATAAAAAATACTTCGCCAATGAACCGGTGGATGAGAATTGCAGGCATTTGGCTTGATAGCCATGGACTATAAAATCTTTATATATGCGTGATGGGGCCATTAACTAGACAATCATGCATGGGTAGAGTCTTGGATAACAAGTAATCAGAAATGGGTTACAACCTAAAGAACTGAATCAGGAATGCAAGCCTTGCATGTATATACCTGCTATCTATGTGCTCAAGAAAGATTGTGTGAGACACATATGAAACTTTTGTTAACAGTCACATTGATAAGGTTAAGAACTATTATACATAGAAAACTCAAGCATTATGGTTAATTGGGTTTAAAATGATTGTTTATCCTCACAAGTGATCATAGGTATTTATCTTTATTTATTTTTCTGCTTATTTTTATTTCTTCCCTGATTATACTGAACTTTACTGCAAATCAATAGAATCGGTGTTTCAACCTTTAGTTTTTAATTCTTTTGCCTTATTGAGAAACACAAGGCATGTAATTACCATTGGGTGAAAAGTCCCTTACACAAGGCGGCCAATCTCACAGGTCCCTTCTAAATCGCATGATCATTGTACAAAATTGGTGACTAGGAAGGTGGTCAATCTCACTGATACGGTCTTAATCAGTCTATCTCTCTGTGCCTAGGGTCCAAAAGCATTCAATCAAACTCAAGTATGGCTCTGGCACACCCTAATCACACACGTTTGAATAAATACAAGCTTTCGTTAACACGTGTGGCCTCATATTTGACTAAATAGGGAACACTCTCCTACTTATAAAATCTTCCTTATTTAATCTAATCCAGACTTAGTCACAACAAGCAATTTAATAAAATGTAAACCTGCACAAACTCAAACATTGTCCCAAATACTTTAATTATTTAATACCTATTGAGAAATGATCTTGTGGACTATGTGCATGAATCGGATAACTATACACATAGTTGCATTTTTTTTATTTTTTTATTTTAGGGGCGGGGAGGGTTAGTACACACACCATATTGGTCACCCTGCAATGTTAGCCACCCCCCACATTGGAAATCGATAGCTAGACCTCAGTGTTGAGGCGAGGTTATCTTCACTCAGTCTGCCACTATCCCAAAGGTGTGGGTGTACATAGTTGCATTTGGACTCGTTGGATCCACATCACCTATCTAGAGCATCCATTAGGTCCATGCTGATCTTCATATGCAGCCTTGAAATATCATAATGATAAGATGATTTAAACCATCCATTCAGTTCCTTGCAGAAATTGATAGGCAAGATTGTTCATTAAAGATGAATCGAGTAACGGATATCACCATGTTGCTGTAGTTTTTTTATATGATTAAAGAAGTTTAGACTGGATCTAATGAATTAACAACTTTGGACATGTCGGACAGTCGAAACATCAAACAACATCAGCTAAAGATGCAAGAATCACACCAATTAAATATCTGAACCATTCGATCAATAGCATGCAAGATTAGAGGGTCAAGATCGAGCAGAGAATAATAGGTCCAAGCACAAGAAAAATAAGTCGGGGATCGCCCACTAGCCCAGCTGGTAGACGCCTGGGCGTTTCAACTGCTGATCTTTCAAAACCCACTAACCCCACCAGTGGGTGGGAGTATCGTGTGACTAACGGGGGTGGGTGAGTTGCCTGCCTAACCACAAGAAAAATAAGTCCATTCATAAACTTGGTGACATCTACTAGAGGGGAGCTGCCAAGGATTGTTTATGCTTCTAAAGAAAGTACACTTTGGTCAGACAATGCTCGCCATTCAATCTATGGATAGTAAAATGGATGGTTATTAAAATAAATAAATAAATAAATAAAATCCTGCGCTCATATGATGAGGATCATCTGATGGCCGTGATTCTCTTTTAGTAGCCAGCCAACAGCCGATTCTAGTGAATCCACTATGGAAGCAGATTGCACATACTGCCCCCGCCTGGACGATAATCCGTCCAGGCAGGGCTCCGTGGGGTCCACCGTCATGTATGAGTTTTACCCACTTCATTCATTCACGTATTTCCAGATAATTTTATGCTATGATCCCAAAAATGAGGCAGATCCAAAGCTGAAGTGGACCACACCACAGAAAGTAGTGGAACAGTGACGCCCACTGTTGGAACCTTTCTAGGGCCCTCTATAATGTCTATTTTCCATCCAACCTGTTAATAACCGTCAAACAGACCTGGATGAAGGTAAAACACAAATATCATTTCTGCAACTCCCAAAAAGTTTTTAACGGTGGGCGTTAAATCCCCAATTGATGGTCCACTTCAGCCTTGTATTGTCTCATTTTTTTGTCTCATAATCTAAAATGATATGGAAAAAGTAGATGGATGGCGTGGATAAAACCCATACATCACCGTGGGCCCAACAGAGCCCTTGCCTGGACGGATTATTATGGTCAAGGCGGATTGAGTCCTCCCTGGTAATAAAGTAGTATAAAAGAAGCGTACATGAACGAATGAAGAGGTTGTAAAAAGAAGAAGATGGAAGATGGCTTCTGCAATCGGTCGGAGAGTTGATGAGAACGGAAATGGCGAAGCCAGCATATAAAGCACTTTTTAAAGGAAGTGGAGATGCTCGGCTAGGAATCTATCTATTGAGATGCACGCAGGGAATCTACCAATCTGAGCTGTACGCAAGTAATCTACCCATATTTGGTGTACAAGTAAGGAAGAACGCGGATTGCATCCTACCCCTGTCACGGACTCAGTACTGGCAGGGGATCTGTGGGGCCGACTGTGATGTATGTGTTGGAAATTCGGTCAGCGGAAGCACCGAAGAAGATTAAACAATCACAAACAGCCACACAAGCACACAACGCAAAAGCATACGAATTTTTACGTGGAAAACCCTTGTGAGAAAAAACCACAGCACAAAACGACACCTCCACTATGAATCTCAGATGATTACAAAGCTAGATCTACCCGAGTAGATCCCAAAGATGAACAAGGCACTCAAAACTCTCAATCCTCTCTCCCAATAACCCTAATCTCGTTTAGATCACCTAGGTAATGCTTAGCATGGAGTCTAACATGATTAGGAAACATATATATAAGAGGAAACCTAGAATTAGAAACTTGTAGCGCGAAACCGCGCAACACAATCAAATCCCGCAGACTACAGACCGGTCGCAAACAGTCTAGAGAGTTTTCGCCAAAACTCCAAACATACTGCCTCAACTCAGACCTGTTTGACGACCAGTTTGAGCCTCTTGCAACCGGTCTGGCAACCAATCTCAAAACCCCAAAAAACGTCTAGAGAGTTTGGGCTTCAAACTGCACCATTCTGTCTACTGGCCGACCGGTCGGTAGACTCTGATTTGCACAGTAATGAGGCCTTCACAACAAACTCCACTAAGGCATCATAGAAGCATCGAGCCATCTTCTCTTCTCTTCATAGAGCTCTTCATTAATCATAGTTGCCGCTTCTCATGCATTACTACGTCTTCGTTAAGCCTTCACTAATCTCAGAGAAATTACGCAGAACTTGAACTTCTCTGTAGAGACCACCTTGGTCAGCATATCCGCCGGATTCACATTAGTGTGAATCTCGTCCAGAGTCACATCTCCTCCCTCAAGCACTTGTCGAATAAAATGGTGACGCACATCAATGTGTTTAATATGTGAGTGATAAACAGAATTTTTAGCCTAATTTATAGCACTTGAGCTATTACAATTAACCAGCACGGCTTCCTGCTGAAGCCTCAACTGATTTATCATCCTCTTCAACCAAACAACTTCCTTGAAAGCTTCTGTCACTACAATATACTCAGCTTCAGTAGTGGAAAGAGCCACCACAGACTGAAGCTTAGACATCCAACTAATCGCTCCACCCGCTAATACAAACGAGTACCCTGAAGTTGATCTCTTACTGTCCACACTACCTGCGTAATCAAAATCAATGTAACCAACCAACTTGTCCTTGGACTTTTCAAAAGTCAAGACGTAGTCCTGCGTACCCCAAATGTATCGAAGTAGCCATTTTACAGCTTCCCAATGTTGTTTGCCCGGGTTAGACATGAATCGGCTTTTAACACCCATGGCCTACGAAATTTCTGGTCTTGTACAGACCATGGCATACATTAAACTACCCACAGCACTTGAATAGGGCACATGAGACATACCATACTTTTCTTCATCCATTTTGGGACAATGTTCAGAAGAAAGCTTGAAGTGAGCCGCGTGGGGAACGCTAACTAGTTTGGACTTGTCCATCTCGTACTTTTTCAATACCTTCTCATGGTATTCTTCTTGAGATAACCACAACCTGCTCATTTTTCCGTCTCTATGAATATCTATGCTAAGAACCCTCTTTGTGGCCCCCAGATCCTTCATCTTGAATGTCCCTAAAAGTTGAGTCTTCAACACATCGATGTCAAACATGCTATGACTGCAATAAGCATGTCATCGACGTACAACACCAGTATGAGAAATTTCTTATCATTCAGTGTTTTGAAATAGACACAATGATCATACTCACTCCTGGTAAAGCCCTGACTCATCATGAAGGAATTAAATTTCTTGTACCACTACTTAGGCGACTATTTGAAACCGTACAACGATCTCCTCAACCTGCAAACCTTGTTTTCGGCCCCTTGCACTATATAACTTCTAATTACACCATGTATATCTGCTCTTCTAATTCCTTATGCAGGAAAGCAGTCTTCACATCCATTTGTTCCAGCTCGAGGTTGTCTTAGGCAACCAGCACCAACACGAACCTGATAGATACTTGCTTCACAACAGGTGCAAACATCTCACTAAAGTCCACGCCTTCACGCTGAGCATAACCTTTTACTACCAACCTTGCTTTGTATCTATCCTGTTTCTTTCGAAAAATCCACTTACACCCTATCGCTTTTCGGCCCACTAGAAGCTCCACAAGCTCCCAAGTCTTATTCTTGTACAAGGAGTCCATCTCGTCTTGCATTGTCGTCTTCTACTTTTCAACATCTACATCTTGTAGTGCTTCCTAAAAGTTAGACGGATCCCCCTCATCTGTAATGAGAGCGAATGCAACGTTCGAGTCATTCCTATAGCTTGCCGGTAACCTAGGATCCCTGCTGGGTGGATTTATTTACACAAGTGGCTGCTCCACCTGATCCTGTACCTCTATCTGCGTCTCAATATCGGTCCGTGTCTCATCTCTGTCCTCATGAGTATCAACATGTTCTGATGTTTTTGGTTCCTTTGTGGCATCCTTACAGAACAAAGAACCCTCATCAAACTTAACATTACGGCTCAGGGTGATCTTCCGTGTGATACGGTCATGTATTCAATATCCCTTCACACCATCACTATGGCCTACAAAGATTCCTTTTCTGGTCATATGGTATAGGTTATCTCTCTCAACTAATGGTACATGAAAGTAAGCCTCACAACCAAAGACCCGTAGACTTAAGTAGTCTAGCGTACGACCACTCCACACTTCCTCAGGGATTTTACATTCAATTACCATAGAGGGTGACTGGTTTATCAAGTAATAAGCCGTGTTTATGGCCTCAGTCCATAGCTCTTTGCCCAACCCAGCATTATTAATCATGGATTAAGCTCTCTCCAAAAGAGTCCGATTCATTCGCTCTGCCACACCATTTTGCTCTGACGTGTGGCGCACTGTGTTGTACCTCATGATCCCCTCCTCACACTATGTGAAAAAGCATTAAATTCGACGATCTGTGCCGTCTTAGAAAAAAATCGACGGTTCATAACCGTCGGTTAATATTCGACGGTCCATAACCGTCGACCTATTTTGACGGTCCATGACAGTCGAAATTTTTCGACGTTCCACACCCGTGGAAAATAATTCGACGGTTGATAACCGTCGTACTACCGTAGGATATCCCGAAAATCATAGGATATCCCGACGGCTGAAAGCCGTCGCAAATAATTCGACGGTCCTACCCTGCCTTCCTAGGTAAAAATTATAGGAAATGTCGACGGTCCGAGGGGCTGTGCCCCAATACATCCTATAAACCTGTAATTCATAAATAATTTAGAAAACTACAACATTTACTAACACAATATACAAGTATAATCCTTCACAATACATAACCAATACAATACAACCACAATCCTCCACAATTACATTACATAACCAACACAATACAACCACAATCATCCACAACTATAAACCTCCGCAACCACAATCCTCCACACCCACAATCCTCCAGTACCAAAGAAAATGTCATGTTCTAAAATCTAAACTAAGAAACATTGTGGAGATGATAAATATTTGGAAAAAAATTAACCACACAATGCAGACGAAGGAAAAGCAATGCCAACAGGCTTTCATAAAGAAGTGAGACAATTAAGAAATGCTCCAAAAGATGGCAAACAGTTATATTGAAAAAGGCACATGCTGAACTTTGTAAATTAGAAACCATTTAAATGAAAATCTTTCCCAAAAAAAAAAAAAAAAAGAGGCTCTCTTAATATATTGATATTTCTCATATGCCTACAACACTTTAACAGCAACCTTTGTGACTTACTAAAAATACCCTATAAAGGGACAAAGCTCACCTTTAAGTTTGTTGCAACCTGAAACAAGCCATTCAGAGTGTTAAATACTGAAAAAGGAAGGACCATGGAATAGAATTTTGAGCAATGATTCAAAAGGAGAACAAATTTATTGCCTAAGGAGCCCAAATCTTCTCACCCATGAGAATAATGCCGAAAACCCAACTCCAACTCCAATCCAAAAAAAAGTGGTGAACCTCTGAATTCCATATAATAAGGCAAAGAATGTGAGTATCCATGTGATCATTAACATGAAATTAAAAATAAAAGGTTAGTTTGTTGTCAAGAAAAAGAATTGTAAGCGGCAAGCAATGTGTTTACATAGCGGATGATGGAGGCATGGAGAACTGTGGGTTGACACCAACTGAAGATGTCTCTCTACTGCTAGAGGATGAAATGCTTGCAAAAGCTTCTCTTGGTAATCTCTCCAGCACTGTAGCATAGCAGAATATTCAAAAGCTAGCATGATGCATGCAAGGGGGATAAATCAGATCACTGGTACACACATGCATGCACGCGCACATATACATATCCCATTACATTATGAACGGACAGAAGTAAAATGAGTGCAAATGCATGGATTATTAAAATATGTGTACATAGATAGTGGAAAGGGTACTCGTTTTAATTAGTGGCACACTTCCATTAAAGATCAGACACATGCCACATCATGAAAGAACAAGAGAAAAACCAAGACAATGCAGAATCTTGACGTGCCTTCTTTGGCTAACCCATCTCTACCATTCGTTCTTCACCTTAACTCCATCCGAAGCCCCAGCCAATAAGGAGATTTTTATGCATATTGCAGACCTCATTTCATATTTAGCTGAAGCTGATTTTTTTTTTTTTTTTTTTGGTGGGGGTAATTCCTATAGCATTTTCTGCCATTTGAATCAGAATTCCTATAGCATTTTATCCTGTTTGAATAAAAAAGATTCCAAAAAGTCTCATCTTCAGCCATGTTTATAGTAAAGGTTTTGAAAGAGTCTTATAGGTCGGCAATTGGGAATTTGGTATTAGTAGAGATTAGTACCAGAGAGCTGCTTCTCTAGAAGCATAACAGACTTCAGCCTTTTCCATTCTCTTCTTCTGAATGACTAACAAAGTAGCACCTACAATTGACCTGGAATATGGCTTCTTGGTGGCATGGCGCCTCTTCTTCACAGCCTCGGCATGAATGTCCTGAAGCCATAAGAGAAAAGGAAAGAATATATCAATTAAGATAATATCCTCTTCAATAACTGAGATTCCACAATCTGCTATAACAATTAACAGAAGGAATATTTCAATTACCATAATATCATCTTCAATAAGATTCCACAAACTGTTATAACAATTAACACAAACGATCGTAAGTTCTCATAATCAAAACCATCAATTTGCCCATCAAAATCATAACAAGCCAAAAACTGGTTAATCGAGCTGGTGGAAATTTGAGACATGAACCCAAAAAAAAAAAAAATGTAGCTGCAAAAATTTATACGAGTTGTTTTAACTTTAGCAATATCTTGGTATTAGCAATGAGCAATGTTGCTGGAGCCTACTTACGATGCATTAATATCTTGCATGATATGGGCTAACAAGCCATCTACTTAATCAGATGGTGTAATCCTAGTATTCTTGGACTTATCAAGCATTGAGACTTTATACAACGATTATGCATGGGTCACACACGTACATTGGATGTGGGCAGTTGGCAAATTCTGTTTCAGTTTCACCTTTCAAAAATGGACTACCATAATGTAAAAATAAGCATGAAGAGCTTACAGCATTTGATTATAATAAAGAGGTAACTCTTGTATATGGAACCTCTGAATTCTCCATAGATGCTTTCGTTGAGTTCAAATGACTCGACAAATTAGAAAGCCTCACCAACAAGAAAGCTGACCAATCTAACCAAACTGTTATGAATCTCTAAAAGTATATTAAGCCGCTTTGGATCAACTCAAAACCTACGGACCCAAAAAAATAAAAAATAAAAAAGAAAAAGAATAAAGACCTAACCACAGCAAATTCCATCAGAACAAAACCCATAAAATCATTGATATTCAACTTCAAATCCAAATGGGAAACAATTAACATGTGCTAAAATTGTGTGCTGAAATTTCAAAAAAGGACCACATTCCAAAAAAGAGGGTTGCATAAATTAACCATACAATAAATGCCCATCAATTTGATAATCAAATAATCAGATAAACTTTTTTATTCATGAAATATGTACACTAGATACAATAATTTGGACGGTTTAATTTGAGTACTTGTATGACACGTGTGCAATTTTTAAGTGCCTATATATCATCCATCACACCCTACCAGAGTATAAAAGTTTTTTTTTTCAAAAAGTGATAAGAAGAGAAACTAATCTGGGTCTTTGCCACCCCACCTCTTCATTATATAAAGGATTGAAAAAACTACTAGCTTTTTAGATATACTAGGTTTTTCCCTGCAAGTTGCATCTATGGGTCGATTGGTGGGGTCCATCTTCTTGCACGGTCGTCCATTAGGGGAGTCCAGGTATATCAACGAGATTGTATAATACTCACGGCTAATGGGACGATCCCAGTCGTTGGATCTTCCTCACTGAACTTGGATGGTGTCTGTGAAGGCAGTAAATCTGGTGGATAGGAATGTTTTCTGGAGAGTGATATTTGTAATGTTTCCAATTTATTCTACAGGTGGTTTGGATTTCACTGTGCCAATCGATGTGCCAATCGGACTATCAATGTGCCACCAGAGAGGGAGAGAGGGAGTGTGAGAGGGAGAGAGGTTACCTGGGGTGAGCGTCAGACCTTGAGAGGGAGACGAAGCATGAGAGGCAGAGAGTGGGAGTGTCAGAGGGAGAGAGACGAGAGACGATAGAGGGAGAGGAGCTAGAGGGAGCGTGAGAGGAAGAGTGAGAGAGAGGGAATTCCTTTTCTACTTTTTCTTTTGTTTTGACATCCAAGTGGTGGCCGTGAGATGAGAGCGTGAGAGAGACCGTGTGACCCACATGGATGGTATTTTGTATATCCACTTCGTCCATCCGTTTCTACAGACCATTTTAGGATGGAGTTCCAAAATTATGAAAATCCAAATATCAAGTGGACCATACCACTGGAAAGAGTTCTGATTGAGTGCCACACCATTAAAAATTCCAAAGAGCTCATCATAAGTTTTTGGTAATGTTTATTCGCAATCCAATCTCTTGATAATGTAAATAAGATCATTTTAGGGGATTACCCCAAAAAGGAAGCCGATCCAATCATCGGGTGGACCATAACATAGGAAACAGTGGTTATTGACCATTAATGGGCCACAGAAGCTTTGGATGAAGCTGATATTTGTTTTTTTCCCTTCATCTAGGATTTTGTGAGCTTGTCAACAGATTGGATGGTAAATAAACACTACGGAAACATGAAGTTGAGTGCTAAGAACTTTTTAATGGTAGGATGGTCAATCAACACTGTTTCTTATGGTATGGTCCACCTGATAATTGTCTCTGCTTCATTTTTGGGATAATGCCCTAATATAATCTGTTAAAATGGATGGACGGAGTGGATACATAATACATTTATCAAGGTGGGCCCCACGATAACCCCACGATAAGGACCACACCCTCTTGGGTGAGCTCGAGGTCTCACCTAATCCGCTCTCTATTTGACATCCAACCTCTTGATTAGGTCATACAGACCTGGATGTAGGGCGAAAACAAATATCAACTTGATCCAAAACTTCTGTGGCCCCTAAGAAGCTTTTAATGGTGGACATTTAATTAACATTGTTTCTTGTGATGTGGTCCACCTGATCGAGATTTGGATCTACCTGAGTAATTTGGACTCATACCATAAAATGATCTGGAAAAATGTATGGATGGCGCGGATGAAACACATACATCATGGTGGAACCACAGAAATGGTACAGATGAGACAGGCAATTTGAAATTTTTAATGGTGAGGCACTAAATTACCATTATTTCTTGTGATGTGGTCCACTTTAGATTTGGATCTATCTTAATTTTAGGTTCATACCATAAAATAATTTGAAAAAATGTATGGACAGTGTGGATGAAACACATACATCATGGTAGGGCCCATAGAGCACCGATCAATACTAACCATTGGCTAGTCAAGGTCACTAGCCAGTCCATGCACACTACCTTAACCGTGTGAGTCCAAGTAGATATATTTTATGTATATTTATCCCATTCATCTGATCTTAAATATCATTTTATGATGCCATACCAAATCTTGAGAGTTAAAATCCAAATCTGAACGGCTAGATTAGAGTTTAGGGTCCAATGACTACACATTTCTTGGATTTTCATGAGGTCAGCAAGTCGCAGTGTAATTTTGAACAAAACATTTGGCTCAATTTAGAATTCTGATCTAGTTACTTTATTCTACTCATTAATATCTTCAATTTGACTGGTTACTTACCTCAATCGGATTTCGGATGAGAAAGATATTGGGTGGGCAAAATTGATCATCAACAATATGATGGGGTCATATCTTGCAATCCAACAATTAGATTTGAGTAAAATTTAGTCTAAACATCTGAAGTTATTTCCTCTTCAATCTTGATAGATCAGATTGTCCAAAATCTGTCTAGATCTGGACAAACTGATCGTGCTCATTTAAAGAGTGTTTTACACTGATCAAATTCGTTTCATGTCAGATTGGGCTGAATTTTGTTCTATAACCTACTTAGCACGTTCCAAATAAATCTGACCATTCAAATCAACTTTAGGATTTTCTGATCATAGAATTTGATCAATCTCATCATTATAAGTTATTCTTGCAGTTACACATCATTATACTTTGGCCATCATTTTTTGTACAAGCAAACTAGTGGTATGCATAAACCAATTTGATAGGCAGGTAACTCAATGACTGTAATTTTTTATTTTCAACCATTCAATAAATGTCCACTAGTAAATTTTGTCCACTCATTTCAAATTTCTCCATTTTTTTCAATCTTAAAAATTTATTTTTAAATATATGTTTTCAAAATTTTCAATTTTTTTAAAAAGCTTAATTTTTGCTTTTCAAAATCTCAATCTCTTTTAACATCTCAATTGTTTTTTTTTTTCAAACTTTTGAACTTTTTCAAACTTATCAAAAATCATTTTTTCAAAATAATCAATTCTATGCATACATATCAATTTTTTCAAGATGCAAATTTTTTTAAATGTTTTTTTTTAAATCTCAATTGTTTTTTTTTTTTGCAAAATCTAATTTTTTTCAAACATTGTAAAAAAATTTCCAACCTTTTAAACTTTTTCTTTTCTCAAAATCACAATTTTTTTAAAATATTCAAAATGCTAATTTTTGTGTCAAAACCTCAGTGATTTTTTAAATCTTAATGTTTTTTAAAATTTTCAATTTTTCTTAAATATTGTCAATTTTTTCAAGATGCCCATTTTCTTTTTTCAAAATCCTAGCTTTTTTATTATTAGATTTTTTTTCCAAAATGATAAATTTTTCTTTTGAATTTTTTGACCTTTTTTTTTCAAAATCACATTTTTTTTAGGAGGATTTTGCACAAATAAGGAATTTTATTTAGAGGGTGATTTTCGAAAATTCGACGGTTCTGGACCATAAACGTTTTCCCGCATTAATTTCGATTGAAATAGTTCAACGGTCATTAACCGTCGAATTTAATGCCCTAAATTCAACCGCCGATTTTTTTCGCACGTTAATTTACTGTGACAATTCGACGGTCATTAACAGTCGAATTTCAGGCACTAAATTCGACGGCTTTAGACTGTCGAATTTGTTCGCACGCTAATTTCAACTGTGATAGTTTCACGGTCATTAACGGTCGAATTTTAGGCCCTAAATTCGACGGGCTTAGACCATTGAATTTTTCCTGCGGTACATTCGACGGTCCAGAACCGTCGAATTGTGTAGTCGAATTTAGCACTTTTTGACATAGTGACATGGGCCGGTCCAAGCCGGCAATTGAGCTATTGGTCAACGGCAACCACTCTAGCAAAACATGAATGAAACAAGGAGATGATTTCATCATTGAGATGGGCCAAATTGTTTTGATCATCTCCACCATAGACATGGCCTTGCATATAGATAATGGTGACCATTATAACTTTAGCTATCCATTTGAGTATAAGGAATGGATAGTTTTGATGGTCCATTCTAGATACACTCCACCCATAGTGGGTCCCAGAATTTGGATGGTGTGGATTAACAACACTTCACATAAAATGTGATGTAGAAGTATATATTTGTAATAATCCTGATATGGGAGAAGGGTAAGTTCAGACTACAAATATGAAGAAGGATAAGTCCTTACTCCATTGGTGGCTGGCATTAAGATCACAAAATTCATTCTTAATATCAATCTAATCCACTCTGCTGGACTGTATCAATGGAATGATCTCATCCATTATAAGTGCCTATAAGATGGATGATCCATATTACTTAAGAAAAGGTCCAACCGTCAATCTGGACATTCCATCAAAAAGGGCCCTATATGCAATCACCAATGTATCTCAGAAATCAGCTTGGTCAGGTGATCCTAAATTAGAATATATCCTTCATTGAGTATAAAAGAAAAGATAAGAAAAGCACAAAAAAAGGAAAAGAATTCAAAGCCAAACGTGGAGGATATTCAAATACATTTTCTCAAAACAACAGAGAATTTGAGCATCACACCAATAGCACATGCAAACATAAAACACGCCATATTCATATCTTATGTAAATGCTCATGTCTAACCAGTTGGAAGAGAAGTTACGATCCAACTGGCAGAATGCTCATGGGCCACACCTGCATGTTGAGTTAGAACGTCAATTGCCCATTTATTCTAATGGTGTGGCCCACAAGAATGGACTGATTTTCATGGTAAGGATGTCCAGAATAACTATCATAATGACAAGGATGTCCAGAATAACTATCATGCTCTCAATTCAGATATACCATGAGCCAATAATTTTGGTTATTTAATTATAGGGACGTCACATTGGTGGACATCTAAGGGAAGGTTTAAAATGAAAAATATCCAATGGCTCTGTTTGAACAAACAAGTGTCCACCAATCAGAGGTTACGATTGTTCAATCAGCTTGATTTTGGGTCCTTAACTTAGACACAATGAATCCCATATTTTAGTCGGTTTAATTAGTTGTCGTCTACAATTTCTGGATGCCTGAGTATCAAGCATCACACACAGCAGGAGTATCAAATAACTCCCCTGAAATAAAATATGAAAAGGAAAAGAAAAATTCAAAATCAAAACCAACAAGCAAACCAAACACATGAACCCCATGGTCAAAGTACATCTCTCTCCTTTTCCTCAACAAGAACAAATTTTCTTAAGACTTCAACATGCAATCTGTAGAATATAAAAACAGAAAAATAAAATTAAAAAAAAAAATAGATTCGCATTCTTCCCAATCCATATAGAAAAATATTATAGAAGTTCTGACCTTTACAGACTCCATACAACCAACATTATTTTAATTCAACAAAATACCAAAAGAAGTTGGACAAAGGTAGGCCACCCAATAAAACCCACCTCCCCAAAATGTATACATACGACCATCTTCCCAAACGCCCCTTCTATCATTTCTAACCAAAACCCCACAAGAACCCTTTCCCAGCCATGGAGTAAACAAAAGCCCAGATGGGCTTTCCCAAATCTGCACTCTTGTTTTCTCCCTTATCTTTCTTAGGGAAAAACCCATCTCCCCATACCCCCCAAAATCCAACTTCCCAGACATGATTTGAGCAAAACCCACAGATGGCACGATACCAAATCAACTTCAAGAAAAATTTCCTAATTAGGGATTCGAATTTGAAAAATCGTAAGTAGGGATTTCGACATTCCAATATGCAAAACCCTAGTTAGGGATTGAAAAATGAAAATCCCCAAATACATTTACCATTGCAATTGCAAAACCCTGATTAGGGTTTATACATTCAACTTTGGGGGGAGAGAGAGAGACAGAGGGATACTTGAGAGAGACAGTGGGCTTCCCATTGCTAGCTTGTTCGCGTGTCGCTGCACCGGTGAGGGGCCAAGAGAGTAGATACGAGAGTCCCTTCGCTAGCTCGTTCGCGTGTGGCTGCACCGGTGAGGGGCCAAGAGAGAGAGAGAGAGAGAGAGAATGGGAAGGCACAAGGGAGGGAGACAGCACGAGAGAGGGAGGGAGGGATCGTGAGAACCAGGGAGCGTGAGGGAGAGAGGGGAGGGAACGGGAGAGGGGAGGGAACGTGGGAGAGAGGGAAGGGAATATCCCTAACATCCGTGTGTGTTTGACACCATTAAATGGGTTGACACTGCCACGTGATCAGTGGGCCCCACCATGATTTACGTGCTCAATCCATGTCGTCCATTAATTTTTAAATATTATTTTAGGGAAATAATCAAACATTGAACCACATATATATCTCATATGAACCACATCACAGGAAAACAATAGTTATTGAATGTCCACCATAACAAATAGATGGTTTCTATACCCTCACCGGTCAAGTACGAATGGACGATCCAATCGGTGGGCTCGTAGGGCCCACCGTTATGAATATGGTTTATCCACTCCGTCCATCCATTTTGAAAGATCATTTTATTGGATGATCCAAAATTTGAGGCCGATCAAAGGCCCAAGTGGACCATACCACAATCAACGGTAAGGAACGAGTGCATTTTTCGACAGTTATTGGGAAACCCCGACGGCTTTGATCCTTATCGGGTGGGGGGGCCGTCGGTAAAAATCATTTTTCTGGTAGTGGGGCCTACAAAACATGGTGAGGATTTTCTTGGCAGATGGAAATTATATTTAACAACGATTTTAACACGTGGTTAAATGTGAATTTAACAGCGTTCTTACGAACATTTTTAACAACGAATTAAACATGCTATGGTATGTAAGACATATTGCAGCATTCATCTGCACATTGTAAATTACTTTTAACAACGTTTTCTAACCGTCATAAATTCATTTTAACAGCATTTTTCGACTGTTGTAAATTCCTTTCAACAACATTTTTCGATTGCTGTGATATGTTAGACTTATTGCAGTGTTCTTCCGCACGTTGTAAATTACTTTTAACAGCGTTTTTCGACTGTTGTAAATTCTTTTTAACAACATTTTTTTACCGCTGTAAATTCCTTTTAACAACCTTTTCCGACCGCTGTAAAAAAGTTACTCAATTACAGCTTTCAAATGACAGCATTTTTTGAGCGAATGCGGTAAATCGTACTTTTAACAACGTGCATTGGACGAATGCGGTTAAAATGATATTGTAAAAACTCATAATTGTTGTAGTGGAAACTACCCTTAAACCCCCTAAATTTCAAAACAACATACTTTTAGATGATACAATCCAATAAAAAAAAATATTTGTTTCATCTAATCCAAGCCTTAGACCTTAAAATGACCATGATAAGTTAAGCTTAAAAGAGGGTCAGAGTTACTAATCAATAAAATCCTTAATTAGTAGAAAACGATAACTGTCAATCGAATCTTGATCGAATCAATAGTTCATCAATCGATCTCGTTCAATCATGGCGCGCAGCACACCAACAACGCCGGTGAACCGAGATCCAATCTCCGGTCTCACAAACAAACGATAAATAGGAAGAAATAACAACTAGAAGAGGAATTCAAACAAAACAACAATCCACAAGACAGATTTTACGTGGAAAAACCCCAACAAGGGTAAAAAACCATGGGTGCAAACTTCCACTATGAAGAAAACGAAGTCACTAGCAATACACTTACCTTCTCCGATGCTCCTATGCATAGAGATGGCCCTTTTTGCTAACCCCTTCTCACTTTCTCACCTTGGACATATAGAAAACCTAATTGCCTAATCCCGAGTTACACCCCTTTATATAAGAAAACCCGAAAATAGAACCTAAAATAGGAAAGCCCGCGAAACACTTCGCGTCTTGTTGGGCGCCTGGTTAGGCTTGGTCAGCGCCCGCCCAATGTAAGAATCGTCCAACGACATAACAGAGAAAAGCCTAAATTTCGGACATTCCACCAAACTTGCTCGGGCGCCTGGTCCACTTGACCGTTAGGCGCCCAACCACTTCCTGGTGGGATTGGCTCCACACCTCAACAAATCGATGGATCCTTCATCAATCGATCTAAATAGGCTAAAAATGTTCAGCAAGCTTTCTACCTATAAATCAAGTTTGTTTGATCCATTGAAGGATTGCTCGATTGATATTAGCTATTATAGATCCATAGGAACTTCTTCTATAAATATTTAGCATCCGGATCCTTGCAACATAAATGATTTTTGGTGAATTAGAAGCTCTAATGTATTCTACTCTTCCTGATTACTCCTAGGCTCTATTCCAAAGAGATTCATGCATTCTTCTTAGTGATTCATCACACTAATAAGCATTCCAAGCTCCATTTGAAGAGGAACATAACATCTTGCATTCTCTAAAAAATAGACACTAATCCTATAGATAAACCCCTTGTCTATTATTCTCTAGAATGCCCATCTAAGTGAATCACCAAATTGGAATCAACTAAGCATTAGTTGTAGGAGATTCAACCAACCCATTTTTTCCATTACCTTGGTACTTCATAGGTACATTGTCAAGGTAGCCGATCATTTAAAGTCGAAGAAGATCGACATCAAAGTTTGGGGGAGCAAAAGAGAAATTGATTCAAATGTAAAGAAGCATTTTTACAAAGGCGCATCAACGAGGCTCAATCAAAACAAGTAATGTTTAAATAGAGGTCATTCTATACTCTTTTTTTGTGTAGGATTGACACTATAAGAAAACAGTTTTTTACCGACGAAAGTATTACCGACAAAATTATTTTCGTTGGTAAAAATGATTTTTCCCGACGAAATTCAAAAATCGTCGGTAAAAATCATCCCAGATTCCCGCCACTGCCGAATTTGTTTCCCGCCATACACTTTTATCGATGAAATTATGATTTCGTCGGTAAAAGTAGAAAATTTGGCTTTTACCGAAGAAAATTTTCGTCGGTAAAAGCCATTTTTGCCGACGATTAGTGCCTGTCGGTAATAATGTTTGATTCCCGTGCAAGTAAAAAAAAGAGGACTTTTACCGACGAAAAGTTTCGTCGGTAAAAGTCTCAGTTTTCCCGACGAAAATTTTCGTCGGTAAAAGTCCTTTTTGCCGACGATTATTGCCTTTCGGTAATAATGTTTGATTCCCACGCAAGTAAAAAAAGAGGACTTTTACCGACGAAAGTTTTCGTCGGTAAAAGTTTTTAAACAGACTTTTACCGACGAAAAATTTCGTCAGTAAAAGTCTTTTAATTTTTTAACAACCCGATCGGCCCTCATTTCTTTCTCTCTCTCTTTCACTCTCTTGCTCGCTCTCTCTCTCTCTCTCGATCGATCGTCCGGCCCTCACCATCCGTCTCTCTCATCGCCGACCACCGTCGTTCGGTGTTCGGTCACCGGCGTCCCACCATCTCAGCCGACCACCCATCTCAGCCGACCATCTCACCGGCGTCCCACCGCCGCTAGCCAAGAGCCTCCGCCGGCCTCCGTACGCCGCAGCCACCTCCGGTAACCCTCTCTCCTTTCCTTCTTCCTCCATTTCCTCTCTCTCTCTCCTCGTTGTTGATTGTGGGGCCCACCGCCAAAATCCAATGCATGTGGGTCCCACCATCGTTGTCCAATGCATGTGGGTCCCACCGTTGCTGTTGCATGTGGGTCCCACTGTCGCTGTCCACCGTCCATTGCATGTGGGGTCCGCCTTAGGTGTCCACTATTTGGTGGGGCCCACTGATTTAGCAAATCCCTAATTAGGGATTTCAAAATTAAAATCCCCTAATTAGGGATTTTGAAATTAAAATCGCTAATTAAAATCCCCTAATTAAAATCTCATAATTAAAATCCCTAAATTAAAATCTCAAATTTGTGGGGCCCACCGTTGCTGTCCACTACTTGTGGGGCCCACCGTCGCTGTCCACTGCTTGTGGGGCCCACCGTCGTTGTCCACTGCTTGTGAGCCCACCGTCGCTGTCCACTGACTGTGGGGCCCACCGTCGCTGTCCAATGTATTGGATCAAGCATATATTTGTGTGGAGTAAACTCTGTGAGGCCCACAGTGATTTATGTATTTTATCCACTCCGTCCATCCATCTTAACAGGAAATTTTAGGTATGGTGCCCAAAAATGAAGCATATCAAAATCTAAAGTGGACCACACCACAAGTGTGAACTGAATGTCTATCATTGAAAAATTCTCGGAGGACACAGAAGTTTTAGATCAAGCTGATATTTGTATTTTCCCTTCATCCATATCCATGTGATCTTATGAACAGGTTGGATGACAAATAAAGATCACTGTAGGGCCTGGGAATGGTGGAAATCATTATTCCCACTGATTCCCATGGCATGGTCCACTTGAGATTTGGATATGCTTAAATTTTGGGCTCAACCACTAAAATGAGGTGGAAAAACATAAGGACGGAATAGATAAATCACATACATTCTAGGTGGGCCCAATTGAGTTTACTCTACACGATAAGAGCATGCGGACGCAATCCGATTCCCATGGTGGGCCCCATAAATACTTATTTGTTTAAAAAATAGTCATTAGGTATTTGATTAGACTTGATTCATGGTGTTGATGATTATGTCATTTTCATGTGCTTGTGTTTGTTGTGGATGTATTTGGCTTATCATTAATAGTTATTTTTTGCCCACAAATGGTAGTATAATAGAATCAGTTAGCCCATTTGGAGATTTCTATATTATCGAGCATAGATAAAGTGTGTTTTGGAGGTATAGAAATCTGCCAAATTGTCCTGTTGAATAGTCCAAGGTTAGATAGATTGGAATGTTCTCGTTGTTTGTCATTTACATGCTCTGTCATTAGTTTCGTGTGGTAACTCTCCTATTCTCTCTAGATATGTTTCTTATGTTTAATTCCATTGTCAATTTAATTCACACAATGTGTGGATAGTTGACGTGGAAATGAAATGTAAAATAAATATATCTAGAGAGATAGGGGGAGATGCTGTCGAAATTTAAGCTTGGGCATTTAAATGGAAATAATGATAGCATTTCAATCTATCCATCCTTGGATGGGTGACTGATTTTATTATATTATCATTTAGTGGCAAATTAGATGACGAACATGATACTTGTGATTAAGAGTAGTTGATTGATATTAATGTTGAGCGGGGGTCCCTAGAAGGTGGGAACCGCCGTTGTGACCATGTTGAAGCTGTCCTGTTCCTATGGACAGCAATATGGGTGGCATGGAGAAGTGGACAGGCCCTTGTTTATGTATTAGCTCGAAAGTAATGGAGTAGACCCGTATGTGCGTTGGAGCTATTCGGGTGTTGAGCGGGGGTCCCTGGAAGGTGGGAACCGCTGTTGTGACCATGTTGAAGCTGTCCATTTCCTATGGACAACAATATGGGTGGCCTGGCCATTTGGACATGCCCGTGTTTATGTATTAGCTCGAAATTAATGGAGCAGACCCGGATGTGTGTCGGAGCTATCCGGGTGTCGAGCGGGGGTCCCTGGAAGGTGGGAACCGCTGTTGTGACCATGTTGAAGCTGTCCATTTCCTATGGACAACAATATGGGTGGCCTGGCCATTTGGACAGGCTCGTGTTTATGTATTAGCTCGAAATTAATGGAGCAGACCCGGATGTGTGTCGGAGCTATCCGGGTGTCGAGCGGGGGTCCCTGGAAGGTGGGAACCGCTGTTGTGACCATGTTGAAGCTGTCCATTACCTATGGACAGCAATATGGGTGGCCTGGCCATTTGGACAGGCCCGTGTTTATGTATTAGCTCGAAATTAATGGAGCAGACCCGGATGTGCGTCGGAGCTATCCGGGTGTTGAGCGGGGGTCCCTGGAAGGTGGGAACCGCTGTTATGACCATGATGAAGCTGTCCATTTCCAATGGACAGCAATATGGGTGGTCTGGCCATTTGGACAGGCCCGCTTTGTGTGGAGCAGAACCGAATGTGCGTTGGAGCTATCCGTGAGCTGGTTGAGTCTCCAAGATCTACACCCTAAACCCGAAATCATAAACCTAAAACTAAAACCTATAAGCTACGGCTAAACCATAATCCTAAAACTAAAACCTATAAGCTACGGCTAAACCTAAACCTAAACTCAATTCACCTAACTCTAAACCTAGACCCAAACATGAAAACCTAACCCGAAAAGCGATCACGAACCCGAAAACCTCAACCTATGCCTAAACCTAATCCTAAACTCAAATCACTTAAACTAAACCAACACCTATTCCTAAATCCATTCACCTAACCTAAACTTAGACCCAAACACGAAAACCTAACCCAAAACCCGATCCCGAACCTGAAAATCTCAACCAATGCCTAAACCTAATCCTAAACTCAAATCATCTAAACTAAACCTACACCTATTCCTAAATCCATTCACCTAACCTAAACCTAGACCCAAACATGAAAACCTAACCCGAAATCCGATCCTGAACCCGAAAATCTCAACCTATGCCTAAACCTAATCCTAAACTCAAATCACTTAAACTAAACCTACACCTATTCCAAAATCCATTCACTTAACCTAAACTTAGACCCAAACACGAAAACCTAACCCGAAACCCGATCCCGAACCCGAAAATCTCAACCTATGCCTAAACCTAATCCTAAACTCAAATCATCTAAACTAAACCTACACCTATTCCTAAATCCATTCACCTAACCTAAACCTAGACCCAAACATGAAAACCTAACCCGAAAAGCGATCACGAACCCGAAAACCTCAACCTATGCCTAAACCTAATCCTAAACTCAAATCACTTAAACTAAACCAACACCTATTCCTAAATCCATTCACCTAACCTAAACTTAGACTCAAACACGAAAACCTAACCCGAAACTCGATCCCGAACCTGAAAATCTCAACCTATGCCTAAACTTAATCCTAAACTCAAATCATCTAAACTAAACCTACACCTATTCCTAAATCCATTCACCTAACCTAAACCTAGACCCAAACATGAAAACCTAATCCGAAATCCGATCCATAACCCGAAAATCTCAACCTATGCCTAAACCTAATCCTAAATTCAAATCACTTAAATTAAACCTACACCTATTCCTAAATCCATTCACCTAACCTAAACTTAGACCCAAACACGAAAACCTAACTCGAAACCCGATCCCGAACCCAAAAATCTCAACCTATGCCTAAACCTAATCCTAAACTCAAATCACCTAAACTAAACCTACACCTATTCATAAATCCATTCACCTAACCTAAACCTAGACCCAAACATGAAAACCTAATCCGAAATTCGATCCCGAACCCGAAAATCTCAACCTATGCCTCAACCTAATCCTAAACTCAAATCACTTAAACTAAACCTACACCTATTCCTAAATCCATTCACCTAACCTAAACTTAGACCCAAACACGAAAACCTAACCCAAAACCCGATCCCGAACCCGAAAATCTCAACCTATGCCTAAACCTAATCCTAAACTCAAATCACCTAAACTAAACCTACACCTATTCCTAAATCCACAACTCTAAACTAAACCTAACTCTAATCTTTGCATTGTAGATATGGATAAGAGTTGGATGCGAGCTAAGAATCGGTTTGGCCCAGAGTATAAACAAGGTGTTAAGGAGTTCATGGAATTTGCGAGATATCGGGCAGATTCAGGTAATAGAATTAGGTGTCCATGCCGAAAATGCAAGAACATGGTTCACAAGACTTTAGACAAAGTGGAAGATGATTTGTTCATAGTTGGGATTGACCAGGGTTACACTTGGTGGATTCATCATGGTGAAGACTTCCACCAAAGAGTTGAGGCCATTGAAGTCCTTGCTGACCCAATTGTGCCTAATGAGGAGGATGAAGATGTTGACGATATGCAAGATATCATAGGGGATGTGTTAAGGGTAATAATTGCGTATACTGATTTTGCAGCGACTAGTAGTAGCCAGGATATTCCTCCTATGGGTGATGCCGAATCAGAAAAGTTTAGTAGGTTGTTGAGGGATGCGCAACATCCACTCTATCCGGGGTGTCGAAACTTCTCCAAGTTGAATTTCCTTACAAGGTTACTTCATTTAAAGACAATAAATCGTTGGAGTAACAAACCGTTCGACATGTTACTTGGCTTGTTGAAAGAAGTATTACCTGAAGGTGAGACATTGCCTAAGTCTCATTACGAGGCAAAATCTTTAATGCGAGACTTGGGCCTTGGTTACATCCTCATACATGCATGTATAAATGATTGTGTCTTGTATTGGAAAGAACATGAAAATTTTGAAGAGTGTCCACAATGTGGCGAGTCTAGGTGGAAACATGACGAGTCGAAGCGCAAGAAAATTTCACAAAAGGTGTTAAGGTACTTTCCATTGAAACCCAAATTACGAAGATTGTTTACGTCGAGCAAGACGGCTAAAGATATGAGGTGGCATAAGGAGAAACGCATTCATGATGATAATACATTGAGGCGTCCCGCTGACTCTGAAGCCTGGCAACAATTTGATAAGCAATATGACTGGTTTGCAGATGATTCTCGCAATGTTCGGTTAGGCCTTCCAAGTGATGGTTTTAATCCATTTGGTAATATGAGTAGCTCGTACAGTATGTGGCCAATGATACTTATGCCCTACAATTTACCGCCTTGGTTATGTATGAAGGAATCATTTTTTATGATGTCGTTGCTTATTCCTGGACCCAAGTCACCGGGGAATAACATTGATGTGTATTTGCGACCGTTAGTAGATGAGTTAAACAAGTTGTGGAGTCAAGGTGTCTAGACGTATGACACTTTTACAGAACAGACGTTTCGATTGCATGCAGCGGTCTTGTGGACAATAAATGACTTCCCTGCATATGGAAATTTGTCTGGGTGGAGCACGAAGGGAAAGTTGGCTTGTCCTACATGTAGTACTGAGACTTGTTCATTGTCATTGAAGCATGGTAAAAAAACGTGTTATATGGGCCATCGTCGCTTTCTTCCGAGGGATCATAGTTGGCGTAGGAAGACGATAATCTTTGATGGCAAACAAAATCATAGGCCACCATCGAAAGAACTATCTGGAGAAGATGTGTTACAACAATTGAGTAACATTGAAGAAGTTAGATTTGGTAAGGCACCGCACTTGAAGAAGAGAAAATGTACAGTATTAGAGTATAACTGGAGGAAGAAGAGCATTTTTTTTAATTGCCTTATTGGAGTCATCTGAAATTGCGACACAACTTGGATGTCATGCATATTGAGAAGAATATATGTGACAATGTCTTTGGAACATTGATGAACATAGAGAAGAAAATAAAAGACAGTTTTAAGGCTCGATTGGATCTACAAGCAATGGGTTTAAGGAAAGAGTTGCACTTGCAACCACATGAAAATTCATATACTATACTAGCAGCCTGCTACACACTGACAAAACTAGAGAAAAAACATTTATGTGAATGGTTGAGATCGGTGAAGTTTTCCGATGGGTATGCATCGAATATCTCTCGGCGCGTAAACATTACGGACTGTAAAGTAATAGGAATGAAAAGTCATGACTGTCACGTCCTTCTGCAATGTCTACTACCGATTGTGATTCGTGGATTCCTTAGCAAGAATGTCAGTGCTGCGCTGATTGAGTTGGGGATATTCTTTAAGGATTTGTGTTCGAAATCTTTGAATGTAGAGGTTATTAAACGACTGGAGAAGGATATTGTTGTAATCATTTGCAAACTTGAAAGAATATTTCCACCTGCATTTTTCGATGTCATGGTACACCAAGCGATTCACTTACCGCACGAATCGAAGCTTGCAGGCCCAGTACAATATCGTTGGATGTATCCGATCGAAAGGTGATAGAACAATGATCATAAATTTTTATTCATTCCATAAACTACGTATATCCATGTTTTCATGTCCTCTAAACATAGTGATTTTGTGTACAGATACCTTCACACATTAAAACGATATGTGAGGAATAAGGCACGTCCAGAGGGATCCATTGCTGAGGCGTACATTGATAATGAGTGCCTGACATTTTCCTCTATGTATCTTCGTGGCATAGAGACTAGATTCAATCGAGAATATCGGAATGCCGATGATGGGCAGGAGCATGAACAAGGACTCATATCTGTATTCGCACATAACGTCCGTCCTCTAGGATCGCCGACGTTTTAGGATATGGACCTTCGGGATCAAGCGAAGAAATAGAGTCGTACTTGGAGTAAGTCTTCAATCGATAATTGTATATCTACATACACGTTATCTCAAACTTTCTTGCTGACAACGTGCCAATTGTGTATAGCAAACACATCGAGGAGATGAAGTCCCAATACCCTACAATTGTAATCGAATGCATCAAGATCAGTTTTCAGAATGGTTCGCAAAATGTGTAAGATTAATTTACCTTCTATCTCACCACACTTACAATATTGTTGTATTGCACAATATTTACACGTAATCTCAAATTCATAAACATTTATATTCTGTATGTGATGATAGATGAAGATGTTGCGCGCTAGCAACTCTGCGGATGTGTCTGATGCGCTCTGCTCACTAGCGTGTGGCCCTGATAGACGTGTATCTAGATATACAGGTTGTATTGTAAACAGGATTCAGTTCCACACTGAAGAGGGTGAGAAATATAGGACCACACAAAATAGTGTTGTGGTTGTGAAGGGAACACATGAGGACGTAGCAATTGATTTTTATGGCGTTTTGACGGATATTATTGAGCTGAGTTGTTGTATGAGAAAGCGGGTGTACTTATTTAAATGCTATTGGTGGGACATTGGAAATAAGAAGTTGGGAATACAGATTGATGAGTATTTCACGAGCGTAAATTTATCTCAGAAGTGGTTTAAAGATGACCTATTTATCATAGTCGGCCAAGCCGAACAAGTATTCTACCTCGCTGACACCAAGTTAGGCGGCTCTTGGCACATGGTGCAGAAAATAAAGCCCAGGAACATATTTAACGTTCCCGAACTAGACGTTGAAGATAGCGATGAAGGAAGAAATGAAACGTCGTCAGTTGAACAAGCATATCAAGAAGACATGCCATCTTGGGATAGAGGGAATGATCCAAATGTTGATATTGATGTGGTGCAATTGAATAGAGATGATGTGCCACCTGATCATGTTGATGCCTCCATCATAAATAACATTGTTAGAGATGATAGTGCTTTCATCGATGACGACGTTGCAGACGATGAAGAGGAAATACTAATCAGCGATAGTGATGGTAAAGAAGAAAGAGTGATAAGCGATAATGATTCAGATGACGATTATTAAATGTATACAATATTTACATGTCATTTTCAATTCGATTAATTTGATTATTACATGTATATATGTTTTACAAGTCATGATTTATTTCCTGAATTGACTTGTTTATAATCAACATTTACAGTTAAGTCACTTTCTGATCATGTCCTCCACAAACTGGAGCGTAGCGGAAGCACGCAGCATACTTCATCAGCTGTTGCGGATGGACTTTCCGGCCCTATATTCTTCTGGTAGGGCCAGAGAGATACCCGGTCTGGTCGATAAATGTAGGGAGGAAGACGATGACTCAGATGAAAGTTTATACAATCTCAAAGAAATTCCGGACCTGATGGAGGAATATAACTGCGGGAAACTTCGTATGGAATATGCGACATTGTCACTTGCACATATGAACGGAGTCCCGAGAGATCAGATTTCTCCTATTGTAACTGGCATGTTGTCTGTAACAATGTCGAATGTTTCATACAGCTTGACATATACATCTGCAGCGTATGATAACTTACGCAGGGAGTATTTCGGATAGTTGATTCGAAGTTGATTTATATTATAATGAAATATATGTATTTAATATAGAATGACAATGTGTAATAAATTTTTCAACTTTTATATTCTGTTTATGGTTTTATTATATTCTGCTTACATTATAGTGTAATGGTCTAATCATATTTTTATCAACTCTCTAAGCATAAGCACAAATTCATTCTACTATGATGTTCATAAATATAAATTGACATTGTTTAAATTTATAAGTTTGTATTTTAGACATATTCAGTCATGGTATCAGGTGGGAGATCAGGTCGTTCCGCACTGGATCTACCCCTTCCACCCGTGATGCGACGCAGACAGCATCGACGTCGCAGGGTGCATCATAGGCATCTGATCCTTTGGTTGAGCATACACCGGGCACTGCATTTAAGTGTAGACATTTATTTAGTGATTTCTGTTTATATTGTTACTTACATATATCTTTTCGCAACAGCATCTTCTACCAGCCGACGAGGACGTAGACCCACGCGTGGGTTAGTTTTAGAGCGACTTACGTGTGAGGGTAGGGTAGCGGTAGAGTTCCCATAGGACTGCCTTAGACCTGTTGGGGACAGTGCCAGACTGTTTACGTCTGAGGTCGGTGTCCTATGCCGATCTCTGATCCCCGCAACCACCCCCTGTTGGACTGATGTGACAGATGATGTGCGACAGCTCATCCGTCAGCGCCTTCAGGTAAATTTTAGTAAGTTGAAATTTTCTTTTGTGAAAGTTCATTTACGGTTAAGTTTTATTCTTAATAAGTTTATTGCCTTAATTTATTATTTACGAAACTGCAGGATAAATTTGACTTCGATTTGCATGTTCCTTACATTTCTCATGCCGTCGACGACATGATCAGAGAGCGGTTCAAGGAGTACCGCGGAGAGTTACACCAGCGGTACAAGCGGTGCAGGACACACAATGAGGTCGTACTGTCCGCACCGCCCCACGTTACTACAGACGACTGGCAGATACTCTGCGAGAGATTTTCGTCGGAGGCTTTTTAGGTAATATTTACAAATTTACGATATCTTAAGGTAACAATTAAATTCGCAATTAAATTCACAATTGATAGCAATGTATTTTGTATAATGTGTTCAGAAGAGGAGTAAAATAAATTCTGCGAACAGGAAAAAGTTACAAGTGAACCACATAGCTGGTTCAAAGTCATTTGTACGACATCGTTATAACATGGTAAGAAATTATTGATGATTATTAAGTTAATATATTATTTTGATTGGCGTTTATTATAAGTCTTCTTTCCTTTCGATTGCGCAGCGAGATTCCGTCACCGGCCAGGAGCCTGGACCAGTAAACCTCTACAGAGGGACTCACTGTCGGCATGCGACGAGATCTTGGGTTCATCTTAGAGCTAGTGAGCATTGGGTAAAAATCTTTACTTTGTAAAATTTAATTGCGCATTCATTGATAATAATGTCATTCATGTCATTTTTTATGAAATTTCATATGTTTTCATTACAAGCGGCGATTGACACCATATGCAATCAGCCCACTCCCGATGGTAGTCAACGGAGTGAGCCAGAAATCCTGAGCGAGGTGCTTCGCACCCGTTCTGGATATGTGCGTGGGCTTGGCCATGGTGCTAAGCTCATGGCACCCACTAGAAGTGGGTCCAGCCGATCCGTAGCTGGTGAGAGCGCTTTACGCCGAGCTGATGTCCACAGAGAGAGGTTCAGCAGCTACGGGTCGTCGTCGATGAGATTAAAGAGCAGCTAGAGAGACAGAGAGAGGAGGAACAGAGGCGTAGGGAGGAGGAGCAGAGGAGAAGGGAGGAGGAGGAGAGGCGACGGGAGTAAGAGGAGAGGCGACGGGAGGAGCAGGATAGGCGACGTGAGGAGCAGGAGAGGAGGATCGAGGAGTTGCGGCAGGAGCATGAGCGACGGATGCAGGAGATGTTTCAGGCTCTCGCTGCACGCTTTGGCACCGATGCCCCGCCACCTCCGCCTTCTTCTTCGTGATTCTTCTTAATATACGAATGTTAACTTATATGTATTTGTGCGTGGATGAATATTGGTTATTTATAGACGTGGAATGGATTATTTGTGTATGGATGGTGTAGTTTCTGTTTATTCGTATATATGTGGATGTGAATAAGATAAAAATGTATAGGTTTATTTACAGGTGTATATCAGGAATTGTTTCCTGAATTTTGAAAACAAATGGAACCGGGAAAGGGAATACTATTACCGTCGAAATTGTTCGTAGGTAAAAAACATGGAGAAGCTTTTACCGACGAAATTTTTTGTGGGTAATAAACTTGTAAAACTTTTACCGATGAAATTTTTCGTGGGTAATAAACATGTAAAACTTTTACCGACGAAATTGTTCGTGGGTAATAAATTTGCAAAAACTTTTACCGACGAAATTTTTCGTGGGTAATAAACTTGTCAAACTTTAACCAACGAAATTTTTCGTGGGTAATAAACATGTAAAAACCTTTACCGACGAAATTTTTCGTTAGTAATAAACTTGTAAAAACATTTACCGACGAAATTTTTCGTGGGTAATAAAAACTTGTAAAACTTTTACCGACGGAATTGTTCGTCGGTAATAAACATAAAAACCTTTACCGACGAAACGTTTCGTCAGTAAAAGTTTTTTCACCGACGTATCACATTTTTTTCAGACAAAAAATTATATGTTTTTCCGAAGAATTTTTTCATCGATAATGGTTTTATTATTACCTACGAAAATTTTTCGTCGGGAAAAGCCTTTACCGACGATCTTTCTGCGCCGATGTTAGCCGCGAAATATTTCATCGAGAAAAACATTTCCCGACGAAAATTTATTAAAAACCGACGAATTATTTCGTCGGTAAAAATGGAATTTCTTGTAGTGTGAGTATAGAGTTTGCAACCCAAACTTGAATAAGTTCTTCTATAAGACCACCACCGGACACTGGTGTGTACATGTTAGTCTATGTGAAAGCGTTCGGCGAGGGTGTACATAGGTCCTTAGATTAGGACCGTAGCAATTATTGGTGAACCAATAGAAACTAATTAAGTCTCCAAATGAGCCACTGACATGGGTGTATACATGTTTCACCGACACAGGTGAGTACGTGTTACACCGATACAGGTGCATGCCTGTAGGTTAGTGGTGAACCTTTTGAAAACTATTGTAAAGGTTTGTATTGAACCTATTGAAAACCATTAACATAGTGAAATTCGGTACACTCTAGGATTGAGTGCATTCCCTGGGAGTGGAGTAGACAATTAGCCAAACCACTATACATCATTATGTTTATGATTGTGATTTGTGCACATTTCTATTTATGCTTGTGAGTTGAATTGGTATATGAATGTATGAATAGATTATATGCTTAGTATTTAATTCAATTGCACACGTTAGATATATCTATCTCACCCATATAGATTATTGTGCTTATGTAATTGTATTGTTTGTAGTCTATGTTTTAGGATTCTCTTAATTGCATTAATTGGCAAATATATTTTAAGTGGTCTAATTCACCCCCTTAGGACTTAGCCATAATTCTAAGCTCCCCAAGCTTTCAGATAGTATAGTGTCGTGTTAGACAACCGATGCAATTTTAGTACTAACTACAAGACTCCTATTCAGTGGGCCACATATGATCATCGATTTAAATCTAACCATTGGATTATTCAGATTGAGTGATTTAGTGGGCCTCACGACAGTTAAATAATCATTACAAATAGGTTTAGGGAGAGACGCTTAAACCGTGGTTTTTATCTGCGGTTATTAAGTTAGATATGAAAACTTACGGTGTGAAGACTCTAAAGAGGAGAAGTGTGCTGGGTAAGCTTTTCCAGCTCTTTCCTATAAATATAGGTCTTGGTCCCCTTACTCATACAAACAGAAAACCCTAGTCACATTGAGAGGTTTTCTTAAAGGTATGTTTTGATAGGAGTAAATCATGTAAATGAAATGAAATAGGAGTAAATGTGCATGTAAATGAAATCCTCTCTATACACGAGAGGATTTAGAAGTAAATGGGGGATGAAATGTCTTTTTAATTTGAGCTCCCTTAGAGAGTTGCATGTGTAAACAAGGTATTGCTACGCACATGTCTATCACATACGTGTCACATTAATTATACTTAAAAACAATCCAATTATCGGCTACATCACTAAAATCACACCCAAAGAATGATCCAAACCATCCAAACGATGGCTATCAAAATGGATGATTAAAAAACATTGGCAAGTTGTGATCCTTGCATTTATGGCCTACTTGAGGCTCAAAATTTCCTCATTTTTATGCTAAAGTATATTTCAATGGGTTTATTACAATCATTCTATTAAATATCGCATATATACACTAAGTTGGGATGTTAAAGTTAATTTGGGATATCACATATATGCTTCTGAATATATTGAAAATTTTAAATGCATTCTAATTCCTCCCATTTACTTCCATCCATACCGAATATTTAGATTTCAAATGCATTTCATTTACTCCCAATTCATTTACCTCCAATTCCATTTCCCATTTACCTCTATTTACAATCTTCAAAATGTGCCCAAGGGTATAAGGTGTTGAAGACTAAGCATGTAACGCCCCGAATTTTGGAGTTTATTTCAGAATTTTTAAAAAAAATTATTTTGATTTTATGTCGAGCGTTTACTTTGTTTTGAAAACAACAGACCATCCATAGGAGATTCGACAAGGGACCCTTCACAAAAGTAGCTTAAAATGATCCTGTAAACATTGTAAAAAGACCGAATTTCAAAAATCTCACTATTTTTAGTTAATTACGAAAATGCCATTAGATAAATTTAAGTTAACGTACCATTATTAAGTATTATAATTTCTGACGATCTATTTCACACAAAACTTCGTATATGAGCTTTTAGGCATATTTTAGCCGTAGATGTCAAATTTCAACCCTCCGATCATTCTACGAATGCCCTAATCAGAAATCGGTCCATAAGTGGCCCACCTTAACTCGGATCTGCCTCATTTTTCTTGTCAGCGGCTATTTTTGTGTTGCCCACATATTGAACGGTGCATACGACTTCGTTCTACCTCAGTGGACCCCACACTAAAAACCCACCTATTTCACATCTCGATCAACTACGTTTGACCGAAAATCACATAGATAGAGAGTTTTCATCTCTTCTTCTTCATCATCCGCTACAACAGCGGACGGGCGCTGCCGTCTGTGCACCCCACACCGTCCATCAAAGTAGACCCCACTGCCAAATCCACTCCGTCCATCGTGACAACGCCCCATCCAAACCTAGTCATTCAAAGTTTTATTGTCATCTGTAGTTCGTGCGACCCGCTGCAAATCACCGTCCAAACCAAGATTTATCAAGATCTTCCGGTTCGCCTTGCATGGACGGCCCATCTTTCTCCCAAACCTCTATGTGGACCCAACCTATCACCCCAATGGTCCCCATGCGACATAGATCGCTAGGGGTGGGATTCGCATAGTCTCCCACTTGAACTGAAAAACCGGATCTACGTGCGCACCCACCGACCTTGCCAGTTGTAAGGCTCGTCCGTTCGTTCCCCCTTCTTCAGAGATTACTCAGAGAGAGAGAGAGAGAGAGAGAGAGAGAGAGAGAGAGAGAGAGAGAGAGTTCGTGTGGAGAGAGAGAGTGCCATGCGGGAGGGATCTCTTACCCCTATATTGCTGCCGCTGGAGTTTCATAACAGACCAATAGAAGAAGAAGAAGAAGAAGAAGAAGAAGAAGAAGAAGAAAAAAAGGAGATAGAAAAAAAGAAAGAAAGAAGAAGAAAAGAGGAAAAGGAAGAAGAGCCGAATCGAACCGAGTCAACCCGTTGGAATTTCGAGTTGAGTCACTGTTGTGAGAGGTATGAACGGTTAAACCATGATTTTTGTTTCCTAGATCTAATCTAAACCCTAACCCTAGGTGTAGATCTAACCCTAGTTTGTTGTGGCAATGAAAATCATACATATCTACACCCTAATCTCATATTTTTCCCATTCAACTATGTAGGTATGAACCCAAGTTTGATTTCGTAGCCTTAGTAGCGTCTCCAACCATCTACTATCATGAGGTGGGGATTTCCTTTAAGCCCATCTACGATAATATTAAATTGTATGTTGATTTTATGCTTGGAAATTAGGATTTTGTTACGTGACTTCTTCAAACCGTGCTTGTTGAAATCTTTCCATATAAATATGGATTGCATGATGTTCCTTATTGTGTCTGTTGAGTTTTGATGTATGAACTATGCTTATGTAGTTGGAAAAGGAATTGTTATGATGTACATGCTCTTATGGAAACCATGCTCGATTTACGTTGTCACATGCTTATGATGATTGATGTATTGTTTGCTATGAGATATTGCATATGGATGTTACGTTAATGAAAACTCCTTGGCCCCATACTGATGTAACCGTTGATGTAAAGAGAAGAAGCCATGTGAGGCCTTGTTACGTTGGCATTACCATGTGGAGATTTTGGATGATTATGCCTTATTGTGAAAGTCGGCATTACCGTGTGTCTTATTGAATGAATATGCCTCGACATTGAGAATTAGGTATTGGCATTACCATGTATGTGTTGTTAATTGCATATGCCATGATGTTAAGTTTGGCACTACCGTGTGCACATTGTTGTTTACGTGCCAAGGGATCCTTATTGATTTGTTACCTGTGATGGATCCACTGAAATATGAAATTGATGAATATGAAGACTCTTGAATTAATTGGGGGTAAGGAGTGATCATTAGTCGTGAACATCATTTAATGGGCTGAATGCTAAACTGACTTAATTAAAGGTGAAACTAATCATGCATTCACTGGACCCGGCTTGGTGGGTCAGCCCCTCGGGTGTTAGAGGAAGTGTGCATGGGCCCGTTTCTCTCTCGCTATCTAGTGAAAGTGTGCATGGGCCCGTTTCACTAGTTGGGTTTTGGTGCATGGGAAGAGTGGAGTGATCCCGTCCTAGCTAGAACCTCTGGCAACTAGTGGCTAGTGAGAAGAGTGGAGTGATCCCGTCTCATTTGGTCAGGGTGCCTTAGCCAGAGTATGCATGTCATGCATTGCATTAACCAAGATTTTTTATGAAATTGTTTTGATTTGATTAAATGATAATATCCTGCTTGCGTTTACTCTGTGTCATTATTATCATAATTGTCTTAAAGGGATATTTCCCACTATGATAGCATTTAACGCTATCCAACCACATCTTAGATAATCTAGGTGAAGATTCAGTAAGAGAATCGAACACTACGACGAGGTGCTCGAAGGCTCGTGGCGGCAAATGACGGATGATGAAACCGAAGTGGCTTGAAGATGGATTACGTTTATTATCTTTGTAGAGTAGATTTATTTTCATGTAACTTGTAATAAGCCTCTCATTGAGACTAGAAAGTAGAAAATTATATAATTTATATGATTTAAGGACATTATCTTGATAACATAGAGTAGAAAAAAACTTGAATAAGAACTTAAATTTCATCATTTTGCTATGAATGCCATGAATAAAGGTGAATGTGTAGAAATATATCCTTAACACATTCCAGTTAACACCCGAAAACTCGGCCCATTGTGTTGTCCACGAGAGCCGAAATTTCGGGGCGTTACAAAGCATTACCTTGACATTAGGAATATCTTCCCTACAAGGTACGCTTTAAGATTATAGTGTAGAATCCCCATTATTGACATATAGATGCTTTGTTTATTCTATTATTCAGATTACATAGAGAACATAGTCGCTTTCTTAGCATCAATTTGGGGACATGACTTCCTGTCTATTATGATATATATATATATATATATATATATATATATATATATATATATATATATATATATATATATATATATATATATATTTCTTCTTTACGGGGGTTCAATAGCTTTTGAATTAATCATCCTGAACCACTATAAGATATTCTTTAAGTAGCTTGAGACAAGCTAAAAAATCTTTTATGGTGGTCCTTGATTATCTTTACCCTGATAATAAAGTTAACTTTATTAAGAATTTTCATCTCAAAGTTTGAGAAACGTCCATCTAAAAAAAATCCAGCATTAAAATGGGTTGGATCATCTTATATCCACCATTCTAGTTTGGTAGTATGCCAAACAGTAAATTCCTATCCATGTTAGATTGCCACATATGTACATAGAAACTAGTTGTACTGCGAGCCTACAATTAGACTAGTGTACTGTGGTATATATGTTTCTGGCCCAAAATTCATTGTCATCCATCCATCCATCCATCGGGCAGGGCCACCATGTGAATTTGAAGGTTTATGGGTGGTTATCCGGTGTTTTCTTTGGTGTAGAGTGTGTACCACCTGACAATTGGACTAGCTGATTTTAGGGACATCCCATTTTCACAGTGGTACAACTCCTGTGCTGGTTGGATTTCCTTAAACACAGGCAACTAGTTGTACGGTTTTCTCATATACAGCTGATTGCGGGTGAGAGGCGTTACCATTATATATACAAGTCATGATAAAGCAGTAGGAAGAAGCATACCAGCGGAATGAATGGAGAGCTTGTGAAAGGCAGAAGAAGGAAGATGGCTTCTGCAATCAGCCGGAGAAAGAGATTAGAAATGGCCAAGGCAGCATACAAAGCATATAAGGGAGCGAAAGGGAGCGAGATGCTCGGCTGCCGGCTGCGAGTCTATCTAGATTAGGTGCAGCAGTTCATCTACACATCTGCCGTGTACATGCAGGGAATCTGTCACTTGTACATGTATATAACCATAGTGTCATGTATAAAGGGCTTATATGCATGGACGGTATGGATAAAACACATGCATCAATGTAGGGCTCACATGTGTGTGGGATTTTGAAATCAGATGGAAACCCCGCATGGAATCAAATGCAATTCCATCCCACCTAATCCCAAGCCTCCCATCCTCCCCAAACATCATATGGAACCTAATCACATCTAATACCACGTGCGTCCCAAACGCTCCCTAAAGAATCGCATTGGTTAGAAAATCTTAATGAGCCCATCCATGCCTTGGAAGACGGATGGACATAGAAAATAAGGTAAAACATGGATTGTATCATCCCATCAGTGCAATTTTTGCATGGTTTCCTTGGATCATCCCTCCTGTCCTGTGGCTGTGGTCGGAACATATTACCTGCGACGGGAAGTTCCTGCGTTAAGAAGCTAGGTGGGGCCCACCGTGATGTTTGTGAGAAATCCACCGTTCAAAAATGAGGCAGATCCAAAACTCAAGTGGGCTGCACATCAGGAAACAGTAACGATTGAACATCCACCTTTAAACATTCACAGCGTTGCATAAGTTTCGGATTAGGCTAATAGTTTTGTGTTTTCGGTTCATCCTAAGTAGGAGTTACCTTATGAACCATATAGATGGCATATAAACATTATGGACCCTCTTTTTCCCGTCATGTGGCCCACTCATTTTTGGGCTCATGTTCTAATATGAGCTTGCAAAACAGATGGACGGCTTGGATTTCTTGCAAACATCATGGTGTGCCCCACCTAGCTAGCAGCAACTTCCTAATCCGTACTCATCGTGTATACCACACTTATATTTTGTTGTTTATCAACGATAGAAATTGTTTCCAACAGTGTAGCCCATCTGATTAGTATATAGTGCTAATTTTTGCTGCATGTAAATCTTATGGTAGGGCCAACCTATTAGAAGGGTTGGATGTCAGATGCTCTTAATAGATTAGAATTAATCCGATAGGTGGTCCAACGAGTCTGAGACTAGGGGTGTCAACCGGTGGGTTAGGACCGGGCCAAGCTCTGTCCAAGCCTGGCCGGATCTTTCAAGCTAACTCCGAACTCGGCCATGCCTATGACCAGCCGAAAATGTAGAGCCCAACCCCGGCCTGGAATTTTTATCCAAGGCCCGGTCTAAGCCCAGCTTGGCCTAAACGCCTATTAAATTTTCTAAAGGATCGTACACCTTGATTTCTAAGGGACCCACCGTGATATGCATATGAGATGTACTCCAACTATTAGATGTATGATCCCATGCTAAGCCAAAGATGAAAACATCGGGCCTACCTGTGACATCACAATGAGCACCAAAGGAAGCTGTTGCCAGAGAGAGAGAGACGTTGACCCTTGATTATTACAGGGCCACTGTGATGATTATATGAAATCCACTCCAACCATTAGATGCTAAACCAATATTTAGCTATGGGTCCCAAAAATCAGTCCAGTCAGAAGTTCAGATGGGCCATACCAATGGAAAGAGTTCAGGGGTAAGCCTTGCCCAATATATTGTTGCCAGTCGTGTGGGCCAGTTGAATTGTGAATGGGGTGATTTTTTTTGCCATGTACCCAACATTTTGTGACACACCTAATGGATGGGGTGGATTTCATATCAGTAAAGTGGCTTCACCTAAGCTGCTGACTCTGTTTTCTGAAACAAGTGTCCTCTCCCTTGTAATGCATGAAATGTGTACATAAAATAACTCCCTTTTAGTTTTAGAAGGCCCACCTTGATCTATATGTAAGATCCACTCTGATCATTAGATGTATAATCCTAAGTTAGGCCCATAGACAAAAAAATAAATGAATAAATAAATAAATAAAATAAATTGGGCTGACCTGTGATTCAAGTGAGCCACACCAAGCAAAACAGTCGGGAAAATGACATCCACTCATGATATTTAAAGGATTCACTGTGATGATTATAGAAAATCCCTTCAAACTACTAGATACCACAACAAAACTTAGGCTTGGGCCATCCACAGGAAAATTTATTATTTAGAGAATGAGCATTGCCTTGTACACTGATGTGGTCCACTTGAAATACAAATGAAGCTAACTTTTGGTAGGGCTCTCAATGGAGCACGTCAGATCCAAGATCCGTGAATATGTATAATGCAGATTTGGATCTTAAAATTGGTATGATTATTTAAATGGACCGGATTTGGATCCTAAAATAGGTCCGATTACTTAAATGGACCGGATTTGGATTCACAGAAACATATCCAAGTTCGATCCGAATCCCATCTAGATCCGACTCATTGTCACCTTACTGTATATGTTATATTCATTTTGGCTATTTGTTTTCTAGATTATTTTAGGCCATGTCTCAAAATTGAGACATGCCACTCTCACGTCAACTATATCACATTAAATGGTAGGATTTGCATCATTTTGCTACTAAATTAAATATATTATATTATATATTCTTTTAGATTTTTAATGGGGTGGATTTGGAAGAATACCATTGTTATATAGATTTTAGATTGAAAATGTATCTACCTATTTATAAATGGATCGGATATGGATATCACCTTTTGGATCCGAATCTGTCTACAGATACTCGGACTTGAGAGTTGGATCCGATCCAGACCCAGATCCGACCCATTGAGAGCCCTAACTTTTGGTACGTGAGCTTAACATGGGGTGACATAGCAAGTGGTGGGGTGAATTTTACGTAAATACCATGGTGGGGCCAGGGCCCACTCCAATTGAAAAGTCTTTTTACTCATTTCTATCTTTCACATTTATTACCATTGATTAATCATAAGAAGTAGAACCGGTTCAACGTGCATTTAATATGGTTGCCCATCACCCTTTGCTCTTCAACTTTGGCGGCCAACTGGTGTTCCGCATCTCCACCACACACGTCAATCTCTATGATTCTATTGATAAAGACCATGTGATGATTGGTATCCTGAAAAGTGAGAAAAATCAGCCAGGAGAGGAGACCCAGGACACGGACACGGACACGGCCATAGGTGCATAGACCACCGGAAAACCTTCATTCATGCGTGTCATTACTTGGGCTATGAGCCATCTGCGTCGGGACCGTTGGGATGGATTCTCGAAAGTGGGTCAACCTACTGTAAGTGTCATGAAATCTGGACGGTCCATTCATCAAGTGTGATGCATCTGTTTCTTGAATATAGGCCCTAGGGTCTTTTTCTTTTCAACAGCTGGCTTTTCTCATGAAATGTGGCCCACCTGATGGGATTTCCCTCCTCAGTTCAAAGGAGAGAAAGTACAGACTAGGTGTGGTCGGGCGCCCGGACCAGAATGTGGCCGAGCGATTGAAATTGACCCAGAAGGTGGGCTTGGTGCTGGACTATTTTCACAACAGCCGGGCGCCCAGCGGTCTGGTGACCAGGCGCTCGACCATGTTGGTCCGGGCGCCCGAAATTCTATTTTTCTTTAGTTTTCCCGCTGGACCGGTTTTGGCCTGGGCGGGCGCCCGATGGTTTGGTGACCGGGCGCCCGACCCTACGCGAACTGCTTGTATGCAGTTTCCTTATTGGGTTCTAATTATTCTGGTTTCCTACTTAAGGGGTTCCAAAACGGGATTAGGTCATCCCATTAGTGTGTTTGCACGTCCAAGGTGAGAGAGAGAGAGAGAGAGAGAGAGAGAGAGAGAGAGAAAGAGGAAGAGAGAAAGAGAAAAGAGAGAAAGATGAAGCTTGTAGAAGGGAGAAGTTGCTTGAAGATAAGTTCTTCTGCGCAACCATCGTCTTAGCGCTTCTACGTCCTCGGGATCGGTGAGATCGACCTACTCTTATTATTCTCTTGTTGTTTATCCATCCCTGCATGGGTGAAGAAGTTTGATCCAAGTAGTGTGTGCTTGTGATCGGTTGTAACAGTTCCTTGAGATAGTGGATTGTTGATCTAGACTAGGTCCCGTGGTTTTTACCTCTTTCGAGGGTTTTCCACGTAAAAACTCCTTATATCGTGTGGTTGAATGTTTATTCTTGATCATTACATTATCATAGTCCATAATTCTAACGTATTAGGGGGCGAGATCCGAAGGTTTGTGTGAAACACACCCAACAAAGTGGCATCAGAGAGTTCAGGTTGTTTGAACGGAGTGGAATTGGTTCTGAATTATGGAAGGTGGCTCATCAAGGATGATCAGCCTCAATGGTTCTAACTGGACCATATGGAAGGCGAAGATGGAGGACTTACTCTATTGCAATGACCTATATGCTCGCGATCTTAGGCATATCAGTGAAGATCAAGGATATGCCTGACGATGATTGGAAGAAGTTGGACCGGAAGGCGGTGGAGTTTATTAAATAAATGGTTGGACGATTCCGTATTTCACCATGTGTCTACGGAAACCTCAGCCGCTAGCCTATGGTAGAAATTGCAAAGGCTGTATGAGAGGAAGACAACCGGCAATAAGATATTCTTGATAAGACGACTTGTGAATCTCAAGTTCAAAGATAGTAGTTCTGTGGCTGAACACATGAATGAGGTCAGCAACATAGTGAACCAACTCTCCGCCATGAAGATGGTCCTAGATGATGAACTTCAGGCTTTGCTACTGCTTAGGTCATTGCCTAACAGTTGGGAGACATTGGTGGTGTCTCTGAGTAACTCTGCGCCAAACGGAAAGATATCCATGGAACAGATAACCAGTTATCTCTTCAATGAGGAGACAAGGAGGAAGTCTCTAGGGCCTGCTCAATAAGAGGCCCTTGTAACACAAGATTGGGGGAGAGGAAAGAACAGAAAGGGCAACAAGGCCCGAGATAAATCAAGAGGCAAGTCAGTTGCCAGGAAAGATGTTGAATGTTAGAATTGTAGCAAGAAGGGCCACTATAAGCATGAATGTCACAAGAAGAAGAGTGACAAGAAGGGTAAAGGAAAGGAGAAGGTAGATGAATCGGATTTTACTACGGTCGTCTCAGATGGTGACGTTGTTGTTATTCTTTCAGCAGATTATGATATTTGTCTCAAGGCTTCGAGTCGGGACACCGACTGGGTGATAGACTCGGGAGCCTCGTTTCATACGAATCCACGCAGGGATTTCTTCACAAGCTACAAATCAGGTGACTATGGGATAGTGAAGATGGAAAATTCTGGTGTTTCAAAGATTGTAGGGGTCAGTGATATTTGTGTGAAAACCGATGTGGGCTGCACATTGGTTCTCAAGGATGTGAGACACATTGCAGACCTTCGCCTCAACTTGATGTCGACGGGAAGGCTGGATGATGATGGCTATGAAAGCCGATTTGTTAGTGGGCGTTGGAAGCTCATCAAGGGTTCGTTGATTGCTGCCAGAGGAAAGAAGTGTTGCACCATTTACAAGGTAAGTATCAGTGTATGCAAGGGTGGATTGAACGCAGCGAAAGATTCAGCTACTGACGTGTGGCACAGGCGTCTAGGCCACATGAGTGAAAAAGGGCTTCAGCTACTAGCAAAGAAGCGGCTCCTTCCAGACGTGACAGGTATATCTCTCAAAACCTATATTGACTGTTTATCTGGGAAAACAGCATAGAGTTTCCTTGTTAAAACTGCTTCTCATATTAATAAAATACATGCATTAGATTTGGTTTATTCTGATGTTTGTGGTCCTATGAGGATAAAAACCTTGGGTGGGGTATTGTATTTTGTCACTTTTATAGATGATGCATCTAGGAGGGTTTGGGTGTATGCTTTGAAATCCAAAGATGAGGTCTTTGGTGTGTTTAAATTGTTTCATGCTATGGTCGAGAGAGAGATAGGTAGACCATTGAAGTGCATCTACACTAACAATGGTGGTGAATACATAGGTGACTTTCACGAGTATTGCAAGTCACTGGGTATACGACATGAACAGACAGTTCCCAAGACCCCCCAGCATAATGGTGTGGCTGAGCGAATGAATCGCACCATAGTAGAGAGAATCAGATGCATATTATCTCATGCAAAGTTGCCCAAAATGTTCTGGGAAGAAGCAATGCACACGGCGGTGTATTTGATAAACAGGTCTCCATCAGCCCCGTTGAATGGAGATGTACCTGAGAAGGTGTGGACTGGACGTGATCCATCGTACCTTCATCTCAGGGTGTTTGGATGCAGGGCATCCATTCACATACCAAAGGACAAGAGGTCCAAACTCGATATGAAGATCAGGCAGTGTGTGTTCTTAGGGTACGGTGATGAGAAGTTCGGTTATAGGTTGTGGGATCCGAATGAGAAGAAGCTCATCAGGAGCAGAGATGTGGTTTTCATTGAAGATTAGCGTATAAAAGACATTGAAAAGCCAGAGAAGACCCAACCCAGTTTAGGTGAACTGGAAGACATGATCCAGTTACTCCTCCCGTGGTGCCTAATGACGGGGTAGTACAGCAAGGTGCAGAGGATGAGGGAGTCCCTACAGAAGATTGACAGGGGGAGCAACCCCAACTTGATCCACCTGTTGAGCCACAGGTGAGGAGGACATCAAGGGACAAACATCCATTCAAGAAGTACTCGCCACATGAGTACATTATGCTCACTGATTGGGGAGAGCCAGAAGACTATTCTAAGGTCCTAGCCGACTAGCGCTAGTGGAAGTGGTTGAAAGCTGTGTAAGAGGAGATGGAATCCTTGCATAAGAACCACACCTATAATATGGTGAAATTGCCTAAGTGCAAGAAAGCTCTGAGCAACAAGTGGGTGTTCAGAAAGAAGAATGAGCAGAAGAATTCACAGACAAGGTACAAGGCCAGACTTGTGGTGAAAGGATTTGGTCAGAGGAAAGGAATAGACTTCGAGGAGATATTCTCACCAGTAGTGAAGATGACATCCATACGGGTGTTGCTTGGGTTGGCGGCTAGCATGGATCTGGCGATAGAACAATTAGATGTCAAAACTGCCTTTCTCCATGGTGACCTGGAAGAAGAGATCTACATGTGCCAACCAGAGGGGTTCGAAGTCAAGGGCAAAGAGCATATGGTGTGTAGGCTTAGGAAGAACTTGTATGGGATGAAACAAGCTCCTAGGCAATGGTACAAGAAGTTCGACTCGTTCATGTTAAAGCATGGATATGACAGAACGGAGTCAGACCACTGTGTGTTCACTCGCAGATTCTCAAATGGTGATTTCTTAGTTTTACTATTGTACGTTGATGACATGCTCATCATGGAAAAAGACATCAAGAAGATTGACAAGCTAAAACAGGAGTTGGGCAAGTCTTTTGCGATGAAAGACTTGGGCCCGGCCAAACAAACCCTAGGAATGGAGATAACCCGTGACAGAAGCAGGAGGAAGCTTTGACTGTCACAATAGCGGTATATTGAGAAAGTTCTAGAGTGGTTCAACATGAATGCGGTGAAGCCGATCAGTACTCTACTGGATGATTACTTCAAATTGAGCGACAGGAAGTGTCCCAAGATGAAGATGGAAGTGGAAGAGATGTAGAAGATACCCTACGCGTCAGCGGTAGGAAGTTTGATGTATGCTATGGTGTGTACGCGACCAGACATAGCATATGCGGTTGGTATTGTCAGCCGGTATCTTGCCAATCCTGGTAAAGAACATTGGGCAGTAGTGAAGTGGATACTACGGTATCTGAGAGGCTCATCCAAGTTGAGCATATGCTATGGTGACGGAAAACCTGTGTTAGAAGGCTACACAGATGCAGATATGGCAGGTGACATAGACTCCAAGAAGTCTACATTGGGGTTCATGTTCACGTTTGCAGGGGGAGCGGTCTCTTAGCAGAGCTAGCTACAGAAGATTGTAGCATTGTCGATGACAGAGACCGAGTACATCGCGGTCACAGAAGCATGTAAAGAGATGCTTTGGATGAAGAGGTTCGTACAGGAACTCAGCCTAAAGTAGGAGGAGCACGTGGTCTATTACGATAGCCAAAGTGCTATTCACTTGAGCAAGAATCTAAGTCAGCATTCCAAGTCGAAGCACATAGAGATTCGGTATCACTCGATTAGGAATACTTTGGAACAAAAGGTGTTACAGCTTGAGAAGGTCCATACAAATGATAACAGGTCAGACATGATGACCAAGGCTTTGCTCAAGGGCAAGTTTGAGGTTTGTAGAAACTTGGCTGGCTTAAAGAAGCTGAATTTCTCCTGAGTCGGAAAGGGAGAGATTTGATGGGATTTTCCTCCTCAGTTCAGAGGAGAGAAAGTGCAGACTGGGTGTGGTTGGTCGCTCGGAACAGGATGTGGCCGAGTGACCAAAATTGACCTAGAAGGTGAGCTTGGTGCTGGACTGTTTTCACAACAGCCAGGTGCCCGACGGTCTGGTAACCGGGCGCCCGATGCCCTAGGCGGGCGCCCGACCATGTTAGTCCGGGCGCCCGAAATTCTATTTTTCTTCAGCTTTCTTGCTGGACCGGTTTTGGCCTGGGCGGGCGCCCAACGGTCTGGTGACCGGGTGCCCGAACCTGCGCGGACTGCTTGTATGCAGTTTCCTTATTGGGTTCTAATTCTTCCAGTTTCCTACTTAAGGGGTTCCAAAACGGGATTAGGTCATCCCATTAGTGTATTTGCACGTCCAACGTGAGAGAGAGAGAGAGAGGAAGAGAGAGAGAGAGAGAGAGAGAGAGAGAGGAAGCTTGTAGAAGGGAGAAGTTGCTTGAAGAGGAGTTCTTCTGCGCAACCATCGTCTCAGCGCTTCTACGTCCCTGGGATCGGTGAGATCGCTCTACTCTTGTTATTCTCTTGTTGTTTATCCATCTCTGCGTGGGTGAAGAAGTTTGATCCAAGCGATGTGTGCTTGTGATCAGTTGTAACAGTTTCCGGAGATAGTGGATTGTTGATTTGGACTAGGTCCCGTGGTTTTTACCTCTTTTGAGGGTTTTCCACATAAAAATTCCTTGTGTCGTGTGGTTGAATGTTTATTCTTGATCATTACATTATCATAGTCCATAATTCTAGCGTATTAGGCGGCGAGATCCGAAGGTTTGTGTGAAACGCACCCAACACCACCTACTTAGCGGACTAGCTAGTCCATTTTTTTAGGCCAGGATATGTCGAGGGTGAACAGATGAATGTCTCTTCTAGTTACCTTCACTTTCTGCATTATATCTCTGGCATACTCAGACCAGCTATATAAAAGAAAGGATTATTTCAATTTCAGAGTAAAAACTGTAAATTAGACTATATATAAGTGGACAACTATGTGTGTACTTTCATTTAATTTACCGTCTCTCTAAAGTCCACCTATCATATCACGATAGAATTATCTAGCACATATTCATTTTGGAAAATATTTCTCATGATGTTTTTTAGAAATGCACCCCCGTTGACTATTTTATTCATATTATTTTGTGGTGGACTTAAATAGGAAGTAGATCCAACACTCAAGTGCGCTGCATAACTTGCGACAATGGTATTGAACACCCATTGTTGAAACTGCGCCTATAGTCGTGTGGCCCACCATGATGTTTCATTACATCCATCGATCTTTCCAGTTCATTTTATTTGGTGTGTCCAAATACAATGAAGATCTAAAATTCAGGTGGGTTAACAGCTTGAAAAATATTATTAAGCTTAAAATTAGGATGGAGAAGCCCACAAAATTGAAGTTTCTCACTATAATGTTTTTGAGAAATCCATTGTCCACCATTTTCATTGGCCCATTTTACGTTGTGGGCCCAAATATCAGGCAGATCCAACACTCAAATGGGCCACATTACTTGAAACAATGGTATTAAACCTCCATTGTTGAAATAGCCATGAGGCCCACATTTTTTATTTATTTATTTTTGTTGAAATATCCACCTGTCCACCTGTTTCTTCCTATGATCTTATGAGGTAGGAATGACTAATGACCGGTTCGGATGGCATGTAATCATCACAGTGAGCCTAAAAAAGATTTCAATGATGATCATTCAATCTCCATTGTTTCCTTCAATATGGCCCACTTAGGCTTTGGATCATCTCCCTCATATTTAGACCCAACTCCTAACATGATCAGGTAAAATGGATGGACTAGGTGGATTTATGAGATCGATACATCATGGTGGGCGCATGCAAAGTTGGGTTCATCTAGGAATCACATCCAGCAAAGTCAGTAACGGCATTTAAAATCAAGCGGTGACTATGACCCACTTTGATGTATGTGTTGCATATCTACTCAAGTGGCGACAGTGGACCCACTTTGATGTATATTTTGTATATCCATGTCATCCATCCATTTAGCCAGCTCATTTTAGGGCGTGAGCCCAAAAATGAAGCAGATCCAAATATCAAGCCGACCACACCATAGGAAACATGATGATTGAATGCCCGCCATTAAAAACTTTAGGGTCCACAAAGTTTTGGAGCAAGATGACATACGTGTTATCCCTTCATCCTTATCTATGTGACCTTATGAATAAGTTTGATGGCAAATAAAGGTGAGGTAGGTCCTTAGGAAGTTTTTAATCATCCGTGTTCAATGACCACTGTTTCCTATGGTGTGGTCCACCTGAGATATGGATCTGGCCCAATTTTGGGCCAATGCCTTAAAATGAGCTGGCAAATGGATAGATGGAATAGATATATAACACATACATTAAGATGGGCCCCGCTGTCATGTCATTGCCATATTGGGTGTTTCCTAACCGTGCGTGCTTTTTAGACAAGGCGTTTTAAAAATATACTTATCTACTGATTAAGTAGAAACCACGATAAGCTAATTGAGGCATAAGCAACTTATTTAAAGTAATTAATCGTCCAAACACGCCCTAAATATCACAATTCCAAAAATCAGGCAAATCCAAAACCCAGAAGGCCATAACACATGAAACAGTGAGAACAGAACATCCACTGTTGAAACCTTCCGGGAGCTAACCATGATGTCTATACGTCATCCAAACAAAAACTTTCAGATATAAAATACATACATCACAGTGGGCCCTAGAGTCATGGATCCACTGAGCTCGGTGGCCAGAATCCGCGTTGAACATTGATAGATGGGTCAGCAGAAAACCGGATTAGGTGAGATTGTGGAAACGAGGCCATAACCATAGGGTCTACCTTGATGTATGTGTTGAGTATCCATACCGTCTATCTGTTTTGCCAGCTCATTCTAGGGCATGGGCCCAAAAATGACGCCAACCCAATCTCAGGTGGACTACACCACAGGAAACAGTGGTGATTGAATGCTGGCCATTAAAAAAATTTGTGGGCCACAAAAGTTTTGGATCAAGCCGATATTTGTGTTTTTCCTTCATCCAGATCTGTGTGACTTTATCAATAGGTTCGATGGAAAATGAGCAATTCAGTGGGCCCACAAAAAGTTTTTAACGGTGGGCATTCAGTCGCTGTTTTTTCATATGGTGTGGTCCACCTGAGATTTTTATGTACTTCATTTTTGGGCTCATACTCTAAAATGATCTAGAAAAGCGGATTAACGGTGTGGATATATACATATGCATCAAGTTGAGCCCCATCATCGCAGCCTCATTATGACTCCTCTTGCCTCACCGAATCATCGGCGTTAACTTTTCTTTTTGGCCACAGGTCATGATGACCCAGAATTTAGGACTGTCAACTAAATGGGTCAGGACTAGCCCTGAATAGAAGGCCCAATCAATTGATGGGCTGGGCTATTGTAATCCCTACACATTTAAGGACGTAGAAGGGCTGGGCCTGCTGATCCATCTTGGACTTGGGATTGATTATGAGCCGATGGTGTGGGATCGGGCCGGAAATTTCTGAGCCTGATTGCTCATCGGCCAAATCCCTTGATTATGAGCCGTTTGTATGCATGAGATCCAATCCGTTCAAACAATGTGCCAACCTTGATGATTGGATGCTTCAGGAATCAGGCTAGTCCAACCATCAGGTGGGGCAATCTTGAATTTTGACGATTTTTTGGTTGGTTTTACATTGTTTTCCATTCTGAGGCCCACCTAATGGTTCGATCGGCCTGGGGACACTGATGGTGCAACTTTTGAATGCTCTCGTTGGTGAGCCACAATTTGCAAATTGATAAAACCAATTTAACGGAATTTGCATTCGATGGATGGCCCACTTAATACTCGGATTAGATGTATCATCCAATCCATGGGGTGGCCTGATTGATGAGATATTGTATCATTATCCATCCATGGGGTGGCCTAGCAAAATAAGCAAGCCCAATGATAAACTGTGTAAAATGGACAATGAGCTGTACATTGTATGTTATATAATACCTTCTGTTTTTACTGCAATTGTACGATCCTGTTCACCCATGTGTGGGCCAATGTAACAGGCTATCAGTTTCGGGCAATGACCGATTTAGGCCGGTGTATGTTTAGAACCAAAAACCTTGAAAAAAAATAGAGGAATATGTGCTTAGAAAACATAGGGGAAACAGTGCCATTTCCCTATTTTTATTCCATTTGAGAACTCTTCCTCGTATAATTCCTTCATGAGAGTTTCTCTATGGAGCAAAAATGTAACGTATCGAATTTTCCTAAAGTGGCTTAGAAAGTATATTATAGCATATTATGCGTAAAATTTTCTAGAATTTTAACTTATTTTGTAAATAAGTAACGATTTGTGATAAACTTCTGACCGTCTAACTCTCAATACTAACTTGGCCATTGGAGGTCTAACGACCGGACCTTGGCCCCTTCCCTCTTGGCTCCCTCCTTTCATCTCTTTAGGTCTCCCGGGCATCCAGCCACCAAGAGACATCATCCCATTCTCAAGAGGAACTCCCTTCCAACCGTGGAGCTCGGTTCCGTGACCTCTCGGTTTACCTCTCCCAACGATGGAGCTGAGTCGATCGCATTAGTTTCCATATTACAGCGGCAACATTTCCCATTAGAGAGACGAGGATAGAGAAGGAAGATTCCAGTGTTTCTACTACCTTGACAGAGCTCGGATTTCAGACGCTAATGGCTACCAACCAGTATGAAAGAGGTAAGCATCTAAACCTCTCTATGTTGACCAACTCTCACTTTTGACTTTTCAGGATAAGTAAACAGAACAGAAAAAACGCGGGTAGGTTCTAAGTTGGATATGTTTCATACGAGTGTTGCACATGAGAGCGAGGGTTACACCGAGTTCGGCCATGCCGTGACAATGGCCCACCTTAGTACATGTGTTGCATATCGACGCCGTCCATCCATTTTTTCAGCTCATTTGAGCATGAGGTTAAAAATGAAGCAGATCCGAAACTTTTGTTGTCCAAAAGCGTTTTAAATGACCATTAGCCATTGTTTCCTGTAGTTTGGTCCACATGAGACTTGGATCTGGGTCATATTTGTGCCCATGTGCTAAAATGACCTGAAAAAACAGAAGGGCGGTGTGGATATACGACATATACGATGGGCCCCACGTTCGGTGACTCATCTAATCCGTATCCCTTGGGTGTGATCCCGTCCTCCTGCAAAAGAATGCCAGCTTGCCACGTAGAATTCAGACAGCACCGACATCCCTTGACCATTCAACTTGTTGACGACTAACAGGCTGTCTGCATCTGCACGGGCGCGGATTTCCTGCGAAAGCCTTGGCAGGAAGTTCCTGCACCGGGAACCAAGGTGAGGCCCACAGTGATGATTTTTGATAAATCGACCCCGTCCATCCGTTTTGGGAGCTCATTTTAGGACATCATCACAAAAATGAACCGGGTACGAGACTCAAGTGGGCCGAAAACGTGAGGATTGAACGTCCACAGTTGAAATATTTGTGGAGCCACAGGAGTTTCGAATCAGGATAATATTTTTGTTTCCAGTTCATCTCAGTAGTAGTTACGTTATGAACGGTATGAATGTCATATAAACATCACTGTAGACCCAGGGAGGTTTCAACGGTAGTAATTTCCCTACCCACCTTTTCCTTTAGTGAGGCCCAATTGAGTCTCGTATCCGGTTCTTGTCATCATGTCCTAAAATGAGCTCCCAAAATGGATGGACGGGGTGGATTTATCAAAAACCATCACTGTGGGCCTCACCTTGGTTCCCAGTGCAGGAACTTCCTGCGCATGGCTTTCGCAAGAAATCCGCGCCCCATCTGCACCACACACACGTGGCTACTATGATTACAACGGTAATAAATTACTGAAAACGAACGCGTATCGGATGCTACGCCCGCCCATGACCCCGAACTCACCCAAGACGGTGCGGCATTTATCATGGGTCACCGTGGAGCCCACCTTGATATATGTGTTATGTATCCACGCTGTCCATCCCTTTTTCCAATATCATGATTGTATGATATTATCTGAAAAATGAAACAGATCCAATTATCAGGTGGACCATACCATTCGAAATAGTGTTGAATGACCATTAATGGCCACAAAAGTTTTTGATCAAGCTGATATTTGTTTTTCCATTTATTCAGGCTTATGTGACCTTATCAACGGACTGGATGGTAAATAACACTACCCATGACAAGCTTTTAATGGTAGGGCGGTCAATCACCGCTGTTTCTTGTGGTATGGTCCACCTGATAGTTGGATCTGCTTCTCTTTTTGGATCATGCCCAATAAAGATATGGACGGTGTGGATACATCATACAAATGTCAAGGATGCCAAAGTCTCACCTAATTGGCTCACAATGTATGCAGGGTTTTACCCACACTGTCCATCCATTTATCCTAGGCAGAAGCCATACTACTGTAATATTCCAATATTTTCTGTCTGTGCAGGGTAGACACGTGTTTTTTTTTTTTTTTTTTTTGTGTAACTTACTAATAGCAAAGACATAACGAAGAAAACGTGTGTACACAACCGAAAAATGTGTTAGTGCACTTTCTGGGGCATACTAGTGTACCTTGTTTGTCAATTACAAAGGTTAGTAAGTTTAGTGTCGGTTGAGCTTAAAGATGACGAAGACCGACGACTCAAGCGGACCTGCTGCATCAAGGAAGAAGAAACAGGTAAAAGAGATGCTTTGGTGAGCCTTGAACCTTGACCAAAACCATAACTCAAACCTCTTGATAAACTTAAACCTTTATGAAAATTTATAGTAATCTTACATTGGCCTTAGGTGTCTCGAAAGATTACTTAAAGAATGGCCAAGAGGTTACATGAACTGCTGTAAAACACAACTGACAAAACAACAGAAAATCATGCTTAGACCGGTCGTCTGACCGATCGGCAGAAGGCCTAAATGGGACAGCGCACAAAATGGATTGCTGGGCTAAAAACGATCGGTCATCCGACCAGTTGGCTGGTCTGTCCGACCAGTCATCCGACCGATCGACAGAAGGCCTAAATGGGATAGTGTACAAAATGGATTGCTGGGCTAAAAATGATCGGTCATCCGACCAGTTGGCTGGTCTGTCCGACCGGTCATCCGACTGGTCGGCGACCGACCAAAGTTGGATAGCAGCATATATTGCATCCAGGAAAATATTCAACCGATCGCCCGACCGGCCGATGAGAGGTCTGACAGGTCGGAATCGAGACATTTTATAGCCATTTTATATCCGTTGGGGGTCTATTTATATAAAGGCTAGGCTCGATTTTTTGGGTAAGTAGAGGAATTTTGAGGAGATTGAAGTCACTATTGTTGGAGACCATTTGAGGCTCAAATCTTAACCATAGCAATGCATCTTCCTTATGATTTAACACAAGAATGGATCATTCAAGCTCATGAAGAAAATGGCATTCCCCCTCTCTTGATCTCTAGAGTTTAGATCAAACTTGATAATTATATTCCTATCTAAAGTTCTATATGAGATCCTTGTAGGTGAGACAGGCAACTCATTCCCATTTGTTATAGAGATCTCAAACCTACCCTCCTATCACCTTGGGCATCTCAAGAGCATCCATGCAAGGTGATTGATCAAGTGTAGCTGAAGCATTGATGACGCAGCGACAACATAATTGGGGGAGCAATGGGGAGCTGATTGAAGTACGGGAGGGCGGAGATCAAGCAACCGGAAGCGGCACTGAACAAGGGGCTCATCCGATAAGTAAGATTGTCATTTGTTGAGAGACCAACCGCTCTTTTCCCTGTGAGAATAGAGTGGAGAGTTTGTTTGTTAAACTCAAACTAGGGTCGTTTGTTGTTCCTTAGCTTGTTAGTTGAGCCTAAACTTCTAGGGACGTTGTCCGTTCCTTAACACATTAGTTGGGCCTAAAGTCTAGGGGCATTTGGCGCTCCTTGGCACGTTTGCCGGGCCTAAACAAAGTCTCAAAGGGAGAGCCTCCGACATGGGAGTATACGTGTGTCGGGTTGAGAGTTAGCCTTTGTCCAAAACTCCATTATGGTTGAGAGGTGAACCAGTAAAATCTCCATATAAAGGTTGAGAGGTGAACCTCATTTAAAATCTTCATATAGTGAATGCCGGTGTGCTCAATGGGGTTGAGTACTTAAACCGAGAATGGAGTAGACCCAAAGTCGAACCACTATACATGCTTGTGTAATTGTGATTGATTTGAGCATATTATTATCTTAGCATTGTATGTTTAATTGTTTAATTTTGAATGCTTTGTTTTATTTAGTGTAAAGTGTGGAGGCATTCAGTTTTCACAATGGGACAACTCTTCTTTGAAATGCCCTACGCCTAAAGCCATCATAAGTGATAGTGGCTCTCACTTTTGCAATATGTCTTTTGGGACTTTAATGAAGAAATACGACATTTCACATAAAGTGAGTACCCCATACCACCCACCCACGGATAAGTGGGCAAGTTGAAATTTCAAATTGGAAAATCAAGCACATTCTCGAGAAAACGGTGAAATCAGATCGTAAAGATTGGTCTCTTAGACTAACTGATGAACATTGGGCTTACCGTATGACATACAAGACACCAATTGGAATGTCTCCCTATAGACTTATCTTTGGGAAAACTTGTCACTTACCCATGAAACTTGAACACAAAGCCTATTGGGCAATATGGGCATTGAACTTCAATGTTGACAAAGCTAGCTCGCTTCACAAACTCCAATTAAACGAGCTTGATGAAAATTGAAATGATACATATGAGAGTTTTCGGATATATAAGAGTAGGATGAAGGCCTTTCATGACAACCACATTTTCATAAAATCATTTAAGCCCGACTAGAAAGTAATCTTCTATAATCCGAGATTTCATCTTTTTTCGAAAAAATTGAGATCTCGATGGACCGGCCCTTACATTGTTAAAGAAATATATTCTCATGGGATTGTCGAGATAGAGAATCCGGTGAACGGTAACAGTTTTAAAGTTAATGACCAAAGGTTATAACCATTCGTAGAAAAGTTTGATTGGGAGGACATGTCCATCCCTCTAGATGATCATGTGTATCATGATTATTGATCTCCTAGTCTGATGGAGGCTTCGAGTAGTTTAGGTTATGTTATTTTTTCTTTTGTAATTGCTTTTATTAGGATTAGTTTTGTTTAGAGGTAGAAGAACACTTTCGATTCTCTTAGATACTCTCGTTCCCACTCTTCTTTATTTTGTCATTGTTCTCATGTCGTTGCGTGTTGCATATGTTTTATACATTGATGACAATGTAAGCTTTAGGTTTGGGGTGAGATTTCTGATTAATCTACTAGTATTTGCAACATTTTGAGTAATTTTTATAAAAAAATTTCAATTTTCTGTCTCCAAACTCTTTTGGAAAAGTTTTATTTTTATGGAATCAAATCTATGTGAATATGAGATGACAAGATACGAAGTAATTTATTTTGAAAAACTCAAAATTCTCTGGATTTAGTAGTTTTATATATGAGTTCCCTCTTTATATGGCTGATAGAAAGTTTGAACATTATGGAAGTCTAGTTCACATTACACGTCTCTCATTTTGAAAGGATTAGAAGGATATTTTTAATTAATTGGATTATAGTCTTAAATGTTGAGGAACCAAGCCGGAGAATTTTTTCAATCACATTAAAAAAGAATGAAAAGGAATTTAAGATAAGGATTTTTAAAAATCCTATCTTGTATTATTTTGATATAAAAAAAAGAAGAAAATGGTAAAGTTGTAAATCAGTTGAGAAAAAGAATATTGAAAAGGTCTATCTATCACCAACCATGGGAGGGATGATCACCCAAGATAGCAATGTGGAGTAGTGTGAAAGTTGTCGATGGAACGGTAAGGTAAACTCATGTCATAGGCCTATTGTTGATCTGTACACTTTTAGATTTATAGACCAGTTGATCCATGAATAAAAGGGTAATCCTAAAAATTAATGAGTTGAACATTCACTAAGCACACTAGACCACAATTGTTTTAACATTTTCTATTTGCCAACTAATCATCGGCGACTCTATTTGAAACACTCACTATGTCTTCGGAAGATTAAAGTTTTAGAATTTATCACTAGGTATGTTTGAATTTCACTTTCACATTTCTTTGATTTTATGGAAATTAATATCTAGGAGAGGGTTGAGTCGAAGAATTAAACTTGTTTTCACGCATGTTTTGCTCGGGACTAGCAAAATGCTGGTTGGGGGTGTGTTGAGCTCTGAGTTGTGTATATTTATACCCCAAGTCATCGCACATTTACTTTGAATTGAGCTATTAAAAGAACCTACTTATGTGTGTAATTGTGTTTATAGAAAAGAGAGAGAGAGAGAGAGAGAGAGAGAGAGAGAGAGAGAGAGAGACCTCATGAATTCAATCTAAAATGACCACTTTAGAGAACATTGAAGATCAATGGAGGAAGAGCCAAGGAATAGAAGAAAGAAGTAGTGAAGAAAGAAGAAGAGAAAAGAAGAAAACTTCAAAAACAGTCTTTTAAGACCGGTCACATGACTGATTGTCCACTGCCAAGGACTGATCACACGACTGAAGCTTGTAGTCATGTTTAATGTTTAATTCGTTCATACAAGTACTCTAAGCTTTTGTTTTGGATTTTTCAAATTCTAGTTTGAATAAAGTTGATATTTTTAGACAATATCGAGTGCTTGTGTGCCAAGTACATGAGTTACTTATAAGTTTCTAAGATTGATCATTATGGTTTTATAAGATTTGAATTGTAGAAACCCTAGATTCGCCATGACCTCATGATATGGCTGATGCTTCGAAGTGCCACATGTTCAAGTTCTTTATGCTTCAAGTAAAACTCGAATTGAAGTTCTAGATTTGAATTTGAATTGTTTACGTGCATTTAAATGCAATATCTTCTGATAGGATAGAGATAAGACCTTAATTCGAACCATGTGAATGTGCTTGTTGGATGGATTAATGTTAAAACTATTACAAGTGGATCCTTGTCATTTTAGTTACTTTAAATTTTAGATTTATCTATTTGAATTTATGTTTATGCTTTATCCTAAATCTTTGAAAACTTTAGTTGAATTGCTAAAACGATTTGAATTGGTTTGGTTGCATAATCCCTGAGGACAATCTCAATCTCATGATCGATTATTACTACATCACAGCCTCACACTTGGGGTTGGTAAACACAACCCTTTGATTTAGCAACTGCTGCTTGACTTGTTCTGCGCATCTTATGCAATGGTGTCACATCCCTTGTGAAAATGACTGCAATCACCAACTAAGAGAAGGCTTTTATCTGCAGCAACAACCGATGATGGTGGTGGATTAACAACAATAACTGACTATTAATCCATTTGGCATTCCATATTGAGTGGGCATAAACCTATATGACTTTGGTATTCCACCTTCTCTTTAATTTGACGTAGAACCCATATAAGGGCCTTAGGTGATATAGGGAGAGTTAATTTATTATGGAGAACTATTTGAAGCCATCACTACTAATGTCCATATGGGTGGGCATAAACTTATATGACTCACATTCCACCTTCTCTTTTTTTGACGTACAACCCATACAAGGGTTGTAGGTGACAAAGGGAGGCACAACCCATACAAAGGTGTAGGTGACGAAGGGAGAGTTAATTTATTACGGAGAACTATCTAAAGCCATCACTACTAATGTCAGGAGGTTCAATACAAAGGCATGTATTGTATATCCTGTATGTGCAATGAGAGGAAGTCTAAATGATTCATAGATGGGTTCTTAATAATGTTTGTTCCAAGATTTATGTGAAGATTTTGAGATATATATAGTTTTTTACGCCCCTAAACTACTAATTATTGGAAAACTAAAGTTGTATTTACTAAGAGGGAGTTGCTAGCCAATTTGTTTGTAACAGACCTTTTGAATTATAATCTATCACCTTTGGTGATATCTATTCAGCTATTTGGTATTCACGTACAATGTATTGATTGCTTCAAAAAATAGAAATTTAAATAAATTAAATTAAAATCAGAAGTTGATTCCAATACAAATGTTTATATGTTAAGCTTTTAAGTTAACACACAAATAGATATGTAGTGCCCTCTGTGATGTTTTCATAGCGTTCAACTCATCTGTCACAATTCTATTCTCCTTTGGTCCCAAGAACCAAGTCAATCTAAAACTTAGGCGGGACATACCATATAAAATCATGCTTAAAACCTTTTAAATCATGCTTAGTGGTACAAATTAGTTTTGGCCTTTTCCTCTTTTCTTTCTTTATTTTTTTTGTTCAACCAAGAGAAATGCATCCTTTGAATGGTCTAGATGGCAAACATAAAATGCAGTGGGCTCTAAAAACAAACCAAAAGGTTTTTATTGGTGGTCATCATTTTCAAATTGTTTCCCCTGTGGTGAGACCCACATAATTAGTTTTAGTTTTTCCTGTTTAAGCACCAAGTAGAACATTAAGGAATGCAAATGATGGATGGGTTGTATGTCATGAAAGAGTCTAGATCCTTTATTTCTCTCAAACAGGAATTTTCAATTTCCCACATTTTCATTGGGCCCCATCATCACTAATGACATCATTCACTGCAAATTGATGTCACCAATGACGAGATGGACCAATCACATTGCAAGGAGCAAAAAATCTCTGTTCCTCGGGAATAGAGGATCTGTAAGCATTATGATGGGACCCCATGTCAACTTGTACATTAAGCTTAATGTAAAAATGTTTGTAGTCAACCCACATAGTAAAATTCTAGGTGGTCTTCTCCCGCCTTCAGCAAATAATAATAATAATAATAATAATAATAATAATTAAATAAATAAAGATGTGCTTTATCAAAATAGCATGGTTAATTTTCACCCCATTACTTTATTCATCACGAAAGAAATCAGAAATACATAGATCCTTTCTGTAATGTTGAACCATAAATGCATTTGACTAGAAAAAGAATGCCAAGAAAAACAAAAGTAATGAATAGGAAATTATTGGTATCCGTATTTCTTTAGTCCTATGCTATGGAGATTCTTTGCTGGCATTTTTGAAAACAAGATTACTGATCCACCATATATGTGGCATACTTTTACTGTCCAAGTTGAGGGGCCTAATGTGGATGAAGCACGGCCTAGAAATTACTCTAATTGGATTATCTTAAGCATTAAAATAGTGGCAATCAAATGTCCGACTATAAATAATATGATCAACAGTCAATATCAACAGGTAGATCCAAAGCTTTATTATCTTTAATTATGAATACGATCAGATGGTGTGATTTTCTTGGTCTGTGCTTCATCCACTATGGTCTTAAATTTTGAACTTTTAAGACTGACATAAATATGTCATGCATATGACAAATGACATTCTAATGGTGCCACCCAAATAAAGGAACTCCCTTATTTCTGTCGGCACACCAAAATAATGGACTCCCTTTTTTTCTTTTCTCTTTTTGTGCACAAATAGCATGATAGAAAAGCTAGAAAAATACCTTATTTTCCCAAAACCATTTGGGAAGATGTTAATTACTACATTTGACATGAATGTGGCACATGTGCAAGATCCAAACCATACACAGGAAGCATTGTAGTAAGAAATGACCATTCTCAAGAAATTAGACCCATTAGAAAAATAGGTGGGCCATGGTAGTAGATCTAGACTTAGGTACAAGGTCTAGACCCAACCATTGGTATGAGGTCTACTAGGTGCTGACGTTACCTATTGCGCCTGTCACAAAAGATAACTAAAAAAAAACATAAGTAACATGGCTATTATAATGTAGTTACATACCAACAAAACTAAAGACTTTTACATAACATAAATACTAAATCTAGTCAGATAACTCCAGTTTGTAAGAAGAATGTCTGAACAACTTGAGAAAATTCTAAACAACTTAAATTGGTATATAATAGTGATATATCAGAACAAGATGAAGAGAAAATTTCTTATGAGCAACCAACCCTGAAGCTTCACTTATGTCAAGATCCTCCTTATTTGATTACATAACATAGTGATATATTGGAACAAGATGAAGTAGAAATTTCTTATAAGTAGCCAACCCTGAAGCTTCACTCATGTCTAAATCCTCCTTATTTGTTTACAGAACATAGCTACTATAATTAGTAGGATAACTCCAGTTTGTAAGCAGAATGATTGAACAACTTAAGAAAAGTGATATGTTGGAATAAGATGAAGAGGAATTTTCTTATGAATAGCCAACCCTGAAGCTTCACTCATGTCTATATCCTTATTTGCACCCCCAGGAAACTTCCAATCAAACAAATATAAAAGATTGGCAAGTACAAGCTCCATAGTATGGTTGGCAAATGAAATTCCAGGGCAAATCCTCCTCCCTGCCCCAAAAGGAATTAATTGAAAATCATTTCCTTTGAAGTCAATTGGGTTGTTGGCAAATCTCTCTGGGAGAAACTCATTAGCATTTTCCCATGATCTAGGGTCCCTTCCAATGGCAGATGCATTAACCAAGACCCTTGTTTTTGGAGGGATAACATAACCTTGTAGCATAACACTTGATGTGGATTCGTGTGGAATTAATAGGGGTGCTGGAGGGTGAAGTCGCAAAGTCTCCTTAATTATGTATTTCAAGTAGTCCATCTGAAGAAGGTCCTTCTCTTCCACTTTCATTTTTCTCCCAACCACGTTTCTTACCTCTGCTTGAGCTTTCACCATTGCATTAGGACTCTTAATAAGCTCAGCCATGGCCCATTCTAAGGTGGTTGCCGTCGTTCCAGTTCCTGCAACGTACATGTCCTAAGGATAAAAAAATTGAAAAAAGGAAGCATATGAGTAATCGAATCATTCAATCATCCAAAAACTCATTTCCTACCTTTCCAATATATGTATTGCCAATGTTTGAATTAAATGGAAAGATTACAATAATTTACCTCTTGTTAAGAAATATATAGCATAGCCTAAACAATCCAAATATGGTTATCACTCCACCTTACACTTCTTATGATAAGGGAAGTCCACACTTACAACTTACAGTTTCCACACGTGTGAAGTCTCTAACTCCCACTCATGCACCACTTCCATCCTTTTCTTTCTCTTGTGACTCAATGCACCATTGCCCTCTTTTTTTCTCTGGTGTGAGTGGTGCACGAGTGGCAGTTGTTGATGCGGGGGGGGGGGGGGGGGGGGGGGGGGGGGACGTGGTGAGGACAATCACCGTCTTCCTCACGGGATAACTACCTTGAATCTATAAGGCTTTTAGGACTCATCAACTGGACTTCCTCAAATCCACAAGAGAAAATTGGTAAAAATCAGAATTTTTATTGAATCATAGTGAGAATTCACATTAAAAATGAATTTAACAATCTTATATAACCCTAAACAAACCCTAATTCATACTTACTAAAAATAGTAAGTTTCCTAAAATAGAAAGTTACTAAAAATAGTAAAATCTTAATTAAAGACTATTACTGAGTAGACTCTTTCTAAAAATCATTACTCAACAAAAATAGAAACTCCTAACTAAATAAAAACTCTAAAAAGAAGAAAACACGCTAAAAATCAAAATTACTAAAAATAGCAAGTTTTCCTAACATTTCATTTTTCTATTGTAACCGCACATTTTCTGGAAAAACAGATGGACATGACCCACTTTAGTGAGTCGGTTCACCTCAAAACAAAATTTCTGTAGGACTCCATATGTTGTGTCCCGTAACTCCTCCCTGATCAAAAGTTATTGCCTAGTTATGGTTTGCCTTCTTTTGGCCCATCCCGTGCTAAAAGTGTCAATTTTATTTGACTTTTCCTTGATCTTTTTTCGGTCCATGTGTGATTAAAAGATGCTTGATCTACACCCTTCACCGGGGGATTCTTTTTCTACATTAGTGGATGACTTCACACGTGTGGAAACTCAAGTTGTAAGTGTGGACTTTCCTTGTCATGTTGAGTGTGAATTACCAATCAAGATTGTCCACAATATTATAGCCTAAAAATTTACAACCTCATACTTGACTAGCGCTCAACTAAGCTTAGGTTGACTCCAAAAATTCACAACCTCATAGCTTTGTTTAATAAGTAATAAAGCTATTGTAAGTATTTATAAATAGTGAAATTATTTATGCATAAATCATGATAACGAGGGGTAGGGAAGCAGTTATTAAGTGCAGGCCCCAATTTCTTGAGATAAATTCAGCCTCATTCACTCATCATGTGGGCCAGTAAAAAGTAACAAATGCAAATAAATATCAAACTATATGTCCGCATGTTGATAAAATGGGGCTAATTTTTATATATGGTGATCATGTTGGTCGGGCCGACCTATTGTAAAAATTAGATATAGTATGCACATGACGTGTTGGAAGTTGTCTGTTGGGTGGACGATAGCTTATAAATACATAGTTACACACATAAATATATTGTATCTATGTAGCTAAGTTTCTCATTTGTAACAAATAGGGAGCTTCGATGCACTGGACCGAGTTTGTACATCCGAGGTCCGTGGTTGGTTGATCCATGATACTGATCTAACAAAATATGCTAGTCTTCCAATCATTGGTCTTTTCTTTATTGACTGTGGCATGTAGATGCATTTCCTCCAGTTGCAATAGTGTACTACAACCATATTACCTAGCTCTTAAAACACACATTCTCCATTGGATATAAAATCGAGTCCATCCATTGAGTTCTCTCTTTGTCGTTAGGCCCATTGTAAAACAATCAACCACATCCCCAACTCAGGTTCATGATACTAAGGGAAACGATGGGATCGGTACGAACTATAGTGTGTATCACTTTTCATCAAACACGTTAACCAAGTGTACTCACCATAATGAAGATAAGATACCAAGATCAGCCTAATCCAACACTTAGGCGAGCCACACCAAATGAACTTAGACTTTTTTTTTAGCAATTTTACATTGTTCCCATTGGTGTGGCCCATTTAATCCTTTGATCAACCCGATCTTTTGAATTTGCAGTGAACATAAGGGTTATCACTATAGAAGGACTATTAAAATGGTTAGGGTTGACCATTTGAAGAGATTTTTTAGGAACTTTTAGACACCGTGGGATGGCCTAATTCACTCAATGGCCTTCTGACCGTGTGACTACTTTTTTTTTAAAAAAAAGTGGACCAAAATACCCTTGTGCTTTGAGCTCCATGCCTACACAATAAAAATGATGGTCATGTGCACTGTTTAAGTCATGGGCTGGCCAAATTTGTACCTCTGTGTGGGGCCCATTATGATGTAACTGTGTGATCCACACCGTCCATCCGTTTTCCCAGCTCATTATAAAACATGAGCCCTAAACCGAAAGTTATATATAGATGAAGTTGACCACACCACAAGAAACAATACGAGTTTCACACTACCGATGATAACCGAATGGTGAGCCAAAGAACTTTTGAATAAATATGATGTTTTTTTTTAACTTTTCAAACATGTATCTTTGATATTATGAATAGGTTGGATGACACATAAAGTTCACTGTGGGTCCCACAGAGCATAGTGTGTACTGATCTTAGTTGTCGCAAGTCGATACAAAAGGAAGTATGGTTTTTTACAGTTACGCTTCCTGATGCACTAATTTGCATAGTTTGATCAAGGGGCCCAACGGAAGGTAGATCAAATCCGTTAGTAATGTTTGAGGCCCATGATTTGTATAAAAAGGTGCTTCCTACACACTGATACGAGCTCTCTATGGCCCATAACAACTAATAACGGTGATCGTTCACTCACATTTGTTTTCTTATGGTGTGGTCCACCTTATCCATGGATGTGACTTGTTCTTTAGCCCATAAACTTAAATTAAACTTTAAATCCAGTGAGCGGAGTGGATTCAACATGTGCCTCGTGGTGGGCCCCACAAACCTTAAAATAGATAATCTAAGGCCCATGTGTTATGGATCGAGGTATCATGTGTTAAGGATCGAGATGGTCATGTGTACATGGTCGAGAATATCATATACAATATGTCATCAAGGTGGGTCCCACAGTGGGCCCCCACTAGGGGTGTAAATGGTCGGGTTGGGGGCGGGTTTAGCCAAAACCAGACACGCCCATTTACTAGATGGGACCCTTTTACTAAATGGGCGGGTCCGGGTCAGGTCCAAGTTAACCCATCAGACCCATTTATAAATGGGTCCGGGTCTCACAGAGGGAGATCCACCCAAACCCATTTATAAATGGGTCGGGTCTAATGGGTCCGGGTCTGGATCAAGTATGCAAGTATTTTTACAAGGCTTAAAACTGGGTCTGGGTTAGACGGGTCCCTTAAAATATAGACCAAACCCGCCCACTTACTAAATGGGTTTGGTTCGAGTCGGGTCGGGCCTAATATAAAGGAAACCAGACCCAGACCCGTTTAGCAACTGGGTCTATTCTTGGACCCAGACCCGTACCATTTAACAAATGGGTCAGGTCTGGGTCGGGTCTAAATGGGTTGGGTCTGGGTACCCCATCGGGTCCGCTGACCCATTTACAACCCTAGCCCCCACACAATAGACAGATGGACCATCCAGAAGTGGACGATGTCCACTGTGCAGGAAGTGGTCTACTGATATTTGGACCTAGTCCATCTCAAATGATCTAAAAAAATGGAGGGCTAGCATGGGAGACACATACTCATGGTGTCACCACTAATCAGTGGGCCACCAGCATAAACACACATCATAGTGTGTACAACAATTGGATGGACGGAGTGGATAATGCATATACATCATGGTGGTCCACAGTACCCAATCAAGTTGATATCAGTGTTTTGCCTTCATCCAGGTACTTGTGACCTCACACGTGCTAGTTGGATGGGACAAACATCATGGTGAGGCCTTAGAAAGGTTGTAACGACGATCATCATTTTCACCACTGTTTCCTGTGGTGTGGCCCACCTGAGACCTAGGCATGGCTAATTTTTGGGCCCTGCCCCTAAAATGATCTAGAAAATAGATGGACGGCTTGGATTGAACGCATACATCATAGTAGGGTCCACGAGTGGGGTCCCACCTGAGACCTAAGATGGCTTAGATTCTTCCAGATTTGTTGATCTAATCAATGGGTTAGATGGAAAACTAACATCACGGTGGGCCACACAAGATGTAGGCCCGTGATGTTAATTTTCCATAACAATCCCGACCTTGTACACATGACAATCCCGACCCTGTAGACATGACAATCCTGACCTTGTATACATGACAATCTCGATCCTGTAGACAATCTTGACCCTTAACACATGATAGCCTCGATCCATAACACATGAGCCATTTGGTTGTCTAATTTATAGTTTATGGGTCCCACCATGGGGGATTTGTCGAATCTACCCCACCCACTAGATTTAAAATTTAATTTAAGGTCATGGGCCAAAGAATGAGTCACATCCACGGATAAGGTGGACAACACTATAAGGAAACAGTCGTGAGTGAACGGTCACCATTATTGGTTGTTGTGGGCCATAGAGAGCTCGTATCAATGTAGGAAGCATATACTCATATAAATAATGGGCCACAAACATTACTAAAGGATTAGATCTACCTTCCGATGAGCCCATTGATCAAATGATGCAAATTAGTGCATCCAGAAGTGTAATTGTCGAAAACCACACTTTCTTCTGTATCGACATATGACTAACCAAGATCAGTACATACTATGCTCTGTGAGACCCACAGTGAAGTTTATGTGTCATCCAACCCGTTCATAATATTAAAGATACATGTTTGGAAGGTAAACTGAAATATCATATTTATTCAAAAGTTCTTTAACCAACCATTCCATTATCAACGGTAGTGTAAAACTTACACTATTTCTTGTGGTGTGGTCTACTTCATCTATATATAACTTTCAGTTTACGGCTCATGTTTTATAATGAGTTGGGAAAACAGATGGACGATGTGGATCAAATAGTTACATCACAATGGACCCCACACAGAGGTGCAAATTCGATCAGCCCACGACTTGACAGTGCACATGACCATCATTATTATTATGCAAATGCCGAGCTAAAAACACAAGGGTATTTTGGTTTAATTTTTTTAAAAAGTAGTCACAAGTTGTAAGGCTATTGAGTGAATTCAGCCATCCTAAGGATGTCAGTACAATCAAAATCCCATCAGGTAACTGTCCCAAAAGCACATGTGACTTGTCCTAAGTGCAAGACGTGATCGCGCGCACATGCGCAGAGAGAGAGAGAGAGAGAGAGAGAGAGGACTACCAAGATAATGGCTTTGAGGTTATTGTTGGAGATATGAACGCCGGTCGTGGAATCCTTTTGAACGTGGAGCAATATATCCACAAAGTCTTTGTGTTCATCGTTTACATCTCTGGCCTTGTAAAGGAGATGGTCCTCGATCACTTGATCAAAGAACCTATCCAAGCTTCGAAAATTCCTCTTTAATCTTGCATCCAAGCCGGTCACAACATCCAACCATCCAAACAATGGGAAAAGATCCCTGACACTGAATGCTCCTAGGAGAACTGGCAGTTCCCTAGCCAGATCAGCAAACGTATTCCTTCCATTATTATCTGCTTCTATGTATTTCTTTCCCAAAGCAGCCCTTGATACAATGCTGCTCGATAGAGTGAGAAACATTTGGGTCATATCAACAGCTGAGAGCGAGCATGAAGCCATAATCTCCTTCACCATACTCGCAATTTCCTCCTCCCTAATAAATGCAATTGACTGCACTCTCTTAACACTTAGAAGCTCGGTGACGCAGATTTTCCTCACTTGCCTCCAGTACTCACCGTAGGGTGCCATGGCCATGTCAGTGCAATCGTAGAGAAGTTGCTTTGCTGCAGTGAAAGATGGCCGGCTTGAAAAAACAAGATCGTGGGTTTTCAAGACCTCTTGAGCCATCTCAGCTGTTGAAACAACGAGAGTGGGGGTGCTGCCCACGTGGAGAAGCATTAGCGGACCATATTTTTTAGAGAGGGCTTGGAGAGAGAGGTGTGGTAGGGAACCCAGCTGGTGGAGGTTTCCGATGAACGGAAGCTTGAATGGAGAAGGTGGGGTATTACGTTGAGCTCTAGTATTGTATCCAAACAGGATTAGAAGAAGAATAGGGAAGAAGAGAAGAGATGCCAAGATAGCCATTGAATGTTGTTGCCAGAACCTCGTAACCATCTCTCTTTATATAGAGAAAAATTTTGCTACACCCACGAGTTAGCTACGCTAGCTATCTACACCGGGTGTAGCAATGACCCACCATGATGTATGTGTTATATCCACGCCGTCCATCCATTTGGTGAGATAATTTTAGGGCATGACACCAAAAATGAGGCAGATCCAAAGCTCAAGTGGACCCAGCACAGAATATAGTGGGGATTGAACGCCAACCATTAAAAACTTATTGGGGCCACTTGAGCTTTGAATCTGCCTCATTTTTTGTGTCGTGCCCTAAAATGATCTCGCCAAATGGATGGACGGCGTGGATACAACACATACATCATGGTGGGATCATTGCTACACCCGGTGTAGCTAGCGTAGCTAACTCGTGGGTGTAGCAAAATTTTTCTCTGGAAAGGTGTATGACTGCCGTGGCATGCGCCAAATTTTTTTCTAATATCAACAACCCCTTTCAAAATAAAATAAAAAATAAAAAAAACCAATATAGGTTCATATTATTTTTCTATGTTTACCCACGCGCTCACGCAACATTGGGATTTCTCACAACTGTTCAAACATTGAGGATCCATCAATGCACAGATAACTTATTTCCCTCCATTGATCTGCCATCGGATTGTTTGTCAGACGGGACATGTTACAACAGTTAGGGGGTGTTTGGCGCATGGGATTAGGTGGTATTAAGTGGAGTGGGATTGTTTTGAAGCAATAATGAAGGGCTATCAGGGGATTGTCCTGGAATTGGATGGGATTGCTTTTGAAGAAACATTTCATGACATGTTTGGAAGGTAAAAAGATCCCTGGTATAGTGTCTTTTGACAATGCGCTGGTAACATTGGTTATAAAGCAATTGTGGAACAAGACATCTCGAGATATGTGCCTAAGGTTGTGTGGGGCTCACATAGATATTCCTGGCAAATCCACTCCGTTCTTCTGTTTTAAAGACCATAATAAGATCAAAGGTTAAAAATCAGGCAGATCTAAAAGTCAGGTGGACCGTACCACACAAAGCAGTGGGGATTGAACATTTAAGAGTGACAAAAATTCTGTACTAAGATGATATTTTGTGGATATAGTTTATCTGAGTGGTAATAACCCTATGAATGGTTTGGATGACTTGTAAACATCATGGTCAGCTTTAGAAAGGTTTCAACGGTCTACACTTTCCATTCCCATTGTCTCGTATTATATGGCCCATCTAAGTTTTGGATTTGACTGATTTTTGGACTCCCGTCCTATTATGAAATTTTAAAACAAATGAATTGAGTGGATTTGTCATGAACATTGTTGTGAATTCCACACAGCTCTGGGCACCAGTGACAGGCAGTATGCTCCCCATTTTGTTGAATATAAAAGAAAATCTGAAAAATCAAAGTGGGGTTGGACGAATCCTTCTCAATACAGCGTTGCATTCGGTGTGGTTTCCAATGCCCGAAACCATTGCGGTTCCAAACAAGAGGTGGATTTGGCAACGTGGATTAGCAATTCAATCCCTCCTAATCCATTGTAATACATTGCACCAAACACACCCTTAAGATCATAGAAGCATTCTACAACAGTTAACATCATAGAAGCATTCTTTTCGAAAATTTTCTTAGAAAGCCATTCGTCACCAACCTTGATGAATTAGCTGTTAGCCGGGGAACAGCTTAGTGGGTGTTAACCTAATCATATGGGGCCCACCTTGATGAATGTATTACATATCCACGCGGCCAATCCGTTTGTTCAGCTCATTTAAGGGAGATATCCCAAAATTTAAGCAGATCCAAATCTCGGGTGGACCACTCAACTGGAAAAGGTGATGAATGACCATTAAAAGCTTTTTCTAAGCCATAAAAGTTTTGGATCAAGATAATCTTTCTATTTTCCCTTCATCCACTTCTATTTGACCTTATCAACGGGTTGGATGTCAAATAAACATTTCGAATATGCTTGCAGTAGGCCTTCGAAAGTTTTTCATGGTGAGCGTTCAATCATCACTGTTTCTTGTGTTGTGGTCCAGCTGAGAATTTGGATGTGCTTAATGTTTGGGACCCATCCTAAAAAAAGCAGGAAAAATGAATGGGTGGAGTAGATATACAACACATCATTAAGGTGGGCCCGACAATATGGGTAAGACCCACTAAACCAAACTGTTACCTTGGTAACACCTCATCCGACGCCTCCATTTTATGCGGCCTCTATGAACGGATAGCTACGGGATAGAAAGTAAGTACTATGACCACCATGTCAAAAAGAGATGGCCACACCTACAACCCAAAACCGAGAATAATATAATAGAGTGCCGATCGGCATATATATATATATATATATATATATATATATATATATATATATATATATATATATATATATATAATTCCTGTCCCTTCTCATTTCTCATTGGTCCACCTGATTTCCAATGACACAACCTCACAAAACACGCCCATTTTCTCTCTCCTGAATTGATTGCCTGCCACGTTAACATATAAAATTTCTTTAGGTCCCACCATACTTTATGTTTTCGATCCACACCGTCCATTAATTTTTTCAGATCATTTTAGAGCATGAGCCCAAAAACAAGGCACAACCGAAAGTAGTGGGGATTGAACCAGCTGCCATTGAAACCTTCCTGGTGCCAACTGTGAGATTAATTTGCCATCTAATCTTTTTATAAGGTCACACGGTCCTGGATGAAGGGAAAACACGAATATCATCTTGATCAATGCCTTTTATGGTCCTAAGATGATAAGAGAATTTTTAATGGTACGGTAGGTGTCCAATTTCTACTTTTTCATGTGATGGGTCCACGTGAGCTTTAGATCTGCCTTGGTTATGGGTTTGAATCTTACAATGATAAAATGGATGGACAGTGTGGATCAAAGAAATACATCATGGTGGGGCCACGTAAATTACACACGTCAAGAAATTCCCTTGCTCAGTAGCATGGTGTAGCACATGTTTTCTAACTCCAAGTATAAGGCTGTGATGTAGTAATAATCAATTGTGAGACTAAATCGTCCTCATCAATTATGTAACTAAACCGATTCTACCTCTTCTAACAACTTGGTTTAAGAAGTTCATGAATTCAGAGTTGTAAAGCTAAGTGAAAATAATAAATTAATTAAGAAAAAATATGAGATTTAAAAGTAGCACTAAGGATCCACTTATATTAGATTAATGCCAATCCATTCATCAAGCGCACACACACACACACACACACACACACACACAATTGGAATCGAAGTCTTATCGCTATCCAACCAGAAGATATTGCATTCAACACATAACGGTCCAAACTCAATCTTGAATTCAAATCTAGTTCTAATGAAGCACAGAGGGAATGAATTAGTAGCACTTTGAAGCATTAGCCGTACCATCTGTACCATGAGATAATGGCTTGATCTAGGGTTACTAACATGATCATTGTAAAAAACTTATAAGCAACTTTTATTTAAACTAGAACTTGAAAAATTCAAAACCAAAGTTTAGAGTACTTAAATAAACATATTAAGCATTAAATCTAACTACAAGTTTTACCTCTTAGCCCTAGCTAAGGGCTAAGAGGTCTAGCAAACCATAAACATGATTGAACTAGAAAACAAAAGAAAAATTACTAAAAACATAAGAAAACTAGAAGCAAACTAGGTCGGAGGAGTTGTAGACTATCCACTTTGATCCTCTCTACCTCCACCATGACTAGAACTCTTCTAGGATGCCTTAGGAAGAATGTAGATGTGTCATTTTATAACGAAAACACGCCACCGCCTTGGAATCTTCTGGAATTGCATAAGGAGTAGTTACACAGTCAGGGCGGTAGCCGACTAGTCACAGTCCACAACCGACTGGTCGTGGCTCAAACAGTAATGGCCATAACTAAATTTTGAAGTTGCGTTCTTCAGACAATCGGTCGTGACCCTCTGGTGACTGGTCGGACGACTGGTCGTGGACCGACTGTTTTAGTCCAACAAAGTTTCATAGCAAGCTCCCCTCTCTGATGAATATTCGACCCGTCCTTGGGAGATTCGACCGGTCGGGCGATCAATCGTGGATTAGTTGGACGAGACTGTCTTTTTGAGATTTATTCTTTCTTTATTCTCTTTTTTATTTTCTTCTTCCCTTCACCTCCTGGCTCAGCTTTGAATTAATGACATCTTTCTTTCATTCCTACAAAAACAAATACACTTATAAGATAAGTCTTTTAGCAATAAAAACCAAGTGTGATGAATTGGGGTATAAATATGCACAATTTAGATCTCAACTCACCCCCAACTAGTATTTTTCTAGTCCCGAGCAAAACATGCGTAAAACAAATCTAATTCCCCAACTCAAACCTCTTTTAGAAACTATGCTTCTATAGACTCAAGACATATGAAAGTGAGATTCAGAAATAAGTAGTGATTCATTCTCAAACCTTAATCTTCATAAAATATAGTCAGTGTTTTGAACAGAGTCCCTGCTGATTATTTGACAAATAGAACAATCAAAACAAATGTGGTCTAGTGTGCTTAGTGAATGTTCAACTCATCAATTTTTAAGATTACCATTCTTTTCATGGATCAACTAAACTACAAATCCAAAGTGTACAGATCAACAACAAGCCTATGACATGATTTTGCCTTACCATTTTTTCGATGACTTTCACTCTACTTCCCATTACCAGCTTGGGTGATAAGCCCTCCCCTGGTTGGTGATAGGTAGCCCTTTTTCAATATTACTCAATAGATTTTCAATTCTATTCTTTTCTTGTCCTTTGATCACAACATAAGATAGGATTATTAGAAATTCATATATAAATTTTCTTATCATTCATTTTCTTATTGAACGTGATGGACAAAGATCCTTGGCTTAGTTCCTCAACACTTTAGATTATAGTTTAACCAATCTAAATATCCTTTCTAATCCCTTCAATTATGAGAATCGTGTAATGTGAATTAGATTTAAAAAGTGTTTAAATTTTCTATTAGTCATATAAAGAGGGGAGCTGATCATATAGAAACTATAATCGCAAAGGATTTTTAAGAGTTTTCAAAATTAAATCACTTCATCTCTCTTCCTTACATATTTACACATTCTCAAGTGTATATAAACAAAGTTTTTGAAAAGAGTTTTAAATTCAGAAAAATAAAAAAATTCACATAATTTGCTTAAAATGTCACAAATATTATTAGATTCATCTAAGAATCTCACCCCAACCAAAATCTTACATTGTCCTCAGTGTAAAAACATATGCAATATGCTATGAAATGAGAGCAATGACATAAATAAAGAAGAGTGAGAACGAGCGTAACGCCTCGAGATTTTCGACTCTCGTGGATACCATGATGAGGCGAGTTTTCGAGTGTTAACTGGAGTGTGCCAAGGACAAAATCCTCTACATTCCATTAATCATTCAAACATTTAATGCTTGTGGTTTTCAAGCACAGTGACGAAAAAAAATATCTTATTCCATGAATTTTTATACTAAGTTAACAATGAAATGTCCGTATAAAATATCGAATAAAGTACTCAATCATTGTATTAATTAGAAAGATTTATTACACTTTTTTTAAAAGTAATAAATTATCTTAAAATACATATATAAGTAAAATCTTCATCAAGCTACATCCAACTTCGTCATCCGTCATCTATTGCCACGAACCTTCGCACTTATCTTCTTAGAACTTGTTACACTTACTAGATCTTCACCTGGATTACCTGGGATGTGTTTTGATAGCGTTAATTGCTATGATAGTGAGGTATACCCCTCCAAGAAATCATGATAATGATAACACAGAGTATACACAAGTAGATGGATAATATCTTTAATCAAATAAAAAAATTCATGTAAAATCTTGTTAATGCGATGCATGAGATGCATGTTGTGGCTAAGATACCATGACTAAATGAGACAGGACTTTTTCTAACTCTTCTCATTAACCACTAGTCACTAGAGGAAAATAACCCAACTAATGGAAGCAAAAAACCCCTAATGCACTTCCACCAGATAGTGCACGACAAGAAGCGAAATAAGTTCTCAATACTTCATCTGTAACACCCAGAGGGGCTGACTTACCAAGTCTAGCCCTAGTGCATGCATTATCTTTTTTTCACCTTTATTTAATTGATTTTACAATCAACCATATTAAATAGGCTCAATGGTCACTATGGGGAGTTGTAAACAACCCAGCATAGGCCGACAACTCGAGCTTAGTGTCCATAGTACCAACCCCAGCTCATGAGATATCATATGCCATCAATACCCACTTCTTGTCCCGTTATATGATTTAATCATGTCCAAATTAAGAAGTCGATATTACTTGTCATGGTCAAGATAATACATGTACGACACATGGATCCAACTCAAGCGTCATAAAAAGAATAAAGATCCCTTGACACACATTTCATGATAATCCCATAACCAAGCTAAGACGAAACTTTCCATCATGGATACCCCACACGGGTTCCAATTCTTTACGTCTTGTGATTCCACCAACATGGGAACAATGGATGTACATAAGCGTAATATATGTATGATAACCCTCAACCATATAACACATGTGAATATCAACAACTTTATTGTACTTATACAAAAAAGTAAGAGAATCCAAGCATAATCCTCATGAGAAGGCTTATACATACACATGCCTCTACATAGATAATTAAGTACAAAATCTTAACATTATATCATCATAATCTCAGCATAAAACCAAGGGTAAACTTAAATTAATAAGGATCATACATTCCAACAAAATAACTTATTAAATAATGAAAAGAAAAACATCTAGAAAAATAGATCTTTATTTAAGATGGCTTGAAAGGATGATCCTCACCTTAGATTGGATCTAGATGGAGGGTTGTAAAGACCAGCCTAACCGCTGGAGAATGGAAGAAAACTCTCTCTCTCTCTCTCTCTCTCTCTCTCTCTCTCTCTCTCAAATTTGTGCATAAGGCTTCCTCTTGCTGGAGGGACTTAAAATAGACAGGGGGGGGGGGGGGTCTTGCACGGTTGCGATAAAAAGAAAGATTTGAGGAAGTTCCGGCTTAATTTGGAAAGCACACACTTGATGGTTGGGGAAACAGTTTTTGACGTGAGTTATGATGGATATGGGCTATAATTTGGACGTGATGATGGATTTTGGAATGGGGCCCACACAAGAATGAATGGTTATTGTGAAGTTTAAGGAAAATGAGGGATCGAAAATAGAAAGTTTCAAATGGATAATTTATCTAACGATCGAACACCTAGGATAGGTTTGGATGGGTCCAAATAGGCAGGTAAGGGCCACAAACTGAAACTCCACAGCCGTTTGATAGGTTTCCTGCACTAGAGAAGATTCTAAAGAATTATTCTTCAAGAGAGTAGAAATTTCCGTTTTCAATAGGATTTGGCACGTTGGTTAGCTAGGAGGGATCCTCAGGATCTTCTAGAAGAATCCTTAGATTCCCATACGAAGAGAAAACTCGAATTGGAAGATATTGTATTATAAGAGTTGTTTTTTTTTTTAAGAAGAAGATCAGCGATGACACGGGATAAAAACCCAAAAAAATTCATGGGTGGGGTTTTTTATTGGCTAGAAAATGGATTGACGGTTTGGATATGCAAAAAGGGGCCCACATGTGGACCATGTGGAGGTTAGCCACGGCTAGCGTGTGTTATAGCGGCGAAGGCATTGCTTGGTGCGCGAAATGCACGGTTAAACATGCGTTTGATCGCATGGTTTGGTCATGCATTGCACACGTAGGGCCTACCATGATATTTATGTAAGATCCACTCCGTCCAACAAGTGTTCCTCGTAATTTTAGGCATTGACACAAAAAATGAGCCAGTCTGAGGTTGGGTGGCCCACTAATGTACTGATTTCTGATCTTGTTATTTTTGGGATGATCGGAGGGCTGGAATTTCTCGTGTACAGCTAAAATGTGCTCAATTAAGTCCAGAGTTCTACGACAAAACGATTGTCAGAAACTAGCGTACTTAAAAATGGAAGTTTAACTTGAGTTATCCAATGGATTTTTCGTAATTTTATGAAAAGTGTGAGTTTTGTGAAATCTAACCTTTCTATGTTGTTAATGGGTTCATTCTAAGCAACCTTTTTAAAGAGTCCGCTATTGGATCTCCTACGAATGTCCCATTATTCGCAAATCAAAGGTAAATGAATGATAATTAATTAAAAGAAAATAAAAATAAATTTTTAGAAATTTTCAAAGAAATTCCAAAAATTTGGGGCGTTCCAATCTACCCCTCCTTAAAAACAAACTTCATCCTCGAAGTTTTCCTAACGGTCATCGACGAAAAGGTTTAGGGCAATCTCTCTTCATTTCTCCGCGTCATTAGCTATCTTTGTTTTATTCCGAGGAAGTCGCGATCACGTTCCACCCCCCATAAAATAAGATGAGGTTGACTTTACAAGCTTTCCAATTTTTTGGCCTGGCATGCTTCCACTGTGCACTCTGATTCCTAGATGGTTCTGAACATGTCGACGGGTCCCTTACAACAATTAATCATCTAACGCCCTAATATTTATCGGGTTTGCGGGTGCTCCTATAGTCAAGGATCTAAAAGGATTATTAGGGTTAGATGATTATAAAAATGTCCGATCACTAATGAGGTGATTGATCAGGAGTTTAGAGGGTAGATCCGAGTATGATTAGGCAGGCATGATCGAATGGTCAAGTGAAGGAGTAGATAAGCGGGCGGGTTGAAATTACGTCGGGTAGTCTAACATGACACCCTACGCATATGCATGCGGAAGCTTTAGGAGCAACTAGAATTATGGCTAAGTCCTAGAAGGGGGTGATTAGGACCTTTTCAAAATCTTTTCGCCTACTTAACAGTTTTAGTAAATTAAACTAAGTAAGCGATTAACACTTCGGCTTCCAAGCCTAAGTGGGTCCAATCAAAAGACTAGCAAATGATAAATGCAAGTAACAACCTAGTCTAAATAACACATGTAGACCATAGAAGATGGATCAATAAGAACTGAAGTCTACATGAGGAGTGAGAGTACATCTTGTGAGTGTGGATGTGCCAATCAAGTGTCTAGCATACATTCCCAACTAAGCATTCATAATTAACCAATTAAACACAATACATAATGAGAAATGTGCTAAAAAACAATCACAAACACAAGCATGTATAGTGGTTCGACTACTTGTCTATTTCACTCCCGGTTCAAGTACTCAACCCCTTTAAGCACACCAGCATTCACTGGGGAATTTAAATCTAGTTCCTCACAACCAAGGTGTTTTAAATCGGATCCATCCAAACAGAGAGTTTACAGGTTCCTCCCAACCTACACATTCACACCTGTGTTGGTGGCTCCCCTTGGAGACTTAGTTTAGGCCCGACAAACGTGCCAAGGAACGACAAACGTCCCTGAATTTAGGCTCAACAAACGAGCCAAGGAGTGCCAAACAACCCCTAAACTTTAAGCCTACAAACAGGCCAAGGAACGGCTAACGTCCCTAGACTTTAGGCCGACAAACAGGACAAGGATCGACAAACTACCCTAGTTCGAGTTTGTCAAACAAACTCTACACTCAACTCCCACAAGGAATTGAGTGAATGGACTCCTAACAAAGACAACCTTACTTGTTGGATTGAACCTCTTTGTAGCGCCACTTTGGGTTGATTCTTCTTGCTCTCCCATGCTTGAATCAGCTCCCCTTGTGCTCCCCCGATCTTTGATGCCGCTGCTTCGCCAAGGCTTCAGTTCTAAGATCAGCTACCTTGCATGAGATGCTCCATTGGAGATGCCCAAGGTGCTAGAGAATGGTGAATCCTCTGCAAATGGTAAAAAATAGGTTTTCAAAAAGAATACACCTATTTGGACTCCTAGGTAATGTTTAGACAAGGGATTTAACTATGATCAAGGTGTCTAAAACCCTAGGAATCAAGAATGAACAAGTCCATTCTCATTATGCCATTAAATGGCCCAAGCTTGTGATGAAAACACAAGGAGAATGACTTGATATGGGTTTGGGATAGAGGGTCTAATGGTCTTTAGCAATGGTGGCTTCTATCTCCTCAAAATCTCCTCTCATCATCCTAAAAACAAATCACACCGCTTTTATAAACTTTGTCCAACGGTCAAATAACGGGCAGATTTGCGCAAGGTCGGGTGCCTAGAATCCGGTCCAATTTAAAAACTTAAACGCTGGACACATTTAGAGTTGGTCGGGTGCCCAGTCAATGTGTGGTTGGGCCCCCGATGACCATACTTTTCACTTGTCGGGCGCCCGGTGGACACTTTGGTCAGGCGTCCGAAATTCAGTCTAGAATTGGGTCTATGCTGCTAGACATGTTTTGCACTAGTCGGGCGCCCGGTGGACATTGGGTCGGGCGCCCAATGACCATCTGGATATATGGCCAACTCTCTGGACGGATTCCTCTATAGGTCGGGCGCCTGGCCAGGCATGATTTTCTACTGTCTTGCAGCAGATCATGCAACCTCTTGGCCATTCTTTTGGTGGTCTTTTGCAACACCTAAGGCCAATCTAAGATGACTAATGGTATGCCTATTGGTCATGGTCATCTAGAGGTTTATGGTTTTGGATAGGTACAAGGTTGAGGCTCACCAAGGCATCACTTTTACCTGTTTCTTCTTTCTTGATGCACCTGGTCCGTCTTGAGTCTTCGGTCTTCGTCTTCATTAAGCTCAACTGACTCTAAACTCACTGACCTAAGTAATTGACAAATAAGGTGCACTAGTATGCCACAGAAAAGTGCACTAACAATCTCTCCCTTTGTCAATTACTTACAAAAACCTATCCTACCAAAAAAGAAAACATTACATGGCAAGATTCAAATAAATTTTACAACTCGAAACACTAAGACATGTAACTAAGCAAGCTCCTCTTGAATGCTCCCCCATAACCTGTTAATCCCTGCATCACAAAACATAGCAAACTAGTTTTGGTGGGACTTGATCTTTCTCCCCCTTTTGTCAGCAATTGACAAACTATTCTCTCCCCTCTTAATGATACATCAATTTAGGTTAAGGTAAGACACGATAGTATATCACAGTTATAACTATAAGCACATGCTACTAGAGAGAGTATAGGGTGCATGAACATATAAATCATAGAGCATGCATGGGAACATGATTAACAAGAAAATGTACTATTCTAAGCATAGTTAATCATGCAAAATTGGTCATCTATGATATACATTAAGTATTGAAAGCTCAAGGGCTTATAGCCCAATCAACCAACCTCCCCAATAGATGTACATCATGACTAAACCTAAGCAAAGATTAGCATATAATTAAGCATGAAATTCAGCAAGATTAGCTAATATAAGCGGGATGATAATCTAGCAGCAAATATATCAAATAAAAGCAAGGCTAAATTATCAAAATTTAGGCTAATGAGGCTTGAATCCTCTAATTTGCCCATACATACAGAAATGAGGCTGAAATCCTCAGATTTTCCTATAGAAGCATTGCTAGCTACCCTTACTAACTATGTTTAGTTTAATTAGCCTAAGGGTAACTAATTTCCACAACACCCTCATAAAATGTAGCATGAGGTGAGGGGTTGAGAACTCCTTCTCCCAGAAGAGAAAGCGGTCGGGATCCTTTCTTAGATTAGGGGAAAGAGAGGTGGTGGTGGAAGCCATTAGAACTCTCACTATATCTTGGCTCTCACCACTATTGGAGTCGCTAGATTCAGAATTTGACTCCTCCGTATCATCCCACGTGGCTACCATGGCCTTTTTACCTTTTGGTTTAAGCGTTTCCAGACAATCAGGGGCAATATGGCCACGTTGACCACAACCGTAACATCAGACGGATGAAGTTTTGGATGATTTTTCTTTATGTTTATCACCCTTCTTGTCTTTCTTGTCACGGCTACTCCCTCTATCAAATTTGAGAAATCTCTTGAATCTTTTGTTAAGATCATCATCCTCATCATCGCTATCTTCGGACGACTCATTCTTAATTTTCTTTTTCTATGTGAGTGTCTATGTGAAGATTTCAAAGCGAAGTCTTTCTTCTTAGAGAGGGCCTTACAGTGTAGTTCATGAGTTTGTAGGGAACCTATAAGTTTTTCTACTTTCATGTTATCTATGTCTTTATACTCCTCTAAGACTACTACCTCAGTACCGAATCTTCCGGAAGGGACCTAAGTATTTTTTTACATATCTTTCCTTTCGGAACCCTTTCCCCAAGGCAAACATAGAGTTGCAAATATTAGAAAGTTTAGTAGAAGACTCCATGAAGGTTTCAGTCTCTTTCATCCTAATGTTTTCAAGTTTGGTGGTTAAGAGTTGAAGCTTTGAGCGTTTTACAGTGCTAGTTCCCTCGTGGGTTACCTCAAATATATCCCACGCTTCTTTTGCAGTTACGCAGATGAGAATGCGCTGAAATTCTTCTGGGAAAATAGCATAACAAATCGCATTGAGAGCTTTGACATTTGCCACATATTGAGCTCTCTCATTGTGATTCAATTTCTCATCATCTTTAGGAATGACAATGATTTTACCATCAAGCTTCACTTGTTCCGTGGGCAAAGAATATCCATTTAATGTTGCTGCCCACACGGATCAGTCTATGGATTGGAGAAAAATCCTCATTCTAGCCTTCTAATAGGCGTAGTTGCATCTGTTAAAGTATGGTGGACGATTGGTAGTATTCTTATCTCGGGTAGACATGATACTAGTGCTCCGGTATCGGATCTTACTCTAGATGGTTAAGTCCTTGAAGAGCAACCCGCTCTGATACCAATTGAAATTACGTCGGGTAGTCTAACACGACACCTTACGCATACGCGTGCGGAAGCTTAAGGAGCAACTAAAATTATGGCTAAGTCCTAAAGGAGGGGTGATTAGGACCTTCTTAAAATCTTTTCGCCTATTTAACAGTTTTAGCAAATTAAACTAAGTAAGCGATTAACACTTCGGCTTCCAAGCCTAAGTGGGTCAAATCAAAAGACTAGCAAATGATAAATGCAAGTAACAACCTAGTTTAAACAACACATGTAGACCATAGAGGATGGATCAATAAGAACTGAAGTCTACGTGAGGAGTGAAAGTACATCTTGTGAGTGTGGATGTGCCTATCAAGTGCCTAACATACATTCCTAACTAAGCATTCATAATTAACCAATTAAACACAATGCATAAGGAGAAATGTGCTCAAGAACAATCACAAACACAAGTATGTATAGTGGTTTGACTACTTGTCTACTCCACTCCCGGTTCAAGTACTCAACCCCTTTGAGCACACCGACATTCATTGGGGAGTTTAAATCTGATTTCTCCCAACCGAGGTGTTTTAAATCGGATCCACCCAACCGGGGAGTTTACAGGTTCCTCCCAACCTATACGTTCACACCCGTGTTGATGGCTCCCCTTAGAGACTTTGTTTAGGCCCGATAAACGTGTCAAGGAATGGCAAACGTCCCTGAATTTAGGCTTGGCGAACGAGCCAAGGAGTGCCAAACAACCCCTAGACTTTAGGCCAACAAACAGGCCAATGAACGGCTAACGTCCCTAGACTTTAGGCCGACAAACAGGCCAAGGATCGGCAAACGACCTTAGTTTGAGTTTGTCAAACAAACTCCATACTCAACTCCCACAGGGAATTGAGTGAATGGACTCCTAACAAAGACAACCTTACTTGTCGGATTGAACCCCTTTGTAGCGCCGCTTTGGGTTACTTCTTCTTGCTCTCTCGTGCTTGAATCATCTCCCCTTGTGCTCCCCCGATCTTTGATGCCGCTGCTTTGCTAAGGCTTCAGCTCCAAGACCAGCTACCTTACATGAGATGCTCCATTGGAGATGCCCAAGGTGCTAGAGAATAATGAATCCTCTACAAATGGTAGGAAATGGGTTTCCAAAAGGAATACACCTTTTTGGACTCCTAGTTAGTGTTTAGACAAGGGATTTAACTATGATCAAGGTGTCTAAAACCCTAGGAATCAAGAGGGAACAAGTCCATTTTCATTATGCCATTGAATGATCCAAGCTTGTGATGAAAACACAAGGAGAATGACTTGCTATGGGTTTGGGATAGAGCCTCTGATGGTCTTTAGGAATGATGGCTTCTATCTCCTCAAAATCCCCTCTCATCATCCTAAAAACAAATCCCCCGCTTTTATAAAATTTCTCCAATGGTCAAATAATGGGCAGATTCGCGCAAGGTCGGGCGCCCGGTCGACTTGGGTCGGTGCCCGGAATCCGGTCCAATTTAAAAACTTAAACGCTGGACACATTTAGAGTTGTTAGGGCGCCTGGTCAAGATATGGTCGAGCGCCTAATGACCATACTTTTCACTGGTTGGGCACCTGGTGGACACTTTGGTCGGGCGTTTGAAATTCAGTCCAGAATTGGGTCTGTGCTACTGGACATGTTTTGCACTGGTCGGGCGCCCGGTGGACACTAGGTCGAGAGCCCGATGACCATCTGGATATATGGCCAACTCTCTGAATGGATTCCTCTGTAAGTCAGGCGCCCGGTGGACATTGGGTCGGGCACCCAGCCAGGCATGATTTTCTGCTATCTTGCAGCAGATCATGCAACCTCTTGGCCGTTCTTTTAGTGGTCTTTTGGGACACCTAAGGCCAATCTAAGATGACTAATGGTATGCTTATTGGTCATGGTCATCTAGAGGTTTATGGTTTTGGATAGGTATAAGGTTAAGGCTCACCAAGGCATCACTTTTACCTGTTTCTTCTTTCTTGATGTAGCTGGTCCGTCTTGAGTTTTCGGTCTTCGTCTTCATTAAGCTCAACCGACTCTAGATTCACTGACCTAAGTAATTGACAAACAAGGTGTACTAGTATGCCACAGAAAAGTGCATTAACATGGTAACCGAGAGGATGAGATATCATTGACGGTCCTTTCATGGCTAAACGTGCAATGGAAAGTTGAGGTTAGAAATACCGAAGTTTAACTCATGTTAAGGTCTAAGCGGTCCAGTTTTTATGCCCTACGGTTTTCTATACGTCTATCTTATTCTAGTCATCAAAAGTAAACACTCACACAGATTCCTAAAGAATGCACAGTAGTCCCTAAGTTAGAACAAGGATGCGATTCGTATAGTATCTGCATCATGGGAGAACGGTTCAAGTTACTACAAGAAAAATGACCTTTACCTAGGAAATTTTTATCGAGGAAACAAATTTCCTGGGTAATAATACACTTTTACCAACGAAATTTTATTTTCCTAGGTAAATACTGATTCACTTTTCCCGAGGAAAATTTTCCTTGGTAAAAGTGACAAATGCCAATGAAAAATATATTTCGTGGGTAATTTCGTGTCTAAAAATAAAAATTTTCAATTTGTTTAGCCTAGTTTCACCGATGAATACATTCCTCGGTAAAAGATCACAATTACCAAGGAAATTAGTAATTTGTTGGTAATTGTCACTTTTACCGAGGAAATGTTTCCTAGGTGAAAGGTCACATTTCCCAAGGAAAATATTCCTCGGTAAAAAGTACAATCACTGACGAAACAAATTTCCTAGGTAATTGTATACTTTTAACAAGGAATGATTTCCTCAGTAAAACATTGTTAGAAGTAATATCCTCTACCATTAGTGCTCTATGGGCCCCACCATGATGTATGTGTTTTATCCACGCTATGCATCCATTTCTAATATATCATTTTTGGGCTTCAACGGGTGGATAAACCATATAAATCAGGGTGGCCCCACGAGAGCCTTAACAGGACCGTCCATCTATTCGAGTGTAGGGGCGCAGTTTAGGTGGATCTCCGGATCCATCGAGGTCGGTCGATCACCAATTGTGGGGCAACAAAAGTTTTCAATCAAGCTGATATTTGTGTTTTCCCATCTTCCATGTCTATGTGAACTTACGAAAAGATTGGATCTCAAATAAACATAATGATGGGCACTACGAAGGCTTACATCCCTAACTGTGGGGCCCACTGTGATGTATGTGCCTTACATCCACACTGTCCATCCATTTTGAAAGCTCATTTTTGGCATGATCCTAAAAGTTAAGAAGATTTAAATCTTAAGTGGACCACACTACAAAAAACAGTCATGATTGAATCTCCACCGTTAAAAAGTTCATGGGGCCACCAGAATGTTTATTTCCCATCCAACATATTGATAAGGTAAAAAAGACCTGGATGAAGAGACTACAAAAATATCAACTTGATCCAAAACTATCGTGGCCCACGAGAAGTTTTTAATGGTTAATTACCACTGTTTTCTGTATTATGGTCCACCTGAGATTTGGATCTGTTTCGTTTTTGATAGGATGCTCTAAAATAAGTTTTAAAAATGGATGGACGGCGTGAATACAAGGAAAATACATCACAGTGGACCACACGGTCAGGGATACAACCACCTTCAGGATCCACCTAAACCCCACCAGATCTATCATTGAGAGCGGATTAGCTATTACCGTAGGAACATCTTAGTTGGTGTTACCCTAACCATGTGGGGCCATCTTGATGTATTTTTTTTATATATCCAAGCCGTATATCTGTTTTTTCATATCATTTTAGGACGTGATCACAAACCATAAAAATGTCCAAATCTTAGGTGGACCACACCGCTAGAAAAACTGATGAATGGCCATTAAAAAAGGCTTTGTGGGCCAATAGAGCTTTGGATCAATCCGATCTTTATATCCCCCCTCATCTAGACCATCTTTACATTATCAACAACTTGGATTGCAACTAAAGATAACCAAATCCATACCATGAGATCTTTTAAATTTTTAATGGTGGGACACTCAATCACCATTGTCTCCAGTCGAATGGTCCACTTGAGATTTGAATCTTTTTAACTTTTAGAACCCCATCTTAAAATTGGATGGAGAAACGGATGGACGGCATGGATATACAAAATATCATCCATGTGGGCCACAGAAAAGGGGAAACGGATTGGCTAGTGACCTGCCACTAAAAGTGATGAATGGCCATTAAAAAGTTTTGAATCATGCTGATATTTGTTTTATTCCCTTCATCTAGGTATGTACTACCTACTCAACAAGTTGGATGTCAAATAAACATTACAGTGGGCCCTAGGAGGCTTTTAATGGTGGACATTCAATCACTGCTTCTTCTTTTTTTTCCCATGGTGTGGTCCACTTGAAATTTAGATTTTCCTCATTTTTGGTATCAAGCTCTAAAATGATCTATAAAAATGGATGGATGATGTGGATAAAACACATACATCATGGTGGGCCCACAGAGCACCGACCACTAGCCACAGCGTCACTAGCCAAACCACGTCCCAAATAAGGGGTAACACGAGAGCGGATTAGGTGAGACCTCGGCCTCACCTAAGAAGGTGCGGCCCTTACTGTGGGTTTACCGTGGAGCCCACCTTGATGTATGAATTATCTATCCATGCCGTCCATCCATTTTTTCAGGTCATTTTATGGAATTATCCAAAAAAATGAAGCAGATCCAATAATTAGGTGGACCATACCATAAGAAACAGTGGTGATTGACCATCCTACCATTAAAAACTTCTTAATGGTAAGGTCACATAAGCCTGGATGGTCAATGACCACTGTTTCTGTGGCCCAAACCAATCAGATCAATTGGAAGCCCGTGACTGATCAAGGTTAGTGGCTCAAATCTCTACCATTAACCGTCTCTCGTTTCACCCATCAAATTGACGGACACAAGCTTAAGTGGACCATCCTTGAATTTTTTGTTACAATTGGTAAATGTGCATTAGATCCACACCGGTCATCAGGTAGGCCTTGCATTTGTTGGTTTATTATCCAAAATTCAACGGAGATTGGGGACCCAAACCATTGGATTTGAGGAACTTTGGTAGGTATTTCTTTTTATAACCATTCATTTTGGCGTGATTTTTGTGTATACGGATGATCCATCACAACACCCATTTGCTTCATTTTTTGCATAATGCTAGAAAATGATCTGGAAAAACAAATGGACGGCGTGGATACATAATACATACATCAAGGTGGGCCCCACGGTAACCCACGGTAAGGGCCACACCCAATATGGGGTAACAGCTAATTCACTCCCATCCCTCCCTGATTTTCACTTTCCAATAAAAAGTGCCTGCCCCCCATTTTCACTGTCCCTCCCTTTCACTCTCAAAATCTCTCCCCCTCTCCACTGGAATCGGATTGCGTGCGGAGTAACTCCGCACGCTCTTATCGTGCGGAGTAAACTCAGTTAGGCCCACCTAGAATGTATGTGCTTTATCTATTCCGTCCACATGTTTTTCCATCTCATTTAAGTGGTTGAGCCCAAAATTTAAGCATATTCAAATCTCAAGTGGACCATACCACGGGTAACAGTGGGAATAATGATTTCCACCGTTGAAACCTTCCCAGGCCCTACAGTGATGTTTATTTGTCATCCAACCTGTTCCTAAGATCACATGGATATGGATGAAGGGAAAACACAAATATCAGCTTGATCCAAAACTTCTGTGTCCTCCGAAAATTTTTCAATGGTAGACATTAAGTTCACACTTTTCTTACGGTGTGGTCTACTTTAGATTTTGATATGCTTCATTTTTTGGCACCATACTTAAAATTTTCTGCTAAGATGGATGGACGGAGTGGATAAAATACTTAAATCACTGTGGGCCCCACAGAGTTTACTCCGCACGCTAGCGTGCGGAGTTACTCAGTACGCAATCCGCTTCCCTCTCCACTCTCTCTCCCTCTCTACCCTCGGTCCTCTCTCTCTCTCTCTCTCTCTCTCTCTCTGGAGTGTTTCGAATCTAGGGTATTCGAAATCGAAACCCTAGGGTTTGAAAACAAAACAAAAAATCAAGTAAATCTCTCTTCTCCGCACCACCACCACCGTCAATCGGCAGGAGCATGTTATTGAAGGGTTAAAGGTTAGCTTTAGAACTTCCTATTGTTATGATATTGCACTATAGATTTTGTTGGATGGTTGTTCAATGTTTCCAATTTAATGTTCATTTGGGAAAAAAAGAGAAAAAAAAGAGAGAGAAATGTTGGAGGGTCCAGATTCACCTGTCATAGGGATGATTCACCGATCATCCATGACAGGGCTCACTAGATTCACTGATCATCCGTAGCAAGGCCCACCAATTAGACGGTCTAGATTCACCTGTCATAGGGATGATTTAGAAGCAGTGCTGGAGAAGTGCTGCAACTATTTGGTTGAAAGAGGAAGTACTGAGTGAAAATTTTGATCGATTTTTTGAATGCATTGATTTTCTGGAAGTGATTTGATATGCAGGCAATTAGAAATTGTAAATTGGTTGAAAAATCCTAACCTCTGATTCATTGACACTTGTTTGTTGAAATAGAACCATCAAATATTTTTCATTTTTAACCGTCCAATAAATGAATGCCAATCAAATAACGTAATTTTTTGGTTCATGATAATCTAAACTCGGACACATAATTTGGGTAGTTTTGTTTGAATTACTTCAATGCCACGTATGCAATTTATAAGTAATCTCTAATTATTTGTATATCATCTATAACACTCTGCCAGAGTATCAAAGATCTCTTCTTGCTCCAACTAAGATCTTGACGGTTCATATTTACACACTCGGAATTGGACACACGCAATTGAAATAAAAACTGTCCAAATCGAGGCACCTATTGTACATAGGTCATGCCGAGCTAGATCGAATTGGAGATTCATGGCACATTTGACCAAATGTAAAACACATGTGGGAGATATGGGACATTGGTTGGGTGGATCCCATCAATTTGGGTGTGATTGTGCACAAAATCAACGGACAGATTTAAGCAATTTTCAATACATGAATAGTAGGCAGATTTACGTGATTTGAATAGAAAGAATAGTTGATGTTATTTATTTTTGCTAGATAAATAAAAATGAAAATATCATGTATGAGTGAAATGTATTAAGTTTTTTTTGCATGCATAAATAGAATTTTGTATTTGCATATGTCAACAAAGTATTGTTCTTTAGAGCTGGAATTTCCACTATAAACCTGTTGTGTATACAGGTTACCTGAACTGGATGAGTCGGACGATTTGATAAAAGAACTTGTGCTGTCCAACTGGTGGAGGGGAAATTCTAGAAAATAAAAATAAAGAATAAATGACTTTTCTTTTTTCAGTTTCACCCTTACGAAAACAAGGTCACGTCTGTATGCATAAGAGGCATGCACCTCCCATATTCTTCACCATTTGAGGCATAAGCCTCAAGTGCATTTTCCTTGAGGTGTGCCTTTGGCCTCACTTTAAGGCGTAAGCCTCCATGGCTTTTCAAACATTAAAGAATACATGGAATTTTTTTGTACAAGTTCAACTTCTTGAAAGTGGAGTAGAGCACTGTTGGGTCCATGTGGTGTGTGTATGACATCCAACCTGTCCAACAAGTACAACTGATCATCTACAACTCGGGCAGATCCAATCATCAGGTGGGTCACACATAAATTGGAGGTTTTTGGGTGGTGTGTTTTGTTTTATGGTATAGCCCACCTAATGATTGGATAGGCCTGAAGTTTTGTTTGGTCTGGTCATCATGGTGTGTTGCACTTGTTGGGAGGGATGGATGTCATACATGCACCACATGGGTGGATGGGCCCCATAATGCTCAACCTCCACATTTTAGAAGAAAAGGTAGAGAGTGCATTTTGGTCAGTTGAACCTACAAAAAACATGTTCTGGTACTTACAAAAAGTATCAGTTTTTGATATAATAAGAATTCATGAGGAATTCTACTATAAAAATCCTAACTTTCTATAATAAAATAATTGATATTAGTTTTCTTCAGTTCCACTTTTGAACATTATCATCTGCAAAGTTACAATTGAATATCATGCACACATGATGTACGGATTGAATATCATGCACACATCACAGGAGCCCCACACCACATAGTTCTACAACCGTTGTAGAGGAACCAACCTCAGTATCACTATATGCATACTAATATAACGTGAATTGGAAAGAGAGAGGTGATGTAATTTTTATGCACACGTGTTTGATGTCGTTTTGTATTAAGACAATCGTGAGAAGGATAGGAAAGGGATGGAAATCCTGTGGTTAATTTGTGCATGATTTTGGTGTGCCACATGCAAAGAGTCTCCCCTCCAACATGTGACATGTGCATGTTCCAAGCCATCCATCGGGTGGGTCTGACCATATAGCTTCCCTATTCATGAAACCGAGATGGTCAACATAGCCGAGGTCCGTAATTTGTAAAACAAATGGACTTACAGGAAAAATAATAATTATGCTCATTTTTCTAAAGGCTACTTGGAAAATGTTTCAAGAAATGCCAATTATTCAGTTTTCAGACATAATGACAGCTTCTTCTTTTTTTCTTTCTTTTTTTTCTCTCTCTCTCTACCAAATGATGAACCTAACTCTTCCGGAGTTGATGGGAACTCAGAACTTGGAATTTTGAGGAAGAGATAAAAGAAAAAGAAAATATAGAGGAGAAAAATTAAGAGCATAAGTAAATTCCAATAGAGAAACATCTTCGCTCAAGCAATAAGAGCTTATATGTTAGTAAGCCGTCCATTTGTTTCATAAACTGTGGCCCACCTAATCAGTCACAACATGTATGGGCAAGTACACTTGTACGGTTGTACCCACTTGATGGGCTGCTTGGTTCTCTCACTTGCATGACATGTTAGCATGTGGTAGTGTGTAGAGGGGTTTCCTTATACATGCACATGTACAAGTATTTACAGTGTTCCTAGATAACATCATTAATGACCTATGATGCCTAGAATTTCTATTTTCAATTTTCTCTTTATTAGGAGCATTGAATCAGCTCACAAAGAATTTGGCATGTGAGTGGGCAAAAGACAACATACGGACTAATAGTGTTGCACCTTGGATGACAAAGACTCCTTTGACAGAAGATGTAAAATTCTCCTCTATAATATTCTATTGAATTATGAATAAGAGAACCATGGCCTGAGAGCCAAAGACACCACTATGAATTTGAATCCCCTAAGGTTGCGTTTGGTGAGCACACAGTACTCATTGTGCCCCAGTAGCTTTTGAAAGGTGCGTTGTTTTGATGAAAATTGAGAGTACATTTTGCATTATGTGCAAAGTATCCTTTTTCATATGGCCTGAAGAGACGCATCCTCTCCCCTGCGAAATCAAATGGCTACACCACCCAATGGTAATTCAATAATTAAAAGTAATAATTGTGACACATGTTCTGATATTCTGTTTTTCGCCCCCTTACACAGCTTCTGGCAAACAAGGAGTTTGTGGAAGAACTGCTTTGCCGAACTCCCCTTCGACGCTTAGCACGTTTCATCTTTGGTAGCATTCCTTTGCTTACCCTTTGCATCATACATAAATGGGCAAGTCATAGCTGTCGATGGAGAATTCACTGTCAATGGTTTCTACCCATTGAAAGACTATTACTAGTCCAATCACGTTTATTGATTAAGAAGGTGGGATGGGTACATTACTTGGAGAATGCTACTAAAAAAATTATACCGTCCATCTTTTCATAAATTTGTGTGGCCACTTAGGGATTGTATTTTTGGATCATGCCCAAACATGAGCTTGCAAAAGGGATGGACAGGGTTGGTTTCTTTTCCTTGGGGTGTATCTATGTATATGCTTGTCTTTGTCACAGGATATCACGATGGCACCGGGGGGGCGGCAGAAAACGATCTCGCACGGGATCCACCATTACACTACAAGCTAGGTCGAAGCTTTCATTAGAGTCTCAACCTCCACAACAGTCTCAGGCTCCATCACAGTTAGTGTCGGAGCCTTCTGTCCATCCGACCACAACTACCACTGCATGTAAGAATTATAATATTTAAACTTATTGTTAATTGCATAATATAGATTACCCCTACTTTTGATAAATATCTTCAATTCAAGTTTTATTTCTAAGGTTTCATAATGTGATTTGAAAATGATAAATTATCACTAATATTATATGTTGTTTTATATTGCAGATTGTTTGTTGGTGGTAGCGAGGATGTTCATGTTGATGTTTTTTTGTTTTGTTTTTTGTACTGGTGGGATGGACATTTGTATGTACAGGTGAAATTGACATTTATATGTACGGTTGGCTGGTCATTTTGATTGGGATACCAATTGGATGGTCATTTTGGACATGAATTGAATGATCATTTTGGATATGAATTGAATGGTTTATCATGTGATTAAGATATGAGTTGAATGGTCATTTTGGATATGAGTCGAATGGTTTATCATGTGATTGGGATATTGAATGCTTTATTAGGTGGCTGTGAAGTGCGTGTTTTATCTGGTTATTATGACATTTATAGAAAAATTACATTTGCTGATTTAATTTTTCGTTGGTAATACAAGTTTCCCAAGGAAATTTTTCGTTCTCAATAACGCCTCTTGTAACTAAATATTTTGTTGGTAATACTTTTCCAAGGAAACACTTCGTCGGTAATGATATTACCTTTTTTCAAGGAAATAATTCGTCGTTAATTCTACTACCTTTTCCAAGGAAATAGTTCGTCGGGAATTTTATGGTTATTGACTACATTGATCAAGGAAATAGTTTGTCGATAATTTTACAGTTATTGACTACATTGATTAAGGAAATAGTTCATCGGTAATTTCCTCAGCAATAGTTTTTTCCAATGAACTTTTTCCTCGATAATAGTCTTATAATTACCGACGAAATAAATAATATCCACGAAATTTTCAACTTGTACTGACGAAATATATCGTCGGTAAAAGTCACTTTTTACAGACAAAAAATTCCATTTCGTCAGTAATTGTTTTCCCCAATGGTTTTGTTGCAACGAAGATAGCGACGAAAATTTTCGTTGGTAATGACCTTTTGCAAGGAAATTCTATTTTTTACCTAGGAAAAATTTCCTCGGTAAAAGTAAAAATTGTTGTAGTGAGTAGATTTGGGCCTGATATTTAGATCTTATACTCAAATTCTAGCATTGAGTTCATTAGTATCAATTCGAAATTTTGAGTGTCAACCTTCGGGATTTGAACTTGGATCCAATCGCTTACACATCGCATAAAGTACGGTTCTACCCTCCCGTGCGGCCGATTTACTCTAACCTCATAGGGACTTTCATGTACTCTCTAAACATCAATAAAGATCACCCAAAATAAAATTTATCAATACAAAACATTACAACCTTACGAAGGCCTATTTACTTTCGTCGCACAACTAATCTGATGTCTAAATGAGGTTGGTAGGTGAGGATCTATGGTTGTGGTATCCTATCTAAGGTAACTGTGTTGGGCATAAACTTCATAAGGACGTATGAGCAAACACCAGAGAATACTTCTAAGGGCACAAGCCTATAAACTAAGTCTAATCAATGGGGTTTCAAGGCTAAGAAACTAAGACATAAGTCTATAGTCATGAGGCCCACATTTATTTTTTTAAAATATCCACCTGTCTGACTGTTTCTTCGTATGATCTTATAGGGTAGGAATGACCTTATTACTGATTTAGATGGCATATAATCATCATAGTGGGCCTCGAAAAGATTTCAATAGTGATAATTCAATCTCCATTGTTTCCTTTAACATGACCCACTTAAGATTTGGATCTCCCTCATTTTTTGGCCCACTTGTTAACATGATCATGTAAAATGGATGGACTGGGTGGATTTCTGAGATACATCATGGTGAGCCCTAGGCATGTAAAGTTGGGTTCATCTAGGAATCACATCCAACAAAGTCAGTAACAACATTTTCAATCGAGCAATGGACCCACTTTGATGTACATGTTGTATATCTAGTCAAGTGGTGATGGTGGACCTAGTTTGATGTATGTGTTATATATCCATGTCATCCATCAATTTAGCTAGCTTATTTTAGGGCGTGAGCCCAAAAAAGAAGCAGATCCAAATCTCAAGCGAACCACACCATAGGAAACATGATGATTGAATGCTTGCCATTAGAAATTTCTTAGGGGCGACAAAGTTTTGCATCAAGCTGATTTATGTGTTTTCTCTTCATCCTTGTCTATGTGAGCTTTTCAACAAGTTGGATGGAAAATAAACGTTAGGTGGGTCCTAAGAAGTTAATCATGAGTGTTCAATGACCACTGTTTGGTGTGGTCCACCTGAGATTTGGATCTGGCTACTTTATGGGCCAATGCCTTAAAATGAACATGCAAAATGAATGGATGAAATAGACACACACACACACACACACAAGGTGGGCTCCACTGCCACGACATTGCCGGATTGGGTGTTTCCTAACTGAGCGTGCTTTTTAGACAAGGTGTTATAAAAACGTACTTATAACCAAACATGCTTATCTACTAATTAAGTAGAAATCATGATTGTTGTACTCTATTTCTGATTGTTCTTAGGAGAGCCAATTAGGAAAGGAAATGTGTAGCGATATGAGAGTTGCGTAGTGTATACAAGATCTGTGGAGATAGCTGAAGTGGGTTTTATGGTAATGCAACTGACGTTGATGAAGTGGTGTCACGACATCCGCAGAATAAGGGTGATCAAGCGAGACGTGGTTAAATCAGCATAGGGCCTGAAAGTGGTTACTAGACAGTTGACCAGCATAAAAGGGAGGATCTAGAAGGCTAGATCGTGCCAAAACGATTGACATAACCGTCAAGTCGGGGGAAGAATGAAGCCTATAAATAACAAAGAAAAGCAACATAGCAAGACATCTCATACCAATCAAACCAAACCAAATCTATCTTTCAAATTACTCATTGTGTTCCTTAACATATAATCCGTCTTTTATGTTTCTTAGCATAATCGATCTCTCAAGTTCCTTAGCATAACCAGTAGCTTAATCCTACAACTAGGAGTAACTGTTAATTTTAGCTGTAATCCAAGTCTACCTTCATACGTTGGACTTAGTTTAATATGAAAAAAGTTCTTCATCCATAAAGGTATTCTGCAGTTGTTTTTTGAGGTCGACTGTAAGTATTTCCTTTTCGTTTATCTTTGTTTGAAAAGTCTTTTTTTTTTTTTTTTTTTTGTGGAAGGTAGAGGCGCAACTCACTTTTGAAGGACGAACCCCACCCTCTAATAATTGCCTAATTATCTCAAACAACTTTGTTCAAGTGGTTGAATACGTGGCAAATTTTATCAGGTCTTAGTCATATACAATCGAATCTAATGTATCTGCCTATCTTGTTGCTTAGGGCCTATTTGGTTGGCATCTGGAAACCTATTTCTAGCTTAAAATCTGGATTCCTGGTGTGTTTGGTGGCAAGTTCCAGCCAAACAGGATTTTTTCTGGAAACCTAAATTGAGCGGAACTGGGATTAGTGGAAATGATGTGGGCGACCGTTTCTACGGAAGGGAAAAGAGGCGGAAGTGAGCGTCACCACCCCCATGTATGTGTTATACATCTATGTTGTATGCGTTTTATATCCCCACTGTCCATTAGTTTTGAAATCTCAATTAAGTGCATTGGACAAAAAATGAGGCAGATCTAAATCTCAAGTGGGCCACACCACAAGAAAACAATGTTGATTGAACGTCCACCATTAAAACCTGCCTAGGGCCCACTATAATGTTTAATTGCCATCTGACCTGACCATCTATCTTACGGGACTACAATAGGCCAGGGGTAAGTTTCTCAGGCGGATTGATGCCCAAGTGGGCCATGCCACAAGCAACGGTTGGAACAGAATCTCTATTGCACCGTTTTCAACCAAACAGCAAGTTACGGATGGAACCTGGGTTCACTCTGGTTTCTGCAATTTTGGATTCCAACGGTGGAATTAAGATTCTCTAGAATCTAGGCTGTAGCCAAACAGGCCCTTAGGGTCATAGTTATTCGATTTGAATCAAGCCATACAATTGGTTCTGGCACGCCTGCACCACTGCACACATCACACATGGCTGAATTTGAAATCGAGAGGCAACAATGATAAGCTACTAGAGGCATAAGTAACTTATTTAAAGTAAATAATCATCCAAACACGCTCTAAATATCACAATTCCAAAAATCAGGCAAATCCAAAACTCCGTAGGCCATAATACATGAAACAGTGAGAACAGTACGTCCTGTTGAAACCTTCCAGGAGCTGACCATGATGCCTATATGTCATCCAAACAAGACTTCTGTGGTGGCCCCGCTGTTTCGTGAAGTGTGGCCTACCTGAGTTTTCGATCTACTTGATTTTTGGAGTCCTGTCCTATTGTGATGTGGGCTTCACACAGCTTCTGCGTGCCATCTTACAAACATAGGCCAGCTTGCCACGTGCACCAACATTAGAGGATGTGGATTCAGTGGATCCGACACACTATGCTCTGGGGATCCATGGATATATGTGTGTGTCTTAGATCCACTCTGTTCGTCCCAGCTCATTGGGGCATGAGCCCAAAAATGAAGCACAGACAACTGAAGTGGACGAAAAATAGGAAAGAGTAATTGATTAAGTATTTTTGCCCTCTAACCTGTTGATAAGGATCATGGGGAAAACACAATTACTAACTTGATCCAAGACTTTGCGGCCTTAAGAAGTTTTTAATGGTGAGTGTTCAATCAGCACGCCACTGTTTCCTGGGGTACTGGTTCGCATGATTTGATATGCTTATTTTTTGGCTCGTGCGTTAAAGTGATCTGAAAAAGAAAAAGAAAAAAAAAATGGATGGACAGCACGGATATAAAATACATAAATAGCAATGGGTCTTAAGAGTGATAGAACCACTGAGCTCGGTGGCCACAATCCTCGTTTAACATTAGATAGATGGGCCAGCAGCAAATGTTTTTAACGGTGGCATTCAATGGGCTGTGGAAACGAGGCCATTATCATAGGTTTGACGGAAAATAAGCAATTCAATGGGCCCACAAAATGTTTTTAACGGTGGGCATTCAATCACTATTGTTTCATATGGTGTGGTCCATCTGAGATTTTTATCTATTTCATTTTTGGGCTCATGCTTTAAAATGAGCTGGAAAAACGGATGAACTGTGATATAACATATACATCAAGTTGATCAGCCCCATCGTTACAGCCTCACTCTATGACTCCCCCTGCCTCACCCAATCGGCGTTTACTTTTCTTTTTCGCCACAGGTCATGATCATTGGGCCAGAATTTAGGCCTGTCAATCAAATGGGTCAGGACTAGGCTTGAATGACAGGCCCAGTCAATTGATGAGCTGCGCTATTGCAATCCCTACACATTTAGGTCCGTTTGGATCATAAGTTACTTTGGGCTTAACCAGGTTTCTACTTATTCATCGATAAGTACGTTTGCTAACCAACATACTTGTCAACTAAAAAGTAGAAAGGCATGTTTGGTTTCCAACATAATAACCAATTATCTCTCAAGTTTATTTGGTCCCCCTCACATCTACCATCCATCATGTGGGGCCACCTTTGATGTGGATCATACATCGTGTGGGCCCCACCTTTGATGTAGGTCGTTCATCATACAGGGCCCACTTTGGAAGTGGGCTATTTATCACTATGGCCCGGCCTTTAATGTGTACCATTCATTATGTAGGGCCTGCCTTTAATATCCACTACCCATCATGCTGGCTGTCCATCATGCATGGCCCACCTTAGATAGGGACCACTCATAATTAGGGCCGACCTTTGATGTGGACCGTCCATCATGTGGGACCCACCATTATTAATTGCCCATCATGTGGAGTCACCTCTGATGTGGACTATCCATCATTTTGACCCCACCTTTAATGAGGGTAGCCCATCATGCATGGCTCGCCTTGAATGTAGGTCATTCATCATTAAAGGCCAATCCTTGATGTGGATCATCCATCATGTGGGCCACCTCAATATGGGCCATCGGTCATATGACCCCAACTTCAATGTCCACTGCCCATCATGTAGAGCCCAACTTTGATGTGGACCATCCATCATGTGGGCCCCACCTTTGAAGTGGGTCGTCCATCATACCAACCCACCAATTTGCATGTGGGCTTTTTATCACTATGGGCTGACCTTTGATGTGGACCATCCATATGTGGACCCACATTAATATGAGGTAATCCATCATGTGGGGCCCACCTTCAATGTGGATAGTCCACCACCTGGATCTCATTTGATATGGGAGAGAGAGAGAGAGAGAGAGAGAGAGAGAGTAGAATAGTCATAAGTTAAAAAGCTAAAAAAATTACTTATTAAGATAAGTAGGTTTTGGCACATAAGCTACTTTTACAATGATCTTACCAAACTTGTATGCTTATCTCAAATAAGTTACTTATCTACTGCTACTGCTGTAAGCCGAAAAAAGTAACTTATTTGGTGGAATTCAAACGGGCCTATGTAGAAGGGCTGGGCCTGCTGATCCATCCTAGACGTGGACTTGATTAATGAGCCAATGGTGTGGGCTCGAGCGGGAAACTTCAACCCTGATTGCTCATCGGCCTATTCCCTAAGTATGCCAGGTGTACGGCCATCAGGAAGCAATATTTAAATTCCACATATGTATGTGTGTAACACCAAAGATATGTATATATACATGTACTAGAACATGTACATAAGTTGAAACTACATGACACTTGATGCTCTGGTGTCTACCTGTCATTGTTGGTAGGGCTGAAAGTTGGGTGGGTTGGGTGGCGTTGGGTTGGTGCTCAACCCTAACCCAACCCAAGGTTCCTATACCTCAACCCTAACCCAACCCAAGCTAACCTCAGGTTGGGAATTCTTAACCCAAGCCCAACCCAAGCGGGCTTGGTCGGGTTGATTGGGTTGGTCGAGTTGATACATACTAATATTTTCGTTATTACATAAGGCTATTATATTTCAATACACGTCTTTTTTTTTTTTTTTGTACCTACGACTTTATTAATTATATATGTAGTTATTTATTATGTAAAAATTTATTTTTTCTGAACAAACAAGCTAAAATACAGGATAACTACTCCTTTAATGCTCAAGCATATCAAATTTCAATTATTATAAGTTTACCTACTAAAGTAATGTAACTAATAGGTTTCCTTAACTAAAATATAATAAAATTATTAGTAACTTGTATATACATAGGGTTCAGGTTGGATCGGGTAATCCGAAACTTCAACCCAAGCTTTATCGGGTTGGTGTTTGCATAACCCAAGCTTGAGATCGGATCCGGTACTTCTTGCTCAAGCCCAACCCAATGTCGGGTCAGTCACGGGTTGGTCAAGTTGAACTTGTCTGACTTTCAACCATAATTGTAGGTCTTGTACTGTGGATATATTAATCGTGTTCAAAGAGTAGACCAAGTCAATGCGCACGATGGTAGGCGCACATGGATAATTAGGTTTATTAGTTACACTTGCACCCACATGATATAGGTACTAGTAGTGGAGGGCGCCCACTAGTGTGATACATGACATCTAAACCATCCAACAGGTGTGACCCTATCTGATGTTCACCTAGCACAAAAGTCCGACCAATAAGAAAATCAGGTGGGCCACAACATTGAAAACATTCCAAAATCTCAAAATTCAAGTGCTGGAATACTGATGTAGTGAGGTGTCCCCTTAGTCGAGGTCAGACGAGTGTCAAGAGAAGGAGCCAGGAATGGGCCCAAAAGCATTCGAGATCAGGCCGGAAGAAGAGTCAAAGAACTCGGAGAAAGCTCGAAGAGACAACCCCTGACGACCGGTCGGACTATCTGATGACCATTCGTTTGACTGGTCTAATTTCCATAGGGCAGCGCCCAAACTCACTGGATAGTTTTGGGCGTTAGCCGACCGGTCGCCCCTCAACTCTGACCGGTCGGAGCCCCCTAACCTCCGCGGTTTCACGATTTGTTTATGATTTTTGCACAATATCTTTCCCAGTTCTACTCAAAACTCTTTATTTTCGTTTCTAGGGTTTTTAGGGTTTTAGTTTTCTATTTAAAAGTTGCTTAAACTCATTTTAGGGCTATCTTTCATTATAATTAATCAAAATTTAGTTTTTATCACTTTTATGCTCATAGATTCGAGTTGTTCTTCGTGGATTTGAAGAAGAGGTCTCGTGGATTTAAGATATCCCATCGTAGATTCGAGGAAGATCGGTTGAAGAGTCTCGATCGTTTCGAAATTTGGAATAGTTATCATGTGAGAGAGACGGTGCTCAATCTCACCACGTTCCGCTTGCGTCAAATACACGTTTGTATGCATGAGATCCAATCCATTCAAAAAATATACCAACCTTAATGATCGAATGCTTCAGGAATCAAGCTAGTCCAACCACCAGGTGGGGCAACACTTGAATTTGGAGGATTTTTTTGTGATTTTAAATTGTTTTCCATGGTGAGGCCCACCTAATGGTTCGATCGTCCTGGGGCCACTGGTGTGCAACTTTTAAACTGTCTCATTGGTGCAACAAAATTTGCAACTTGATAAAACCAATTTAACGGGATTTGTGTTTGATGGGTGGCCCACTTAATACTTGGATTGGATGTATTGCCTGATTGATGAGATATTGCATCATTATCCATCAATGAGGTGGCCTAGCAAAATAAACCAGCCCAATGATAAACTGAGAGTAAAATGTACAATGAGCTGCACATTAATTTTATGTTATATATACCTCTTGTTCTTACTACAATTGTGCAATCCTGTTCGCCCATGTGTGGGCAAATGTAGCAGACCATCAGTTTCTAACAATGACCTATATAGGTTGTATTGGGAAAACCAACAGTGGAAGCGGAAGCCGAACGCGTAGAGTAATGTGAGATCAAACGAGAAACAATATGAAATCAAACCACACACAAGCATTCACCACAAGAGAATCCGAATTTAAGTGGAAAAACCCCTCAACGGGTAAAAAACCACGGCACAAAGTGATCCACTATGAATAAACAGAAGATTACAGAGATTGACAATCCACAAGCAAAGAAAATAGAGAAAACACAAGTTTTATCTCTCACAAACACCTCCCTCCTCTTCCTAATACAATTAGGAAACCTTGGACACCTTATGATTACATCTAAATCCGGATTACCACCCTTTAAATAGGCAAAACACTGAAAATAGAAACATCTTATGCACTACCCGCGTGCTGCGCAAAAAAGACGCGTACGTAGTCGACCGGTCGGCCAATGCACCAAACAGTCTAGGGAGTTTAACGCCGACGCTGCCTCACCGGCCGACCGGTCTAGGGCAACACAGAAAACAATCCAGGGGCCTCTCGTGCGTCTGGGCTACACGGCCAGATCGGTCGCCCGATCGGTCTGAGCACCCAATCCTCGCACATGTTTGAAGGCTCCCCAACAATCTCCACCGAGGCTTCAAACGTTGAATCAACACCATCCTCGCAACGTTATCTCATCTTCAATCATAACTCCACCGCTTCTCGTGCCACCATCGACTCTAACTTTGCACATTCACGCCCTTTCCGCTCTTCTCATGTGGCCTTGGGCACTTGCCACATACGAGCAACCGTGAATCTTGCTGTCGATCCCGCAGCTCCACCGTGAATTGTACTCCCGATCAACTTGTAAAGATGGCCACACTTTTGTGCCTTCATTTACATGTGTGCCCCCTTTAACACTTCACAATAACGATCGCGGCTGATAAACACGCACCCTTTCACCTCGAGTGCACCAAGAGAAATCACATTCATCTTCATCTTGGAGACATGCTTCACATCTTCCAGGACTCGTTCGATCCCATCGAACATCCTGATGCACACCATACCAATACCCATCACCTTATGAGCGTAGCTATCACCCACAAACACTAATTCACCACCATACTCTCTGTATGTCGTAAATGAACTATGGTTAGAACAAACGTAACATGAAGCCCCTGAATCTAGGATCCATTCACTACCGTGAGATCCCATGGCAGATACAGTCAGGACTTCACAAAGATCTTCATCGTCCTTTACGGTATTGGCTCCCTCTCTAGAAGAATTTTCATAGATCTCTTACTTCAACCTGAGATTCTGACAATCCCCTCTCATGTGGCCCTCCTGACCACAATTTTGGCACTTCACCTTAGCCTTTCCTTTGCCCTTGGCCTTAATCCCAATTTCAAATATCATTCATGCTCAGAACTTCTTCTCCTCATAACTAGTGCCTCTGAGGAATAACAGGAAGCCACGTCACCGTTTTTCTTTCTCATCGCCTTCGATTGGAGGGCTGAGATAATGGTTTCGACGTTTATGGTTTCCCTCCCTGCCACACAGAGTCTCTTAACGACTCATATGAATCTAGAAGAGAATTCAACAGGATGCATGCTTGATATTCATCCTTCATCGGTTCATCGATCTCCACCAATTTGTAAATTAGCCTATTGAACGTGCTCAAGTGGTCCTCCACTTCCGTTCCTTCTACCATCCTCAAGGTGAACAACTACATCAACACATACATGCGATTCTCTAGAGACTTCTTGGCATAAAGCTTCTCTAGCTACGCCATGGTTTCAGCCGCAGTCTTCTTCTTCATGACATTATAGAGAACATTATCCGTAAGGTTTAATGGAATTGAGGTTCTAACCTTCTTGTCGAGCCTCGTCCACTCATCACTTTCATAGCTTCGGGTCGCTTTCCAAGAGCTTCATCAAGTCCTTGCTGAACCAAGAAGGATTCAATCTTCACCTTCCATAACTCAAAGTTATTTTTTTCGGAGAACTTCTCTACCTTAAACCTTGTGCCTGATCCTATCTTCTCATCTCATATATGAATTCTACTCCACCCCAACTTTAGCTCTGATACCACTTGTTGGGAAAACCGGCAGCAGAAGCGGAAGCCGAACGAGCAAATTAGTAATTCGAGATCAAACGAGAAACAATATGAAATCAAACCACGCACAAGCATTCACCATAAGGGAATCCGAATTTACGTGGAAAAGCCCCTTAACGGATAAAAAACCACAGCACAAAGCGATCCACTATGAATAAACAAAAGATTACAAAGATTGACAGCCCACAAGTAAAGAAAACAAAGAAACCTAAGTTCTCTCTCTCACAAACACCTCTCCCCTCTTCCTAACGCAATTAGGAAACCTTGGACACTTTAGGATTACATCTAAATCCGGATTACCATCATTTAAATAGGCAAAACACCGAAAATAGAAACATCTTACGCACTACCGCGTGTTGCGCAAGAAAGACGCATACGCAGTCGACCGGTCGGCCAACGCACTAAATAGTCTAGGGAGTTTAACGCCGACGCTGCCTCACCACCAACCGGTCGCCCGACCGGTCGGAGCCCCCTACAGACCGATCGGCCGACCGGTCTAGGGCAACACAGAAAATAGTCCAAGGGCCTCGCATGCATCTGGGCTACACAGCCAGACCGGTCAGGCTGCGGTTTGAGCACCCAATCCTCACACATGTTTGAAGGCTCCCTAACATACTGGTGTATATTAGAACAAAAAACCTTGACCAAAAGTAGAGGAATACATGCTTAGAAAACATAGGGAAACAGTGACATTTCCCTGTTTTATTCCATTTGAGAACTCTTCCTGTATAGTTCCTTCATGAGAGTGTTTCTATGGAGCAAAAATCCCCATCATATGCTCCCCATCTCTTGCATGGATATCATGTTGACCCTGAATCTCATTGGTTGGATGATCTATTATCTATACCATCTGATCAAACGGGAGGGTCTCATCAGTCTTGGTTCGGTAACATTTGAAAAATGGTAGCGACACTTCAACTGTACACTTTGTATAGTTGTATGGCAATCCAGACTGTTCAAATTGCTAACCAAACTGCTGATGGAGGATAAGTGAAAAATTGCAATGAGAAAATTATATTAATAATCTGACTTTTCCCTTTGAATTTGTATCACTCCCTATTTTACTTTTAGCCATCCATTTGATAGCCATTAATTGGTCATAATTGTGACTTTAGGGATATGCTCCATCCACAAATACAATGGGACCAACAATTTGGGTGGTCTTGATGTGCATTAATGCCACATGTGAGGACGATGAGTCACTACATTGCCATAACCTAATTAAAACACTCATGGCCATAACCTTAAGAAATTGATAATAAAAAAAGACAATTGAAAGGATTTGCAGCGTTTTTTAAGGTGGTGAATGGTTAATGAGAAAAACCACAGCATTGAATGGTGTAACAGCAATAGGTGTAAGGGAGCACCAGCCACCATAGAGAATCAACGAGACCGTTTTCTCAAAGGTATGAGGACAGGAGAAATGGTGAGTAATACCATGTGTTTCAACAAGGTTTTTGAAATTCCTGTATTCACCAGCACCATTAGTTTCAATACTCTGAATTATGAGCTCAAACATATTCTCAATTCTCAATTTAAATCTTTGAAAAAGCACTACGTACATACCAAGGAAAAATACCATATAAATCCACTCACATGATCAATGAAATGTATTTACTAACAAAATCGAGTACCCCCGACCCCCCCCCCCCCCCCCACCAAAAAAAAAAAAAACGTCAAAGAGTCTAATTCCAAAGGTTTATTGGCTACAAATATAACATAAAAAAAAAAGGAAGTTTAAGACTATTTGCAAAAGTTCACATATTCAACAATGACGTAATTTAGGAAGCTAAAAGCGAAAAAGCACACGAGGAACCCTACGGCATTCTTGGATGAGAAGACTTGGATGATAAACCAGAGGAATTTAAGGTTGCCTCTAGTTGATATAAATCGCCTTTCCTCAAGCTATGCTGAAGAAATTCCCTGTGCCGATTTCCTTCACAAAGAAAACAGTTGGATCAAACTAAAAAACGAAGCAAATACCAATTATCCGGTAGGATGACTTGGATGCTAAATGCATTTATGTTCACCTGAAGGTTTCTATACACTTAGCTAGCTAAATATTTCTCAAACCCTAACACTCCAAAGAAAGTAATTGGTACAGCCATAGGCGAACGAGATTGATGACTCTCTCTCTCGCAGGATAAGTGATCCGAATACATGGATATATCGAACAAGATAGTCCGATCTTTCTTGATTTCTCAAGGGGCAACTCAAAGAATATGAGCCAAATAGAAGAAAACTCTAAAAAAATTCATATTAAAATCAATCAATAATGTTTAAATAGAAAATAAACAACTATTTATATCACTTCTAACCCTAAACCATGAAACTTAGGTGCCCTAATAAAAAAAGGAATCAAATTAACGCAAAAATGTATAACAAGAAAACAAAGGATCGCACGTCGACCGAGACGGACCTTCGGTTGACCACACGACCCAACCCTGCGTTCCGTCGACCGAGGACGTTCCTCGAGCAGCTGAACCCTCATTTGGTCATGATTACAGAGTGCTTGTAATCGGCGTCTTTATTCCCTTCGGTCGACCAAACCCTGTCATCTGTCAACCGAAGACCTCTAAAATTATACTTCAACTCATTCTTCATCACCATCTTGTGGTCCTTCTTGTGATCCTTCTTTTGATTCATTTTCATCATGTAGAGGTCTGCCACACCCTCTACATCAATCTCCCCTCCTTGAAAAGAACTCGACCTCGAGTTTGTATCTTCTTCAGGCTCATGATACTCATACAGATCGGCGACATTGAACGTACGGGATATCTCCAGTTCCTCGAGAAGATCAACGACATAGGCGTTATCATTGATCTTCCGAAGGATCGGTACAAGCTCAATCTTCTTGTATTTGAGCTTGTTGTAGGTGCCAGTCGGAAAACGTTCCTTGCACAGGTAAACCATGACCTGATCTCCAACTTCGAAAACCTTGCTTTAACGATGTTTGTTAGCGTCTAACTTATATTTCTGATTTGTCTCAGCCAATTTGTTCCGGACCTCTGTATGAATCTCTGCAATCTTCTCGGCCATGTGTTCAGCGACAATACTCTTTCCAGGGACTTTGGGGCGAGGAGACCAAGTCGAGTGTATGACTCAGAGTCCGTCCGTATACAACCTGGAATGGGCACTTCCCTGTGGACTAATTCGTCATGTTGTTGTAGGCAAACTTAGCCTAAGGTAGGGCCAAGTCCCATTGTTTCGGCTTGTCTCCCGAGATGCTCCGAATGATGTTACCCAACGTCCTGTTGACGACTTCAGTCTGTTCGTCGGTCTGCGGGTGATACGCACTACTGAACTGAAGCTGAGTATTGAATTTTCTCCACAAAGTTCGCTAAAAGTGGCTAACGGATTTCGTATCCCAATCCGATGTGATGGTCTTGGGAATTCTGTGCAATCTCACAACTTCCTTAAAAAAAAATTAGCCACATTCGATGCATCGAACGTTTTCTTGCATGGGATAAAGTGGGCCATCTTCGAAAATTGATCTACCACCACAAACACTGAATCAACGCCCCGCTATGTTCATGGGAGACCCAAGATGAAATTCATGGAGATATCCTCACAAGGACCTTCCAATACGTACAAGGGAGTATAGAGGCCCGTATTTTGAGAGTGTCCCTTGGAAGTATGATAAATGTGACAACTGATAACCATCCTTCTCACATCTTAGCCTAGGTGAGGCCAATAGTATTGCTCTTCTACTAATAGCTTCGTCTTGTTACGGCCTAGGTGGCCTCCAAGGCTACCATCATGAAGTTCGAGCATAATCTTATCGCGCAGAGAACACTGTGGGATGCATAATCGATTCCCGTGTTCGCTCGCCGCAAGTGTAAGGATGCGATGTAGTAATAAAACTCGGTAAGACCGAAGTCGATCCACAGGGAATTGGATAACAAATTCCAAACTATTCCAGCAACTCAGTTTGCAATAGATAAGAGATTCAATTGGAATAATTATGCTAAAATAGTAACTTAATGAAAATCAGTAGTTTAAGGTACTAAGGCATTCAAGGATCCACTTGTAGCAATCCCTTGTCAATCCAATCAATCCAAGCAAGATACACAACTAGATTTGAAGTCCTATCTCTCATCTAGTTGGAAAATAAAGCATTAAACACATTCAATCCCATTCAAGTTGAACTTCCAAGTTCTAGTCCCATTCAATCAATGTAGAATTCAAAATCATAGCCTTCGGAGTAACAGCCATGCCTATGGACTATGGCCTGCTCAAGGATTACTACAATTCAAATCTAAACAAGCACCATATGATAATCTCAGAGAATTGCAAGGAATCCATGTCCGGAGCACATGAACTCTCATAAAACATCTCAAACTATCAACTTGAAGAACTAGAATAATTAAAAATCCCAACTTGAATTGAAATTACTTGAATCAACTGAATCAAACATGAAATTAGCTATAAGCTTCACCTCTCAGCCTTAGCTGAGAGATTCTAGCCGAGCATTATCACGCTACAACTAAAACTCATGAAAGAAAACATAAAAACTAGAAAAACCGGAGTTTGGAGGGTTGCAGACGCTCTACGACGGCTTCCTTCCTCTCCCATGACGTCCCTTGGCTTCTATGATGCCCTAGGAAGAGCCCCTAGGTGTCCTTTTATAGTATAGCACAGGAGGTTCTAGATTGCGCAAGAAATTTCGGACTGCGCAGAGAAAATCGGAGCTTCACGGAGAAGCTCTATTACGCAGATGACCGGTCGCACGACCGGTCTAAGCTCTTGGACGACCGGTCTCAAAACCGCAAAAATAGTCCAGAGAGTTTTGCCGAAATCCAACTTTAAAATTTTAATTCAAGGACCGGTCGTACGACCGGTCTGAGCAGTGGACGACCGGTCACACGACCGGTCGTGAATGGTCCAGTGGCCTTCTGCAGAATGATTTTCTTCTGTGTATAGTTGGACCGGTCGGACGACCGGTCTTGGCGATGGACGACCGGTCGCACGACCGGTCTTAGCTGATATTTCCTGCTTTCTTCTTTGGCATCTTTCTTCCTTTCTTCTCCTCTCTTTCTACTTTCTTTGGTCCTTCTTCCTTCTTCATCCAATGGCTTCAAATGGCTCTTTTTAGTCTCCAATTGGGTAAATTCCGCTCTTATTCCTGAAGTCACAAAACATGCATTAGATGGTCCTTTTAAGCATGTAAACCATGCATATACTGCAACGTAATGGGCAATGCAATGTATAATTTGGAGGTTCAACACACCCCCCAACCAGCTTTTTGCTAGTCCCGAGCAAAACATGTGTGAATAAGTTCAAACCTCCAAACCCAACTCTCATTCAGAAACCATGTTTCTATCCATTCCAAGACATACAAGTATAAAATTTTGAGAAACTAGGTGATAGAAATTGCAACCTTAAACTCTCAATGCATAATAAGTGTCTACATGAAATTCCCGCTGATTGATTGATAAATAGAAGAACTCGAACAACTTCAACCTAGTGTGCATACTGAAAGTTCATCTCATGAGTTTCTGGGATTATATTCTTCATAGATCAACTAAACTGTAGATCTCAAGGTCCACAGAGTAACAACAAGCCTATGATAGGAATTTGTCTTACCGTCCTTCCGACGGCTTTCACACTACGTCCCATTTTCGGCTTTGGTTACGGGTAGACCATCCCCCGGTTGGTAATAGGTAGCCCTTTTCAGAATTTTCCACCATTTTTCCATCATTCCCAATTTCATCATTCCTTTTCCTTTTTCTTTTAAATTAGATAGGATTTTTAAAAATCCATATCTTTCGTTATTTTCCCATGGACAAGGATGGACAAAGTACCCCAGCTTGGTTTCTCAACACCTTTAAATCAAAGTCTAGCTAATCCACAAATCGCATAATCCTTTCAACCCATGAAAATCGTGTAATGTGAACAAGGTGTAAAGGTGTTCAAATTTTCTATCACTCACAACAATAGGGGAACTAACATATAAAACCATTATGTTAGGAGAAGTTCAAGACTTACAACATCACACACTTCGTATCTCCTCTTCTTATACTCATATCATCTCGAATGCATGGAAATAAGGTTTTCTAAAGGAGTTTTGAAATTTTAGAAAATTCAAAAAAAATTGCACGTATGATGCTCGAAATGTTGCAACATGCTAGATGAAGAATCTCATCTCACCCCCCAACCAAATCTTGCATTGTCCTCAATGTGAAAAGATATATAATGAGCTTGAACATGAGAGCAATGGTAAAATATAAGAGAGTGAGAACAATAGTACCTGAGAGAGTCGATCATGGAAGTCTGCAACTCCAACAACTAAATCCTACAAAAACAATAAAACTAAACAAAACTAAACCTAATCTACGGAAAGCAATAAAGATACCTAACCCGTCCTTGTAAAAAGACGATCTCCATCAGACTAGGAGATCGATTATCATTATACCATCCAAAAGGACAAAGTTGAGCAGGATCATCAAGTGGTGTAACAAATTTTTAGTAGAACTAACCACCATCCTGCTTTGGAAAGTACATTGGTGACATCAACCAGTCTAGCTCATTGAAAATCCTGCTGAAAAATTTCAGCGGGTTCTTCAACAAAATTACCACATGTACTAAGAAAGGAGAATTGCATTGGTTGAAAATCATTGAATATGGGTCTCATTTCCTTCTTGTCTGGGAAAAAATTATTCAAGTATGGGTCATCCCAGAAGTGTTCTTCGGTTTGAACAAGCCAAAGAGATGTGGAGACTTGTATTTCTTCTTCACAAGTCGATATGATCTCCACAAAATCAGATTTCACTAGTGCTTCCACAATTGTATTTTCAGTTTGGTATTCTGTGGAAGGAAACTTTTTAGGCATCGGGGAGGTCTCTCTCAAAGCATGTACAATGTCCTGAATCATGGGATCATCCCAATCCTCAAAGTACATTAGGCACTCCTCAAGTGTATAGGAGACCTCATCGGAGGAAATTTTCAGATTTGGACCCTTTATGTCTTCCTCCTCAGAATTTTGTGTAGGTTGGAGTGGGTCCTCAACCTCTACACTTTCAGAAATTGGCCTCTCTGTAGGCAAGTCAAGCACCAATTCTTCCAAATCCTGCACAACAAATTTGTGTAAATCAGAAATTGGTGACTTGTCAAATGAATTTTCAGAAATTGACACTTCCAAGGTCTTAATAAAATGAGAATTAGATTCATCCTTAGAATGTGTCAAACATGTCCCCAAACTTCCAGGTAGATCATGTTGGAAAAACCCCCCATCATCCATGGATTCTATCATGTTTACCTCATGGGGGCCATCATTGTCGTCCCAATTCTCAAAGGGATCAAAGCTAACAACATCTAGAGGATCAAAATTCTTCCTTAAAGTGAACTCCTCTTCCATGATTGAATCAATCAAATTAACCTCGTGGACATCATCATCATCCCTATGCCTTTTGCCTAAGTGGAACATATTCACCTCCAACGTCATGTTCCCAAAGGACATTTGCATCAATCCATTCCTGCAATTTATAATTGCGTTTGATGTAGCAAGGAATGGGCGGCCTAGAATCATTGGTATTTGGGTGCTAGCATCCATGACCGGTTGTGTGTCCAAGACGATGAAATCTACCGGGTAGTAGAATTTATCAACTTGGACTAGCACATCCTCAACTATCCCTCTTAGTACACGGATGGATCTATCAGCGAGTTGCAATGTGGTTTTGGTGGGTTTTAATTCACCAAGACCCAATTGCTTGTATACCGAGTATGGGATCAAATTCACTCTTGCCCCCAAGTCTAGTAATGCACGCTCAATCCGGTAGTCTCCAATGATACATGAAATTGTGGGACTACCGGGACCTTTGAATTTTTTTTTTTTTGGGGGGGGGGGGGGGGGGGTCTTTTGAGTGAGAATGGCACTCACTTACTCATTTAAGATGGCCTTTTGCTGCACATTATATTTACGTTTGGTTGTGCATAGGTCCTTTAGAAACTTGGCATAGGAGGGGACTTGTTTGATGGCGTCAAGCAAGGGAATGTTGATCTTGACTTGCCTAAAAATCTCTAGAATATCATGAGAGTTTGGGAGAGATTTTGGGGCAACCAATCTCGAAGGGAATGGTGCTACAGGCTTGTAAATGCGTTCCGTTTCTTGTGGGGTTAAGTTAGATCCATCCTCATCCTCAGAATTTATCAGATCATTAAGCTTGTCGGCCTTCACCGGAATAGATTTGTCAATTTGTTTACTACTTATAAGCGTGGTGATGGATTTGGCTTGCTCCATGTGTTGGTTGGAAGGATTAGGAATGCTCACTTCATGTACTTGCTTTGGATTGGGCTGAGGTTGGGCCGGAAAGGTCCCTTCCCTAGCATTCAAGCGTCCCTTAATCTCATCAACTGAGACTTTAAGTTATTGGAACATTTGCTGATTCGTTTGGTTAATTTGTGTTTGCCCTTGTATAAACGCTTTCAAGGTATCCTCCATTGAGAATTGAGGTGGGGCCATATTTTGCATGGGTGACCCTCCTTGAGAGTTGGTAGGATTGCCCGTGGGAGCATTCTTCTAACTAAAATTTGGGTGGTTCTTCCAACTAGTATTGTACGTATTACCCACCGGTCCATTGAAAGGCCGTTGATACCCATATGTGGCATTTGCATGTTCATGTAATACCTCTTGAAATGCAGGAATTGTGGGACAATCTTACGTAGCGTGTAAATCGGTGTGACAAATCCCACATATGGTCTTAATAGCTTCATTGGACTTTGGAACTCCACTTTTACTAAGTTCCATGGCCTCGATCTTCCTTGTGAGGTTGGCTATCCTTGCGTTTACGTCGTCTTCCTCCTTGAGGATATAAATCCCTCCTTTCTCTTTCTCTTGAATAGGCTTGGGGTTATTGGGTTTATCCGAGATATCCCAAGATTGGGCATTTTCGGCCAACATGTCCAAATAACTCCAAGCATCATCTGAATTTTTGCTCATAAACTCGCCATTGCACATCATCTCCACAAATTGGCGCATATTGGAACTAAATTCATCATTGGAAAAATTTATAATTCGCCAACTTTCATAGCCATGATGTGGGCAAGCAAGTAGGAGGTCCTTAAATCTCTCCCAACATTGTAAGAAAGATTCACCCTCTTTAGCCGAGAAATTCATTATGGCTCTTCGAAGGGTGTTCATTTTATGAGCCGGGAAGAACTTTTTCAAGAATTCCCGGGTCATCTCATTCCATGAACCAATCGAATGTGGTCTAAGAGAGTGAAGCCAATCTTTGGCTCTTTCTTCAATGAAAAGGGAAAGAGTTTAAGCTTAATGGTATCTTCAGAAACATTGGTGTATTGCAAGGTAGCCACCACTTCTTCGAATTCTTTTAAGTGCAGATATGGCCTGTCAGAGTCTAGCGCATGGAACTTTGATATAAGTTGAATCACACCCGGCTTTATGTCAATGTTTCCCCCATTTGGTGGTAGAACCACGCAAGATGGTGTAATTGCACGGGCTGGTTGGAGGTAACCCCGCAGTGATCTCATTGGAGGAACGTTATGTACCTAATTCTTCCTACTCCCTCTTGATTTGCGTTTGTAGTTGGAGTGGGAGGGGGAGGATTCCTTAAAGGTGTTTAATCCATACTCCCCAAACTTTCACAACATTCTTGGTAATTCCGGACTCGTCTATGGACTGACAATGGTCCAACTAAGCTACCTTCGGATTGGAGACGATTGGAGTGGTCACGTTCCCAACGGGACATAAACCACTCAACTAAAACTAAGCTATTCCTAAATCCTAGAAATCTGAAATTAATCTGAAAATTGAAAAAAATCTGCAAAAAGCTAAATTAGAAGGATATTACCCAATGTGCTTGAACTAGAGAAGAAATCCTACAAAACAAACAATTTTGATTAGTTCTAAGAAATCAGAAAAAAAAGAAAAAAAAAACTATCTAATCCTACTTATACAGCCGCTAAAACAATGTGAAAAACGTTATCGAAATTCCCCGGCAGCGGCGCCAAAAACTTGTTCGCTCGCCTCAAGTGTAAGGCTGCGATGTAGTGATAAAACTCGGTAAGACCGAGGTCGATCCACAGGGAATTGGATAACAAATTCCAAACTATTCCAGCAACTCAGTTTGCAATAGATAAGAGATTCAATTGGAATAATTATGCTAAAACAGTAACTTAATGAAAATCAGTAGTTTAAGGTACTAAGGCATTCAAGGATCCACTTGTAGCAATCCCATGCCAATCCAATCTATCCAAGCAAGATACACAACTAGATTTGAAGTCCTATCTCTCATCTAGTTGGAAAATAAAGCATTAAACACATTCAATCCCATTCAAGTTGAACTTCCAAGTTCTAGTCCCATTCAATTAATGTAGAATTCAAAATCATAGCCTTCGGAGTAATAGCCATGCCTATGGACTATGGCCTGCTCAAGGATTACTATAATTTGAATCTAAACAAGCACCATATGATAATCTCAGAGAATTGCAAGGAATCCATGTTTGGAGCACATGAACTCTCATAAAACATCTCAAACTATCAACTTGAAGAACTAGAATAATTAAAAATCCCAACTTGAATTGAAATTACTTGAATCAACTAAATCAAACATGAAATTAGCTACAAGCTTCACCTCTCAGCCTTAGCTGAGAGATTCTAGCCAAGCATTGTCATGCTACAACTAAAACTCATGAAAGAAAACATAAAAACTAGAAAAACTGGAGTTTGGAGGGTTGCAGACGCTCCACGACGACTTCCTCCCTCTCTCACGACGTTCCTTGGCTTCTATGATGCCCTAGGGAGAGCCCCTAGGTGTCCTTTTATAGTATAGCACGGAAGGTTCCAGATTGCGCAAGAAATCCCGGACTGCGCAGAGAAAATCGGAGCTTCACGGAAAAGCTCTATTACGCGGACGACCAGTCGCACGACCGGTCTGAGCTCTTAGACGACCGGTCTCAAAACCGCAAAAACAGTCCAGAGAGTTTTGCCGAAATCCAACTTTAAAATTTTAATTCAAGGACCGGTCGTACGACCGGTCTGAGCAGTGGACGATCGGTCGCACGACCGGTCGTGAATGGTCCAGTGGCCTTCTGCAGAATGATTTTCTTCTGTGTATAGTTAGACCGGTCGGACGACCGGTCTTGGCGATGGACGACCGGTCTTGGCTGATATTTCCTACTTTCTTCTTTAGCTTCTTTCTTCCTTTCTTCTCCTCTCTTTCTACTTTCTTTAGTCCTTCTTCCTTCTTCATCCAATGGCTTCAAATGGCTCTTTTTAGTCTCCAATTGGGTAAATTCCGCTTTTATTCCTGAAGTCACAAAACATGCATTAGATGGGCCTTTTAAGCATGTAAACCATGCATATACTGCAACGTAATGGGCAATGCAATGTATAATTTGGAGGTTCAACATTCCGTAGAATAGGAATTCGTCATGAACATGAAAGTCACCGAGATGGTTGTCCTTGCTTTGTGCCCAGTCTTCTTTGAAGTCCTCATCTTCTGCATATAGCTCTTTGAGGCAATCAAACCCAATCACCTACCTGGATAATGTAACCAGGAGAGCGGCTTGACAACTCAGAGCATCTGCCACCTTATTTTGTTGCCCCACTTGTGTAGCAACACAAAAGTAAATTCCTGTAAAAATGAGACCCACCTAGCATGCATACGATTGTTGTTAGCCTGACTATTTATGTATTTTAAAGCTTGGTGGTCAGTGTTTAGAATAAACTCTCTCTAAATGAGGTAGTGTCGCTAATGCTGAAGAGCTTATACCACAACGTACAACTCTATTTCATACGTGGACCATTTATGTCTAGCTTCACTGAGCTTTTCACTGTAGAAGGTAACATGTCTTCCTTTCTGGGATAAAACAACTCCAATCCCTACATATGAGGCGTCACGGTTTACTTCAAAGACCTTATCGAAGTTGGGTAATACGAGGACCGTAGTGGATGACAAACTTTTGCTTAATCTCAGCAAAGCTATGGTCAGCTTCTTTAGTCCATTGGAATGGACCTTTATTCATGTAGTTTGTAATGGGCGCAACGATTGTGTTGAAATTTCTGATGAAGCGACGGTAGAAAGTGGCCAACCCATGAAAACTATGCACTTTATGAATGTTGGTTGGTGTAGGCCACTCACGGATGGCCTTGACTTTGTTTTCATCCACCTGAATGCTTGTAGATGATACAATGAACCCCAAAAGTAATAGTCGGTCCATCAAAAAATTTCACTTTTTCATATTAGGTACAACTTGTCTTGGAGCACTTGAAGCACTTCTCTAAGGTGTGTCATATGAGCCGATTCATCTTGGCTATAGATAAGGATATCGTCGAAGTAGACCACGACGAAACGACCTATGAATGGCTTCAACACCTGGTTCATTAGCCGCATGAAGGTACTCGACGTGTTTGATAGCCTAAATGGCATAATAAGCCACTCATATAAGCCTTCCTTGGTTTTGAAGCTTGTTTTCCATTCATCACCCGCTCGAATTTGAATTTGATGGTACCCACTTCTTAAATCCAGCTTAGAAAAGTTTTGAAGCCTTCTATCATGTCCAACATGTCATCTAGTCGGGGGATCGAAAACCTGTACTTCATAGTAATTTTATTGATCGCCCGACTATCCACACACATTCGCAAACTTCCGTCCTTCTTGGGAGTCAATAGGACTGGAATGGCGTAAGGACTCATACTTTCTTGCAACATTTATTTCTTCAACAAATCATCCACCTAGCCTTGGAGGATCTCACTCTCCTTGGGGCTTAACCGATAATGCAGTCGATTAGGTAGGCTTGCCCCTGGGATAAAATCAATGTAATGTTGTATGTCTCTCATCGGGGGTAGTCCTTGGGGGAGTTCTTCAGGCCATGTATCACTGAATTCATTAAGCAAATGACAGAGACTTAGGGAAATATCATGTTCCCCGGAGTCTTCCCCTTTCATCACCATGGGGTAGATTTTGCCTGTATCTTTGGCCTCTTCCTTAAATTCTCTCGTGGCCAGGAGAGAGTTCCCCTCCACTACGAAAGTCTTGGGGACCCTCTCAGGTGGCATAGGAGTGAGGATACGCTTCCTCCCATCTTTGAAAAACATATATGTGTTGTCAAGCCTACAATAATAGCGTCCTTGTCCGATTGCCATGGATGACTAAAATGGATGTGACAAGCCTCCATATCAATAACATCACATACTACTTGATCTTTGTAACCTCTACCAATAGAAAATAAAATTAAGCATTGCTCGATTACCTTGGTGTCGCTAACTTTCTTGATCCAGCCAATAGAGTAAGGAGTGGGGTGCTTTGTCGTCGGCAACTTGAGCTTGTCCACCACTTCTTTAGACACAATGTTTTCACTGCTCCCACTATCAATGATAATATCGTAAATTTTTTTGTTCACAGTGCATCGGGTACGGAAGATGTTATAGCGTTGCGGATGGGCTTCCACCCTTGGAGTATAGCACAGGAGTCACATCACTAAAGACTCCCCACGGTCCTGTTTCTATCACATCCGCTTCATCGTCATATTCTTCAGTCGGCGTGGTGCTATTCTCCACCTTTGGGCTCATTCTCAGCGAATTCCCCATCGGCAACCCCTTCATTCACGGCTAGGTTAGCCGCTGGGTGATTCGGGCACGTGTTTAACAAGTGACCCTGTTGGCCACACCGCCAACAATGATTTGGTCGAACCCTCGCATAAGGGTTTGGGGCTTGGTTTGGGCCAGACGTGGGTGGCACATTATGTTGAGGCTTGGAAGGAGCAATTCCTGCTACTCATGCTATGGGTGTAGGAGGAGGCACTGGCCCTCTTAATGGTTCTTGTCCTTTGGCCTGAGTAGTTTCTTACACTGCTGCAGTGGGAGTTGCATGAGGTGTAGAGTATGTTCCCGCAGGGATCCGAGTAAGCTGAGCCTCTGCATGATTTGCATAGTATATCAAATCATTTACCATCCACACCGGTTGCATGTGTACCCGGTGTTGGGGTCCTAAAAGTGAGGATCCCCGAAATGATGATTCCGAATGCCAAAACCATCACGCGGTCAGATTTAGGGCCAGTACATCGAAAATCGCGGCACGAATCACGACACACGCATCAGATTTGCCTCAAGCATGAAATTGGGCCGGTAGTGGACCCCACCGGACACCGTGACCAAAACTGTCCAAAATTGGGAGGATACCTCAATTATGAAGAAATAGGAGCAGTGCATCGGCATTCATCGCGAGACGGACCCCGCAAACCCCCCAATTTGCGAAACCCAATCTGTGGGACACGAATACATCCAGCGCATCCAAAAAATGAATTTAAGGGCGCACTGCGTCCAGTGCATCCAAAAAATGAATTTAAGGGCGCACTGCGTCCAGCGCATCCAAAAATTCACACCAGCGCATCCAAAAAATCAGTTAATTTCAGGATGCGCTGGCAGCTGGCGCGTCCTGTAAACCAACTTCTGGACTCCGATCATTTCGCGACGCGCCGAGCGCATTTATCGACGCGCCGACTCATTTTCTCGACGCGCTACACGTGTCGACCGCTTATTGGACGACGATACCTATAAATACCCCGCCAACCACCTCATTGCATCATTCAGCAAGAGAGAGAGAGGACCTCGTCGCCGGAAAACCTTTGCCGATCGCCGGAATCCTTCTCCGACTGCCGGAACCCCTCGCCGGAAATCGCACCTCCGATCATACCAGGTCTGGAGGAATGACTTAAGTCACCTTTTTCGATGCGCCGGTCCCAGCGCATCATAAAAGTGACCCAGCGGATCAGAAAATACAAGTTATCAAGTCAAAGCTATTTTAAGGACGCACTGGCCCCAGCGCGTCGCAAAATAGCCCAACGGATCAGAAAAAATACAAGTTATCAACTCAAAGCTATTTTAAGGACGCACTGGCCCCAGCGCGTCGCAAAATAACCCAGCGCATCAGGAAATTGTAATTTTAGGACGCACTGGCCCCAGCGCGTCGCAAAACAGGCCAGCAGATCGAAAAATTAGATTTTAAGGACGCACTGGCTCCAGCGCGTCATAAAATTACCCGGCGCATCATAAAAATCATTTATGGACGCACTGGCCCCAGCGCATCAATAAATCAGGCCAGCGGATCGCAAAAATTAGCACTTTGCACATTCATTCCAGCACCTTTAAATCCTCATTTATAACATTTTTAAGCCCCGTTTGAGCCTATTTTGGGTATTCCGAGCGTTCCCGGACGCAATTGGAGCAGTCAAATGACCCATCCGGGCTACCCAATGAGCAGAACACAAGCCTTCGGAGTCCGATCCGACCCAATGAGCTGAATGGAACAATTCTCCCGAAAAGAGGCCGCCGGCGCCCAGAATCATACTGATGCATCATCATTACGTGTACTATCATAATATGACCCGAATCCAGGTCTGGACTAAGCAAAGGGGACTATGGTTAACACGATAAACCACACTAGCTCTCAAGACTTGATAGTGTGTGTTAGACAATTTTTGACTATAAGGTTCTTGTCAGCTACGGGATGGGTAGGTTTGCCGTAGGCGGCCAACTCGACGCGTCCATGTGTGTTGACATCTTACCTGAAGGGCTCCAGTGGACAGGGATGTAACTGTCCGCGCCCGGGTCTCAGCAGGTAGAGTCGGTATTTGGGACTGTCAGAGTCGGGCCTAGAGGCCAGTTTTGTACCCTGTATCTGTAGGCTGAGCATGTTTCCACCTAGTCAGATATTGTTTATGTCCAGAGGCGCTGGTATGTTTGTGTCCAGAGGTGCTGGTATGTTTATGTCCAGAGGCGCTGGTGGTTTTGTGTCCAGAGGCACTGGTTACTTGAGACTCTGGTATCAGGGGCGACTGATCAGAAAACGGAAAATTAGTTCCCAGTAGCTAGTAAGCTACATTAATTCCCGAGCACGGTCTAGTGCCGGACCTTACATGTTCTAGAGTCTTAGAGACCTTATTTTAAGCGGAACGCTATAGAGAAGAGAACACATAAAACACTTACGAACACTAACAGATGCTTACAAAGATATAAGTCTTGGGGTCTAGTCGTTTTGTGGTGTAAGGCCTCTTACAAGTAAAGAGATCAAGATTGTGGGCCAGAACTTGCAACTCGGAGTTTGGCGTTGTTTAGAGTACCAAAAGACACGGGGGCAGAGGATATTCAACTACGCCGACCGATTAGCTACCTTGAGCCGCCGTATGAGGAGTTACCTGGCTAACGGACTACCTTTAGAACTATAACGACCTTATTTTAGAAGAGTATTAGCGTCCCATCCTTTGCTCTTTCTTCCTCAACAGTGTAGGCTCCGGTACTAACCTACCCGTTGAACAAAACGACCCACGCCTTTTCAACATTAACAAGGGTGGTACGGCTGCTCGGGCTGAAATCGAACATACGTTGTTCAAATTGGAAAACTAGAAGGTCCTGAAGGTACTTTAGTTTTTTTCTAAGGTGGAGGCTATAGGTTAGATCCTTAAGGAGTTAAGATTCGTACAGTAACTTTCGTTCCTCAAGTGGGAATGGAAACATTGGCACCAGTAATACTAGGGTTGCTAATAAAGGTGCACAAACGCCAGCACGCTCCTACAGAAATTGCAGCAGTAGCGATGGTAGGTTTAGATGCGCGAGTACTGCGACTTAACGCCGGCTTTCCCGGCCTGTCTAGCGACCCAATGGAGATTACGGGTGACACCCACCAACTCGTTGGTGGATTCGAACGATACCACAGTTACGTCACCACTCAACTAGCTACCTGAGGGTATCGGGGACATATCTTCAGAGGTAGTTAGAGACTTCTTCTAGGTAGAAGAGGAGATCTTTGTATTAGTGGAATAGTTTTCCATTGCGTCCGGAACGCTCGAAATACCCAAGGTAGGCTCAAACGGCACTTGAAAACACTTAAAATTGAGTCCGGTGCACTCCTGAACATGTTCCGGAATTGGCTGATTTTTCGGGTGCGTGGGAGTCCAACGCACCCTGAAAATACATATCTGAATTATGTTGATTTTATGGATGCGTGGGGTAATTTTCAGGTGCGTTGGGGTCCAATGCACCCCAAAAATACAAATCCGCATTTTGCTGATTTTTCGGGTGCGTCGAGCCATTTTCGGGTGCGTTGAGGTACAATGCACCCTGAAAATACATGTCTGCTTTTTGTTCAGCTTTTTGGATGCGTCGAGCCATTTTCGAGTATGCAATCGTACTGATGATTTTTTATGATTCGGACCTGCGGTGGTGTTGGTCAGTGTGACCTTCCGGTGAAAGATACAGGCGATCGGAAAAGAATTCCGGTCACCGGGAAAGTTTTCCGGCTGTCGGAAAGGGATTCCGGCGAGGGTTTCCGGCGGCAAAATCCAGATACTCAAGGGATAATCTCTCTCTCTCTCTCTCTCTCTCTCTCTCTCTCTCTCGTAATCTGTACAAATGAATAGTGGGGGGGTATTTATACCCGAGAATACCGAACAACGACCAATGAGGACCTGCCACGTATGACGCACCCCAAAAATACCTTGACGCACCCTAAAATGGACGCGTGGGGACTCTGACGCACCCCGAAATGAGATTTTGAGATGTGCTGATTTTATGGGTGCGTCGAGCCATTTTCAGGTGCGTGGAGGTACAATGCATCCAAAAATGCCATGCTGGTCATTCGTGATTTTATGGGTGCGTCGGACAATTTTAGGGTGCGTTGGGGTACAATGCACCCTGAAATTGCTGTTACGTATTTTCTGAATTTACGGACGCGTCGGAGGTATTTTTTGGATGCGTCAAGCTATTTTTCGGATGCGTCAGAGGTGAAATCCATCCTAAACCACTTGTTGAATTTTCATGAATTTAAGGGTGCGTCAAGCTGAATAATTGGGTGCGCTTGACGTACTCGTGTTTTGCGAATTTGGGTTTTGCAAAACGGAGGGCCTGTGGGGCCCGTTTCCCGGTGAATCGTCATGCACTGCTTATCATAATTCATGAAGGATGGCCCCGCTTGATTTTGGTCGGTTTCGATCACGGTGATCCGTGGGGTCCGCCGGAGAAAATGTATAAGTACTGGATCCTTTGCAAAGCTGGGTATTTTGGGTGCGTCGGGTAGTGTTTTGTGGAATTTCCTCGAAGCACGTGCCCAGTCGATTTGTTTTAGAGGGTACTGACTTTTGGGACCCCAACAAGGCTAAAGATGGATTTTGACTTTGTTGGCATCAACTGAGGCAAAAAACTAGATTTAGCGTCGGTTGTTGAGAAATGAGGTTAAAAGCTGAATTTAGCTTCAGTTGATGCCAATAGAGGCTAAATTCACCTTTAACCTCGGTTTTGCCTCAGTTATCCAAATTGAGGCTGCAACTCCTGTGGCTAAAGGCTTTAACCTCGATTGTTGAGAATCGAAGCTAAAAATAGATTTAGCCTCAGTTGGAGGCAACCAAGACTAAAATTTAGATTTAGTCTCAGTTGGAAACAATCGAAGCTAAAAAGCTAAAAAGTTGATTTAGCCTCAGTTTGATGCAATAGAAGCTAAAAAGTTTCTTTTGGCCTCACTTGAATAACTGAGGTTATGAAAGGCTTTTTAGTCTCAGTTGCCAAAAGGGAGGCTAAAGCCTTTAACCATAGCCCTTGAAGCCTCGGTTATAGTAATGGATGCTAATTCAAGCAAAACTGAGGCTAAAGGTTTTAGCCTCATTTTTTCAACTTTTTAGCCACTGTTTTGAAATGAGGCTACAAGCCTTTTTTCTTGTAGTGACGGTGTGGATACATCATACAAATGTCAAGGATGCCAAAGTCTCAGCTAATTGGCTCACAATGTACTTAGGGTTTTACCCACATTGTCCATCCATTTAGCCGAGCCAGAAGCCATACTAATGTAATATTGCAATATTTTCTGTCTGTGCATGGTAGACACGTGTTATCTTTATGTGTAACTTACTAACAGCAAAGATATAATGAGTAAACACCCTAAAAATGTGTTAGTACACTTTCCGGGGCATATTAGTGCACCTTGTTTGTCAATTACAAAGGTCAGCAAGTTTAGTGTCGGTTGAGCTTAAAGATGACGAAGACCAACAACTCAAGCGGACCTGCTGTATCAAGGAAGAAGAAACAGGTAAAAGAGATGCCTTGGTGAGCCTTGAACCTTGACCAAAACCATAACTCAAACCTCTTGATAACCTTAAACCTTTATGAAAACTTGTAGTCATCTTACATTGGCCTTAGGTGTCTCAAAAGATCATTCAAAGAATGGCCAAGAGGTTACATGAACTGCTGTAAAACACAACTGACAAAACAGCAGAAAATCATACTTAGACCGGTCGTTCGACCGATCGGCAGAAGGCCTAAATGGGACAGCATACAAAATGGATTGCTGGGCTAAAAATGATCGGTCATCTGACCAGTTGGCTAGTTTATTCGACCGGTCGTTCGACCGATCGGAAGAAGGCCTAAATGGGACAGCATACAAAATGGATTGCTGGGCTAAAAACAATCGGTCATCCGACCAGTTGGCTGGTCTGTCTGACCAATCATCCGACCGGTCGGCGACCAACCAAAGTTGGACAACAGCATATATTGTGTCCAGGCAAATATTCAATCGATCGCCCAACCGGTCGGTGAGAGGTCTGATCGATCGGAATCGAGATGTTTTATAGCCATTTTATATCCGTTGGGGGTCTGTTTCTATAAAGGTTAGGCTCGATTTTTGGGGTAAGTAGAGAAATTTTGAGGAGATTGAAGCCACCATTGTTGGAGACCATTTGAGGCTCAAATCCTAACCATATCAAGGCATCTTCCTTGTGATTTAACACAAGAATGGATCATTCCAAGCTCATGAAGAAGATGACATTTCCCCTCTCTTGATCTCTAGAGTTTGGATCAAACTTGATAGTTATATTCCTATCTAAAGTTCTATGATGAGATCCTTGTAGGTGAAACAGGCAACCCATTTTCATTTGTTACAGAGATCTCAAACCTACCCTCCTATCACCTTGGGCATCTTAAGAGCATCCATGCAAGGTAATTGATTAAGTGTAGTTAAGGCATTGGCGACGCAGCGGCAACACGATCGGGGAAGCAATGGGGAGCTGATTGAAGCATGGGAGAGCGGAGATCAAGCAACCGGAAGCGGCGCTGAACAAGGGGCTCATCCGATAAGTAACGTTGTCATTTGTTAAGAGTCCAACCACTCTTTTCCCTATGAGAATAGAGTGGAGAGTTTATTTGTCAAACTCAAACTAGGGTTGTTTATCGATCATTGGCTTGTTAGTTGAGCCTAAACTTGTAGGGACATTGTTCGTTCCTTGACACGTTAGTTGGGCTTAAAGTCTAGGGGCATTTGGCGCTCCTTGGCCCGTTTACTGGGCCTAAATAAAGTCTCAAAGGGGGAGCCTCCGACATGGGAGCATACGTGTGTCGGGTTGAGAGTTAGCCTTTGTCCAAAACTCCGTTATGGTTGAGAGGTGAACCAATAAAATCTCCATATAAAGGTTGAGAGGTGAACCTCATTTAAAATCTTCGTATAGTGAATGCCGGTGTGCTCAATGGGGTTGAGTACTTGAACCGAGAGTTGAATAGACCCAAAGTCGAACCACTATACATGCTTGTGTTTGTGATTAATTTGAGCACATTGTTATCTTAACATTGTACATTTAATTTTTAATTTTGAATGCTTGATAGAAATGTATGCTAGGCACTAGATAGGCGCATCCGCACATAAGATGTACTTTCACTAAGTAGTGTAGACTTGAGCTCATTGATTTATTCTCATAGTCTATATAAGTTACATAGATTAGGAGCTTGATTTGTTAATAATTTGTTTATCTATGTATACTTAGGCTAGGTTGTTTAATTTCTTATTATATGCTAACCTTATGATTAGACCCACTTAAGCTTGGAAGCTAACTGTTAATGCTTACTTAGTTTAAATTGTTAAATAGCATACGTAGGCGAAAAGATTTTAAAAGTCTTAATCACCCCCCCCCTAGACGTAATTTCAAAATGAGTTTTCAGAAAGAATGAATATCATGGATTTATGATACATACATCACGGTGGGCCCCATGGTCTGGAATTCCACCTACCTCCATAGATTTGGGGATCCACAGATGCCGCGCTCGTACCTAGTATGTTTATGGCCTAAAAATCATCTTCATATGACCATCAAGTAGGGTAGGGTTTATGTGTGGTAGTGCTTTGTTTTATTTAGTGTAAAGTGTGGAGGCATCCATTTTTCACAATGGGACAACTCTTCTTTGAAATGCCCTACGCCTAGAGCCATCATAAGTGATGGTGACTCTCACTTTTACAATATGCCTTTTGAGACTTTAATGAAGAAATACGACATTTCACATAAAGTGAATACCTCATACCACCCACGGATAAGTGGGCAAGCTGAAATTTTAAATCGAAAAATCAAGCACATTCTTGAGAAAACGGTGAAACCGGATCGTAAGGATTGGTCTCTTAGACTAACTGATGAGCTTTGGCCTTTCCGTTTGGCATACAAGACACCGATTGGAATGTCTCCCTATAGACTTATCTATGGGAAAACTTGCCACTTACCCACGGAACTTGAACACAAAGCCTATTGGGCAATATGGGCATTGAACTTCAATGTTGACAAAGCTAGCTCGCTTTGCAAACTCCAATTAAACAAGCTTTATGAAAATTGAAATGATGCATATGAGATTTTTGGATATATAAGAGTAGGATGAAGGCCTTTCATGACAAACACATTTTTATAAAATCATTTGAGCCCGATTAGAAAGTAATCTTGTATAATCCGAGATTTCATCTTTTTCAAAAAAATTGAGATCTCGATGGACCGGCCCTTACATTGTTAAAGAAATACATTCTCATGGAATTGTCGAGATAGAGAATCCGGTGAACGGTAACAGTTTTAAAGTGAATGACCAAAGGTTATAACCGTTCGTAGAAAAGTTTGATTGGGAGAACATGTCCATCCCTCTGGATGATCCTGTATATAATGATGATTGATCTCTTAGTCTGATGGAGGCTTAGAGTAGTTTAGGTTAGGTTGTTTTTTCTTTTGTTATTGCTTTTATTAAGATTAGTTTTGTTTAGAGGTAGAAGAACACTTTCGATTCTCTTAGGTACTCTCGTTCTCACTCTCCTTTATTTTGTCATTGCTCTCATGTCGTTGCATATTGAATTGTTTCATACATTGAGGACAATGTAAGCTTTAGGTTGGGGTGTGAGATTCCTAATTAATCTACTAGTATTTGCAACATTTTGAGTAATTTTTGTGAAAAATTTTCAATTTTCTGTCTCCAAACTCTTTTGGAAAAGTCTTATTTCTATGGAATCGAGTCTATGTGAATATGAGATGACAAGATACGAAGTAATTTATTTTAAAAAACTTAAAATTCTCTGGATTTAGTAGTTTTCTATATGAGTTCCCTCTTTATATGGCTGATAGAAAGTTTGAACATTATGGAAGTCTAGTTCACATTACACGTTTCTCATTTTGAAAGGATTAGAAGGATATTTTTAATTAATTGGATTATAGTCTTAAATGTTGAGGAACCAAGCCGGGGAATTTTGTCAATCACATTAAAAAAGAATGAAAAGGAATTTAAGATAAGGATTTTTAAAAATCCTATCTTGTATCATTTTGATATAAAAAAAAAGAAGAAAATGGTAGAGTTGCAAATCAGTTGAGAAAAAGAATATAAAAAAGGTCTATCTATCACCAACCAAGGGAGGGATGATCACCCAAGATAGCAATGTGAAGTAGTGTGAAAGTTGTCGATAGAATGGTAAGACAAACTCCTGTCATAGGCCTATTGTTGATCTGTACACTTTTAGATTTGTAGATGAATTGATCCATGAAGAAAAGGGTAATCCTAAAAATTAATGAGTTGAACATTCACTAAGCACACTAGACCACAATTGTTTCAACATTTTCTATTTGTCAATTAATCATCGGCGACTCTATTTGAAACACTCACTTTGTCTTCGGAAGATTAAAGTTTTAGAATTTATCACTAGGTAGTTTTGAATTTCACTTTCACATTTCTTTGATTTTATGGAAATTAATATCTAAGAGAGGGTTGAGTCGGAGAATTAAACTTGTTTTCATGCATGTTTTGCTTGGGACTAGCAAAATGCTGGTTGGGGGTGTATTGAGCTCTGAGTTGTGCATATTTATACCCCAATTCATCACACATTTACTTTGAATTGAGCTATTAAAAGAACCTACTTATGTGTGTAATTGTGTTTGTAGAAAAGAGAGAGAGAGAGAGAGAGAGAGAGAGAGAGAGAGAGAGAGAGACCTCATGAATTCAATCTAAAATGACCACTTTAAAGCACATTGAAGATCAATGGAAGAAGAGCCAAGGAATAGAAGAAAGAAGTAATGAAGAAAGAAGAAGAGAAAAGAAGAAAACTTCAAAAACATTCTTTTAAGACCGGTCACACGACCGATTGTCCACTGCCAAGGACTGATCACACGACTGCAACTTGCAGTTATGTTTAATCTTTAATTCGTTCATACAAGTACTCTAAGCTTTTGTTTTGGATTTTTCAAATTTTAGTTTGAATAAACTTGATATTTTTAAACAATATTGAGTGCTTGTGTGCCAAGTACATGAGTTACTTATAAGTTTCTAAGATTGATCATTATGGTTTTATGAGATTTAAATTGTAGAATTATGGTTTCATAAGATTTGAATTGTAGAAACCCTAGATCCGACATGACCTCATGATATGGCTGATGCTTCGAAGTGCCACAAGTTCAAGTTCTTTGTGCTTCAAGTAAAACTTGAATTGAAGTTCTAGATTTGAGTTTGGATTGTTTACGTGCATTTAAATGCAATATCTTCTGATAGGAAAGAGATAAGACTTTATTTCCAACCGTGTGAATGTGCTTGTTGGATGGATTAACGTTAAAACTACTACAAGTGGATCCTTGTCATTCTAGTTACTTTAAATTCTGAGATTTTCCTATTTGAATTTATGTTTGTGCTTTATCCTAAATCTTTGAAAAATCTAGTTGAATTGCTAGAACGATTGGAATTGGTTTGGTTGCATAATCCCTAAGGATGATCTCAGTCTCATGATTGATTATTACTACATCACAGCCTCACACTTGGGGTTGGCAAACACAAGCCTTTGATTTAGCAACCGCTGCTTGACTTGTTCTGCCCATCTTATGCAATGGTGTCACATCCCTTTGTGAAAATGGCTGCAATCACCAACTAAGAGAAGGCTTTTATCTGCAGCAACAATCGATGACGGTGGTGGATTAACAACAATAACCGACTATTAATCCATTTGACATTCCATATTGAGTGGGCATAAACCCATATGACTTTGGCATTCCACCTTCTCTTTAATTTGACATAGAACCCATATAAGGGCCTTAGGTGATATAGGTAGAGTTAATTTATTATGGAGAACTATTTGAAGCCATCACTACTAATGTCCATATGGGTGGGCATAAACTTATATGACTCACATTCCACCTTCTCTTTTTTTTACATACAACCCATACAAGGGTTGTAGGTGACAAAGGGAGGTACAACCCATACAAGGGCTGTAGGTGACCAAGGGAGAGTTAATTTATTATGGAGAACTATCTGAAGCCATCACTACTAATGTCAGGAGGTTCAATACAAAGGCATGTACCATATATCCTGTATGTGCAATGAGAGGAAATCTGAATGATTCATTATTTTTGGAGGCATAGATGGGTTCTTAATAATGTTTGTTCCAAGATTTATGTGAAGATTTTGAGATATATATAGTTTTTTACGCCCCCAAACTACTAATTATTGGAAAAGTAAAGTTGTATTTACTGAGAGGGAGCTAGCCAATTTGTTTGTAACAGACCTTTTGAATTATAATCTAACACCTTTGGTGATATCTATTCAGCTATTTGGTATTCATGTACAATGTATTGATTGCTTCAAAAAATAGAAATTTAAATAAATTAAATTAAAATTAGAAGTTGATTCCAATACAAATGTTTATATGTTAAGCTTTTAAGTTAACACACAAGTAGATGTGTAGTGCCCTCTGTGATGTTTTCATAGCGTTCAACCCATCTGTCACAATTCTATTCTCCTTTGGTCCCAAGAACCAAGTCAATCTAAAACTTAGGCGGGACATACCATATAAAATCATGCTTAAAACCTTTTAAATCATGCTTAGTGGTACAAATTAGTTTTGGCCTTTTCCTCTTTTTCTTTCTTTATTTTTTCGGTTCAACCAAGAGAAATGCATCCTTTGAATGGTCTAGATGGCACACGTAAAATGTAGTGGGCCCTAAAAACAAACCAAAAGGTTTTTATTGGTGGTCATCATTTTCTAGTGGTGAGGCCCACATAATTAGTTTTAGTTTTTCCTGTTTAAACACCAAGTAGAACATCAGGGAATGCAAATGATGGATGGGTTGTATGTCATGAAAGAGTCCAGATCCTTTATTTCTCTTAAACAGGAATTTTCAATTTCCCGCATTTTCATTGGGCCACATCATCACTAATGACATCATTCACTGCAAACTGATGTCACCAATGATGAGATGGACCAATCACATTGCAAGGAACAAAAAATCTCTGTTCCTCGAGAATAGAGGATCTGTATTCATCATGAAAGCATTATGGTGGGACCCCATGTCAACTTGTACATTAAGCTTAATGTAAAAATGTTTGTAGTCAACCCCCATAGTAAAATTCTAGGTTCCCGCCTTCAGCAAAAAAAATAAAATAATAATAATAATAATAATAATAATAATAATAATAATAATTAAATAAATAAATAAAGATGTGCTTTATCAAAATAGCATGGTTAATTTTCACCCCATTACTTTATTCATCACAAAAGAAATAAGAAATACATAGTTCCTTTCTGTAACGTTGAATCCTAAATGCCTTTGACTAGAAAAAGGATGTCAAGAAAAACAAAAGTAATGAATAGGAACTTATTATTGGTATCCGTATTTCTTTAGTCCTATACTATGGAGATTCTTTACTGGCATTTTTGAAAACAAGACTATTGATCCACCATATGTGTGGCATACTTTTACTGTCCAAGTTGAAGGGCCTAATGTGGATGAAGCACGGCCTAGAAATTACTCTAATTGGATTATCTTAAGCATCAAAATAGTGGCTATCAAATGTCCGACAATAAATAATATGATCAACAGTCAATATCAACGGGTAAATTCAAAGCTTTATTATCTTTAATTATGAATATGATCTCTGTTCAGATGGTGTGATTTTCTTGGTCTATGCTTCATCCCCTATGGTCCTAAATTTTGAACTTTTAAGACTGACATAAATATGTCATGCATATGACAAATGACATTCTAATGGTGCCACCCAAATAAAGGAACTCCCTTATTTCTATCGGCACACCAAAATAATAGACTCCCTCTTCTTTTTTTTTTTGGCACAAATATGATAAAAAAGCTAGAAAAATACCCTATTTTCCCAAAACCATTCAGGAAGATGTTAATTACTACATTTGACATGAATGTGACACGTGTGCAAGATCTAAACCATACACAGGAAGCATTGTAGTAAGAAATGGCCATTCTTAAGAAATTAGACCCATTAGAAAAATAGGTGGGCCATGGTAGTAGACCTAGACTTAGGTACAAGGTCTAGACCCAACCATTAGTATGAGGTCTACCAGGTGCTGACGTTACCTATTGCACCTGTCACAAAAGATAACTAAAAAAAAAAACATAAGTAACCTAGCTATTACAATGTAGTTACATACCAACAAAACTAAAGACTATTACATAACGTAGATACTAATTCTAGTCAGATAACTCCAGTTTGTAAGAAGAATGTTTGAACAACTTGAGAAAATTCTAAACAACTTAAGAAAATTGATATATCATAGTGATATATCGGAACAAGATGAAGATGAAATTTCTTATGAGCAATCAACCCTGAAGCTTCACTCATGTCAAGATCCTTCTTATTTGATTACATAACATAGTGATATATTGGAACAAGATTAAGTGGAAATTTCTTATAAGTAGCCAACCCTGAAGCTTCACTCATGTCTAAATCCTCCTTATTTGTTTCCAGAACATAGCTACTATAACTAGTAGGATAACTCCAGTTTTTAAGCAGAATGACTGAACAACTTAAGAAAAGTGATATGTTGGAATAAGATGAAGAGGAATTTTCTTATGAATAGCCAACCCTGAAGCTTCACTCATGTCTATATCCTTATTTGCACCCCCAGGAAACTCCCAATCAAACAAATATAAAAGATTGGCAAGTACAAGCTCCATAGTATGGTTGGCAAATGAAATTCCAGGGCAAATCCTCCTCCCTGCCCCGAAAGGAATTAATTGAAAATCATTTCCTTTGAAGTCAATTGGGTTGTTGGCAAATCTCTCTGGGAGAAACTCATTAGCATTTTCCCATGATCTAGGGTCCCTTCCAATGGCAGATGCATTAACCAAGACCCTTGTTTTTGGAGGGATAACATAACCTTGTAGCATAATGCTTGATGTGGATTCGTGTGGAATTAATAGGGGTGCAGGAGGGTGAAGTCGCAAAGTCTCCTTAATTATGTATTTCAAGTAGTCCATCTGAAGAAGGTCCTTCTCTTCCACTTTCATTTTTCTCCCAACCACACTTCTTACCTCTGCTTGAGCTTTCACCATCGCATTGGGACTCTTAATAAGCTCAGCCATGGCCCATTCTAAGGTGGTTGCCGTCGTTCCAGTTCCTGCAACGTACATGTCCTAAGGATAAAAAAAAAATTGGAAAAAGGAAGCATATGAGTAATCGAGTCATTCAATCATCCAAAAACTCATTTCCTACCTTTCTAATATATGTATTAACAATGTTTGAATTAAATGGAAAGATTACAATAACTTACCTCTTGTTAAGAAATATATAGCATAGCCTAAACAATCCAAATATGGTAGACCCATCACTCCACCTTACACTTCTTATGATAAGGGAAGTCCACACTTACAACTTAAAGTTTCCACATGTGTGAAGTCTCTAACTCCCACTCACGCACCACTTCCGTCCTTTTCTTTCTCTTGTGGCTCATGCACCATTGCCCTCTTTTTTTCTCTGGTTTGAGTGGTGCACGAGTGGCAGTTGTTGATGCAGAGGGGGGGGGGGGGGGGGGGGGGGGGGGGGGAACGTGGTGAGGACAATCACCGTCTTCCTCACAGGATAACTACCTTGAATCCATAAGGCTTTTGGGACTTATCAACCGGACTTCCTCAAATCCACGAGAGAAAATTGGTAAAAATCAGAATTTTTATTGAATCATAGTGAGAATTCACATTAAAAATGAATTTAACAACCTTATATAACCCTAAACAAACCATAATTCGTACTTACTAAAAATAGTAAATTTTCTAAAATAGAAAGTTACTAAAAATAATAAAATCTTAATTAAAGACTACTACTGAGTAGACTCTTTCTAAAAATCATTACTCAACAAAAATAGAAACTCCTAACTAAACAAAAACTCTAAAAAGAAGAAAACACGCTAAAAATCAAAATTACTAAAAATAGCAAGTTTTCCTAAAATTTCATTTTTCTACTGTAACCACACATTTTCTAGAAAAACAGATGGACATGACCCACTTTAGTGAGTCGGTTCACCCCAAAACAAAATTTCTGTAGGAATCCGTATGTTGTGCGTCCTGTAACTCCTCCCTGATCAAAAGTTATTGCCGAGTTACGGTCCGCCTTCTTTTGGCCCATCCCGTAACAAAAGTGTCAATTTTATTTGACTTTTCCTTGATCTTTTTTCAGTCCATTTGTGATAGAAAGATGCTTGATCTACACCCTTCACCAGGGGATTCTTGTTCTACATTAGTTGATGACTTCACACGTGTGGAAACTCAAATTGTAAGTGTGGACTTTCCTTGTCATGTTGAGTGTGAATTACCAATCAAGATTGTCCACAATAGTATAGCCTAAAAATTCATAACCTCATACTTGACTAGCGCTCAACTAAGCTTAGGTTGACTCCAAAAATTCACAACCTCATAGCTTTGTTTGATAATTAACAAAGCTATTTTAAGTATTTATAAATAGTTAAATTATTTACGCATAAATCATGATAGCGAGGGGTAGGGAAGCAGTTATTAAGTGCAGGCCCCAATTTCTTGAGATAAATTCAGCCTCATTCACTCATTATGTGGGCCAGTAAAAAATAACAAATGCAAATAAATATCAACTATATGTCTGCCTGTTGATAAAATGGGGCTAATTTTTACATGTGGTGATCATGTTGGTCGGGCCGACCTATTGTAAAAATTAGATATAGTATGCACATAACGTGTTGGAAGTTGTCTGTTGGGTGGACGATAGCTTATAAATACATAGTTACACACATAAATATATTGTATCTATGTAGCTAACTTTCTCATTTGTAACAAATAGGGGGCTTCGATGCACTGGACCGAGTTTGTACATCCGAGGTCCATGGTTGGTTGATCCAAGATACTGATCTAACAAAATATGCTAGTCTTCCAATCATTGGTCTTTTCTCCATTGATTGTGGCATGTAGATGCATTTCCTCCGATTGCAATAGTGTACTATAACCGTATTACCTAGCTCTTAAAACACACATTCTTCATTGGATATAAAATCGAGTCCATCCATTGAGTTCTCTCTTTGTCGTTAGGCCCATCGCAAAACAATCAACCACATCCCCAACTCAGGTTCATGATACTAAGGGAAATGATGGGATGGGTGCGAACTATAGTGTGTATCACTTTTCATCAAACACGTTAATCAAGTGTACTCACCATAATGAAGAAAAGATACCAAGATCAGCCTGATCCAACACTTAGGTGAGCCACACCAAATGAACTTAGACTTTTTTCTTGAGCAATTTTACATTGTTCCCATTGGTGTGGCCCATCTAATCCTTTGATCAACCCGATCTTTTGAATTTGCAGTGAACATAAGGGTTATCACTATAGAAGGACCATTAAAATGGCTAGGGTTGACCAGTTGAAGAGATTTTTTAGGCACTTTTGTCATGCCATGATGTGGTCATCTAATCAATGACTTGGATAAACCACCATGTCCCCAAATGTACTCGATGCACAATAGAGAAGTTACCTGTTCTTGAGATGCACGTGTATCTATCTGGTAAGGTATTTTGACCGTACCGACACCATGGGATGGCCGAATTCACTCAATGGCCTTCTGACCGTGTGACTATTTTTTTTTAAATGGACCAAAATACCCTTGCGCTTTGAGCTCCATGCCTACACAGTAATAATGATGGTCATGTGCACTGTTAAGGTGGGCTGGCCAAATTTGTACCTCTGTGTGGGGCCCATTATGATGTAACTGTGTGATCCACACCGTCCATCCGTTTTCCCAACTCATTATAAAACATGAGCCCTAAACCGAAAGTTATATATAGATAAAGTTGACCACACCACAAGAAACAATATGAATTTCACACTACCGATGATAACCGAATGGTGAGCCAAAGAGCTTTTGAATAAATATGATGTTTTTGTTTACCTTTCAAACATGTATCTTTGATATTATGAATAGGTTGGATGACACATAAAGTTCACTGTGGGTCCCACAGAGCATAGTGTGTAACGATCTTGGTTAGTCGCAAATCGATACAAAAGGAAGTATGGTTTTTTACAGTTACGCTTCCCGATGCACTAATTTGCATAATTTGATCAAGGGGCCCAATGGAAGGTAGATCAAATCCGTTAGTAATGTTTGAGGCCCACAATTTGTATAAAAAGGTGCTTCCTACACACTGATACGAGCTATCTATGGCCTATAACAACCAATAACGGTGATCGTTCAGTCACAATTATTTTCTTATTGTGTGGTCCACCTTATCCATGGATGTGACTCGTTCTTTAGCCCATAAACTTAAATTAAACTTTAAATCCAGTGGGCGGAGTGGATTCGACACGTGCCTCGTGGTGGGCCCCACAAACCTTAAAATAGATAATCTAAGGCCCACATGTTATGGATCGAGGTATCATGTGTTAAGGATCGAGATTGTCATGTGTATAAGGTCGGGAATGTCATATATAATATGTCATCAAGGTGGGTCCCACGGTGGGCCCCCACTAAGGCTGTAAATGGTCGGGTTCGGGGAGGGTTTAGCCAAAACCAGACCTGCCCATTTACTAAATGGGTCTGGGTCCAAATTTTAGACCCAGACCCTTTTACTAAATGGGCGGGTCTGGGTCAGGTCCGAGTCAACCCATCAGACCCATTTATAAATGGGTTCGGGTCTGGCAGAGGGAGATCCACCCAAACCCATTTATAAATGGGTTGAGTTTAATGGGTCCGGGTCTGGATCAAGTATGTAAGTATTTTTACAAGGCTTAAAACCGGGTCTGGGTTAGATGGGTCCCTTGAAACATAGACCAAACCTGCCCACTTACTAAATGGGTTTGGGTCGAGTCAGGTCGGGCCTAATAGAAAGGAAACCAGACCCAGACCCGTTTAGCAACTGGGTCTGTTCTTGGACCCAAACCCGTACCATTTAACAAATGGGTCGGGTCGAGTCGGGTCTGGGTTGGGTCCGGGTACCCCATCGGGTCCGCTGACCCATTTACAGCCCTAGCCCCCACACAATAGACAGATGGACCGTCCAGAAGTGGACGATGTCCACTGTCCAGGAAGTGGTCTACTGATATTTGGACCTAGCCCATCTTAAATGATCTAAAAAAATGGAGGGTTGGCATGGGAGACACATACTCATGGTGTGACCACTAATCAGTGGGCCACTAGCATAAACACACATCATAGTGTGTACAACAATTGGATGGACGGAGTGGATAATGCATATACATCATGGTGGTCCACGGGACCCAATCAAGCTGATATCAGTGTTTTGCCTTCATCTAGGGTACTTGTGACCTCACACATGCTAGTTGGATGGGACAAACATCATGGTGAGGCCTTAGAAAGGTTGTAACGGCGATCATCATTTTCACCACCGTTTCTTGTGGTGTGGCTCACCTGAGACCTAGGCCTGGCTGATTTTTGGGCCCTGCCCCTAAAATGATCTAGAAAAATAGATGGACGGCTTGGATTGAACGCATACATCATGGTAGGGTCCATGAGTGGGGTCCCACCTGAGACCTAGGATGGCTTGGATTCTTCCAGATCTGTTGATCTAATCAATGGGTTAGATGGAAAACTAACATCACGGTGGGCCACACAAGATGTACGCCCGTGATGTTAATTTTCCATGACAATCCTGACCTTGTACACATGACAATCCCGACCTTATAGACATGACAATCCTGACCTTGTATACATGACAATCTCGATCCTGTGGACAATCTCGACCCTTAACACATGATAGCCTCGATCCATAACACATGAGCCATTTGGTTGTTTAATTTATAGTTTATGGGTCCCACCATGGGGCATTTGTCGAATCCACCCCACCCACTGGATTTAAATTTTAATTTAAGGTCATGGGCCAAAGAATGAGTCACATCCACGAATAAGGTGGACCACACTATAAGGAAACAGTCGTGAGTGAACGGTCACCATTATTGGTTGTTGTGGGCCATAAAGAGCTCGTATCAATGTAGGAAGCATATTCTCATACAAATAATCAGCCAAAAACATTACTAAGGGATTAGATCTACCTTCCGATGAGCCCATTGATCAAATTATGCAAATTAGTGCATCCAGCAGTGTAATTGTTGAAAACCACACTTTCTTCTGTATCGACTTGCGACTAACCAAGATTAGTACACACTATGCTCTGTTAGACCCACAGTGAAGTTTATGTGTCATCCAACCCGTTCATAATATTAAAGATACATGTTTGGAAGGTAAACTGAAATATCATACTTATTCAAAAGTTCTTTAACCAACCATTCCGTTATCAACGGTAGTGTAAAACTCACACTATTTCTTGTGGTGTGGTCCACTTCATCTATATATAACTTTCAGTTTAGGGCTCATGTTTTATAATGAGCTGAGAAAACAGATGGACGGTGTTGATCAAAAAGTTACATCACAATGGACCCCACACAGAGGTGCAAATTTGGTCAGCCCGCGACTTGAGAGTGCACATGACCATCATTATTATTGTGCAGGTGGGGAGCTCAAAGCACAAGGGTATTTTGGTCCAATTTTTTTCAAAAGTAGTCACAGGTTAATAAGGCTATTGAGTGAATTCGGCCATCCCAAGATGTCAGTACAATCAAAATCCCATCAAGTAACTGTCCCAAAAGCACATGTGACTTGTTGTAAGTGCAAGACGTGATCACACACACATGCGGAGAGGGAGAGGGAGAGGGAGAGGGAGAGGGAGGGAGGGAGAGAGAGAGGACTACCAAGATAATGGCTTTGAGGTTATTGTTGGAGATATGGACGCCGGTCGTGTAATCCTTTTGAACGTGGAGCAATATATCCACAAAGTCTTTGTGTCCATCGTTTACATCTCCGGCCTTGTAAAGGAGATGGTCCTCGATCACTTGATCAAAGAACCTATCCAAGCTTCGAAAATTCCTCTTTAATCTTGCATCCAAGCCGGTCACAACATCCAACCATCCAAACAATGGAAAAAGATCCCTGACACTGAATGCTCCTAGGAGAACTGGCAGTTCCCTAGCCAGATCAGCAAACGTATTCCTTCCATTATTATCTGCTTCTATGTATTTCTTTCCCGAAAGCAGCCCTTGATACAATGCTGCTCGATAGAGTGAGAAACATTTGGGTCATATCAACAGCTGAGAGCGAGCATGAAGCCATAATCTCCTTCACCATACTCGCAATTTCCTCCTCCCTAATAAATGCAATTGACTGCACTCTCTTAACACTGAGAAGCTCGGTGACGCAGATTTTCCTCACTTGCCTCCAGTACTCACCGTAGGGTGCTGAGGCCACGTCAGTGCAATCGTAGAGAAGTTGATTTGCTGCAGTGAAAGATGACCGGCTTGCAAAAACAAGATCGTGGGTCTTCAAGACCTCTTGAGCCATCTCAGCTGTTGAAACAACGAGAGTGGGGGTGCTGCCCAAGTGGAGAAGCATTAGCGGACCATATTTTTTAGAGAGGGCTTGGAGAGAGAGGTGTGGTAGGGAACCCAACTGGTGGAGGTTTCCAATAAACGGAAGCTTGAATGGAGAAGGTGGGTTATTACGTTGAGCTCTACTATTGTATCCAAACAGGATTAGAAGAAGAATAGGGAAGAAGAGAAGAGATGCCAAGATAGCCATTGAATGTTGTTGCCAGAACCTCATAACCATCTCTCTTTATATAGAGAAAAATTTTGCTACACCCACGAGTTAGCTACGCTAGCTCACTACACCGGGTGTAGCAATGACCCACCATGATGTATGTGTTGTATCCACGCCGTCCATCCATTTGGTGAGATAATTTCAGGGCATGACACCAAAAATGAGGCAGATCCAAAGCTCAAGTGGACCCAGCACAGAATATAGTGGGGATTGAATGCCAACCATTAAAAGCTTATTGGGGCCACTTGAACTTTGGATCTACCTCATTTTTTGTGTCGTGCCCTAAAATGATGTCGCCAAATGGATGGACGGCGTGGATACAACACATACATCATGGTGGGATCATTGCTACACCCGGTGTAGCTAGCGTAGCTAACTCGTGGGTGTAGCAAAATTTGAAAGGGGTATGACTGCCGTGGCATGCGCCAAAATTTTTTCTAATATCAACAACCCCTTCCAAAATAAAATAAAAAATAAAAAAGGACCAATATAGGTTCATATTATTTTTCTATGTTTACCCACGCGCTCACGCGACATTGGGATTTCTCACAACTGTTCAAACATTGAGGATCCATCAATGCACAGATAACTTATTTCCCTCCATTGATCTGCCATCGGATTGTTTGTCAGACGGGACATGTTACAACAGTTAAGATCATAGAAGCATTCTACAACAGTTAACGTCATGGAAGCATCCTTTCCGAAAATTTTCTTGGAAAGCCATGCGTCACCAACCTTGATGAATTAGCTGTTAGCCGGGGAACAGCTTAGTGGGTGTTACCCTAATTATATGGGGCCCACCTTGATGAATGTATTACATATCCACGCTGCCAATCCGTTTGTTCAGCTCATTTAAGGGAGATATCCCAAAATTTAAGCAGATCCAAATCTCGGGTGGACCACTCAACTGGAAAAGGTGTTGAATGACCATTAAAAGCTTTTTCTAAGCCACAAAAGTTTTGGATCAAGATAATCTTTGTATTTTCCCTTCATCCACTTCTATTTGACCTTATCAACGGGTTGGATGTCAAATAAACATTTCGAATATGCTTGCAGTAGGCCTTCGAAAGTTTTTCATGGTGAGCGTTCAATCATCACTGTTTCTTGTGTTGTGGTCCAGCTGAAAATTTGGATGTGCTTAATGTTTGGGACCCGCCCTAAAAAAAGCAGGAAAAACGAATGGGTGGAGTAGATATACAACACATCATCAAGGTGGGCCCGACAATATGGGTAAGACCCACTAAACCAAACTGTTACCTTGGTAACACCTCATCCGACGCCTCCATTTTATGCGGCCTCTATGAACGGATAGCTACGGGATAGAAAGTAAGTACTATGACCACCATGTCAAAAAGAGATGGCCATACCTACAACCCAAAACCGAGAATAATATAATAGAGTGCCGATCGGCATATATATATATATATATATATATATATATATATATATATATATGGGAAATGGTACTATGAGGTCGACCTCATGGGAACTTCCCATGAGGTCGAGCTGTGTGGGCCCCACCGTGATGTGTTTTGAACATCCACTCTGTGCATTTGATGAGTCTCCTTTAGGTTATAGGATACCCCAAAAATCAGCCGTACAGGAAACTCATATGGGCCATACCATCTAAATTTATGTAAACACATGCTTAAAATATCTAAAATCAATTGGTGGGACCCACCTAAGTTTTCGACCTGTCTTAAACCTGGTCTGACCCCTCGTATAAGTGGAACACACATAATGGATGGGCTGGATTTTTGAACCACATCTTGGTGGGCCCAATAAAAGATCATGAAGGTTTTAATGGGTGAATAACCCCTCTCAACTGTTGTCTGTGGTGTGGCCCACCTAAGTCATTGATTGACTTGATTTTCTATCCTGTGGCCCACCATTGAATGGTACATCTAACTGATGGAGTCGATGTTCAAAACACATCACGGTGGGGCCCACACTGCTCGACCTCATGGGAACTTCCCATGAGGTCGACCTCATAGTACCATTTCCCTATATATATATATATATATATATATATATATATATATATATATATATATATATATATATATAATTCCTGTCCCTTCTCATTTCTCATTGGTCCACTTGATTTCCAATGACACAACCTCACAAAACACGCCCATTTTCTCTCTCCTGAATTGATTGCCTACCACGTTAACATATAAAATTTCTTTAGGTCCCACCATACTTTATGTTTTCGATCCACACCGTCCATTAATTTTTTCAGATCATTTTAGAGCATGAGCCCAAAAACAAGGCACAACCAAAGATTGAGCGGACCACACAACCGAAAGTAGTGGGGATTGAACCAGCTGCCATTGAAACCTTCCTAGTGCCAACTGTGAGGTTAATTTGCCGTCTAATCTTTTCATAATGTCACACGGACCTGGATGAAGAGAAAACACGAATATCATCTTGATCAACGCCTTTTATGGTCCTAAGATGATAATAAGAGAATTTTTAATGGTAGGTGTCCAATTTCTACTTTTCATGTGATGGGTCCACATGAGCTTTAGATCTGCCTTGGTTATGGGTTTGAATCTTACAATGATAAAATGGATGGACAGTGTGGATCAAAGAAATACATCATGGTGGGGCCACGTAAATTACACAAGTCAAGAAATTCCCTTGCTCAGTAGCGTGGTGTAGCACATGTTTTCTAACCCCAAGTATAAGGCTACGATGTAGTAATAATCAATTGTGAGACTAAATCGTCCTCATCAATTATGTAACTAAACTGATTCTACCTCTTCTAACAACTTGGTTTAAGAAGTTCATGAATTCAGAGTTGTAAAGCTAAGTGAAAATAATAAATTAATTAAGAAAAAATATGAGATATAAAAGTAGCACTAAGGATCCACTTATATTAGATTAATGTCAATCCATTCATCAAGCACACACATACACACACACACACACACACACACAATTAGATTTGAAGTCCTATCGCTATCCAACCAGAAGATATTGCATTCAACACATAACGGTCCAAACTCAATCTTGAATTCAAATCTAATTCTAATGAAGCACAGAGGGAATGAACTAGTAGCACTTTGAAGCATTAGCCGTACCATCCGTACCATGAGATAATGGCTTGATCTAGGGTTACTAACATGATCATTGTAAAAAATTTATAAGCAACTTTTATTTAAACTAGAACTTGAAAAATTCAAAACCAAAGTTTAGAGTGCTTAAATAAACGTATTAAGCATTAAATCTAACTACAAGCTTTACCTCTTAGCCCTAGCTAAGGGCTAAGAGGTCTAGCAAACCATAAACATGATTAAACTAGAAAACAAAAGAAAAATTACTAAAAACATAAGAAAACTAGAAGCAAACTAGGTCGGAGGAGTTGTAGACTATATATCCACTTTGATCCTCTCTACCTCCACCATGACTAGAACTCTTTTAGGATGCCTTAGGAAGAATGTAGAGGTGTCATTTTATAACGAAAACACGCCACCGCCTTGGAATCTTCTGGAATTGCATAAGGAGTAGTTACACAGTCGGGGCGGTAGCCGACTAGTCGCAGTCCACAACTGACTGGTCGTGGCTCAAACAGTAATGGCCATAACTAAATTTTGAAGTTGTGTTCTTCAGACAATCGGTCGTGACCCTCTGGTGACTGGTCGGACGACTGGTCGTGGACCGACTGTTTTAGTCCAACAAAGTTTCATAGCAAGCTCCCCTCTCTGATGAATATTCAACCCGTCCTTAGGAGATTCGACCAGTCGGGCGATCAATCGTGGACTAGTTGGACGAGACTGTCTTTTTGAGATTTATTCTTTCTTTATTCTCTTTCTTATTTTCTTCTTTCCTTCACCTCTTGGCTCAGCTTTGAATTAATGACGTCTTTCTTTCATTCCTACAAAAAAAAATACACTTATAAGATAAGTCTTTTAGCAATAAAAACCAAGTGTGATGAATTGGGGTATAAATATGCACAATTTAGATCTCAACTCACCCCCAACTAGTATTTTTCTAGTCCCAAGCAAAACATGCGTAGAACAAATCTAATTCCCCAACTCAAACCTCTTTTAGAAACTATGCTTCTATAAACTCAAGACATATGAAAATGAGATTCAGAAATAAGTAGTGATCCATTCTCAAACCTTAATCTTCATAAAATATAGTCAGTGTTTTGAACAGAGTCCCTGTTGATTATTTGACAAATAGAACAATCAAAACAAATGTGGTCTAGTGTGCTTAGTGAATGTTCAACTCATCAATTTTTAAGATTACCATTCTTTTCATAGATCAACTAAACTACAAATCCAAAGTGTACAGATCAACAACAAGCCTATGACATGATTTTGCCTTACCATTTTTTCGATGACTTTCACCCTACTTCCCATTACCAGCTTGGGTAATAAGCCCTCCCCTGGTTGGTGATAGGTAGCCCTTTTTCAATATTACTCAATAGATTTTCAATTCTATTCTTTTCTTGTCCTTTGATCACAACATAAGATAGGATTATTAGAAATTCATATATAAATTTTCTTATCATTCATTTTCTTATTGAACGTGATGGACAAAGATCCTCGGCTTAGTTCCTCAACACTTTAGATTATAGTTTAACCAATCTAAATATCCTTTCTAATCCCTTCAATTATGAGAATCGTGTAATGTGAATTAGATTAAAAAAGTGTTTAAATTTTCTATTAGTCATATAAAGAGGGGAGCTGATCATATAGAAACTATAATCGCAAAGGATTTTTAAGAGTTTTCAAAATTAAATCACTCCATCTCTCTTCCTTACATATTTACACATTCTCAAGTGTATATAAACAAAGTTTTTGAAAAGAGTTTTAAATTCAGAAAAATAAAAAAAATTCACATAATTTGCTTAAAATGTCACAAACATTATTAGATTCATCTAAGAATCTCACCCCAACCAAAATCTTACATTGTCCTTAGTGTAAAAACATATGCAATATGCTATGAAATGAGAGCAATGACATAAATAAAGAAGAGTGAGTACGAGTGTAACGCCTCGAGATTTTTTACTCTCGTGGATACCATGATGAGGCGAGTTTTCGAGTGTTAACTGGAGTGTGCCAAGGACAAAATCCTCTTCATTCCATTAATCATTCAAACATTTAATGCTTGTGGTTTTCAAGCACAGTGACGAAAAAAAATATCTTATTCCATGAATTTTTATACTAAGTTAACAATGAAATGTCTGTATAAAATATTGAATAAAGTACTCAATCATTGTATTAATTAGAAAGATTTATTACACTTTTTTTAAAAGTAATAAATTATCTTAAAATACATATATAAGTAAAATCTTCATCAAGCTACATTCAACTTCGTCATCCGTCATCTATTACCACGAACCTTCGCACTTATCTTCTTAAAACTTGTTACACTTACTAGATCTTCACCTGGATTACCTGGGATGTGTTTTGATAGCATTAATTGCTATGATAGTGAGGTATACCCCTCTAAGAAATCATGATAATGATAACATAGAGTATACATAAGTAGATGGATAATATCTTTAATCAAATAAAAAAAATTCATGTAAAATCTTGTTAATGCGATGCATGAGATGCATGTTGTGGCTAAGATACCATGACTAAATGAGACAGGACTTTTTCTAACTCTTCTCATTAACCACTAGTCACTAGAGGAAAATAACCCAACTAATGGAAGCAAGAAACCCCTAATGCACTTCCACCAGATAGTGCACGACAAGAAGTGAAATAAGTTCTCAATACTTCATCTGTGACACCCAGAGGGGCTGACTTACCAAGTCTAGCCCTAGTGCATGCATTATCTTTTTTTCACCTTTATTTAATTGATTTTACAATAAACCATATTAAATAGACTCAATGGTCACTATGGGGAGTTGTAAACAACCCAGCATAGGCCGACAACTCGAGCTTAGTGTCCATATCATAGTACCAACCCTAGCTCATGAGATATCATATGCCATCAATACCCACTTCTTGTCCCGTTATATGATTTAATCATGTCCAAATTAAGAAGTCGATATTACTTGTCATGGTCAAGATAATACATGTACGACACATGGATCCAACTCAAGCGTCATAAAAAGAATAAAGATCCCTTGACACACATTTCATGATAATCCCATAACCAAGCTAAGACGAAACTTTCCATCATGGATACCCCACACGGGTTCCAATTCTTTACGTCTTGTGATTCCACCAACATGGGAACAATGGATGTACATAAGCGTAATATATGTATGATAACCCTCAACCATATAACACATATGTGAATATCAACAACTTTATTGTACTTATACAAAAAAGGAAGAGAATCCAAGCATAATCCTCATGAGAAGGCTTATACATACACATGCCTCTACATAGATAATTAAGTACAAAATCTTAACATTATATCATCATAATCTCAACATAAAACCAAGGGTAAACTTAAATTAATAAGGATCATACATTCCAACAAAATAACTTATTAAATAATGAAAAGAAAAACATCTAGAAAAATAGATCTTTATTCAAGATGGCTTGAAAGGATGATCCTCACCTTAGATTGGATCTAGATGGAGGGTTGTAAAGACCAGCCTAACCGCTAGAGAATGGAAGAAAACTCTCTCTGTCTTCTCTCTCTCTCTCTCAAATTTGTGCATAAGGCTTCCTCTTGCTGGAGGGACTTAAAATAGACGCGGGGGGGGGGGGGGGGGGGGGGGGGGGGGGGGGGGTTAGGGGGTTCGCTCAAAGCTATTCTTGCGCGGTTGCGATAGAAAGAAAGATTTGAGGAAGTTCCGGCTCAATTTGGAAAGCGGGGGGGGGGGGGGGGGGGGGGGGGGGGGGGGGGGGGTTAGGGGGTTCGCTCAAAGCTATTCTTGCGCGGTTGCGATAGAAAGAAAGATTTGAGGAAGTTCCGGCTCAATTTGGAAAGCACACACTTGATGGTTGGGGAAACAGTTTTTGACGTGAGTTATGATGGATATGGGCTATAATTTGGACGTGATGATGGATTTTGGAATGGGCCCCACACAAGAATGAATGGTTATTGTGAAGTTTAAGGAAAATGAGGGATCAAAAATAGAAAGTTTCAAATGGATAATTTATCTGACGATCGAACACCTAGGATAGGTTTGGATGGGTCCAAATAGGCAGGTAAGGGCCACAAACTGAAACTCCACAGCCGTTTGATAGGTTTCTTACACTAGAGAAGATTCTAAAGAATTATTCTTCAAGAGAGAAGAAATTTCCGTTTTCAATAGGATTTGGCACATTGGTTAGCTAGGAGGGATCCTCAGGATCTTCTAGAAGAATCCTTAGATTCCCATACGAAGAGAAAACTCGAATTGGAAGATATTGTATTATAAGAGTTGTTTTTTTAAAGAAGAAGATCAGTGAGGACACGGGATAAAAACCCAAAAAAAATCATGGGTGGGGTTTTTGATTGGCTAGAAAATGGATTGATGGTTTGGATATGCAAAAAGGGGCCCACATGTGGACCATGTGGAGGTTAGCCACGGCTAGCGTGTGTTGCAGCGGCGGAGGCACTACTTGGTGCGCGAAATGCACGGTTAAACATGCGTTTGATCGCACGGTTTGGTCGTGCATTGCACACGTAGGGCCTACCATGATATTTATGTAAGATCCACTCCGTCCAACAAGTGTTCCTCGTAATTTTAGGCATTGACACAAAAAGGGAGCCAGTCCTGAGGTTGGGTGGCCCACTAATGTACTGATTTCTGATCTTGTTATTTTTGGGATGATCGGAGGGCTGGAATTTCTCGTGTACAGCTAAAATGTGCTCAATTAAGTCCAGAGTTCTACGACAAAACGATTGTCAGAAACTAGCGTACTTAAAAATAGAAGTTTAACTTGAGTTATCCAATGGATTTTTCGTAATTTTATGAAAAGTGTGAGTTTTGTGAAATCTAACCTTTCTATGTTGTTAATGGGTTCATTCTAAGCAACCTTTTTAAAGGGTCCGCTATTGGATCTCCTACGAATGTCCCACTATTCGCAAATCAAAGGTAAATGAACGATAATTAATTAAAAGAAAATAAAAATAAATTTTTAGAAATTTTCAAATAAATTCCAAAAATTTGGGGCGTTCCAATCTACCCCTCCTTAAAAACAAACTTCATCCTCGAAGTTTTCCTAACAGTCATCGACAAAAAGGTTTAGGGCAATCTCTCTTCATTTCTTCGCGTCATTAGCTATCTTTGTTTTATTCCGAGGAAGTCGCGATCACGTTCCACCCCCCATAAAATAAGATGAGGTTGACTTTACAAGCTCTCCAATTTTTTGGCCTGGCATGCTTCCACTGTGCACTCTGATTCCTAGATGGTTCTGAACATGTCGACGGGTCCCTTACAACAATTAATCATCTAACGCCCTAATATTTATCGGGTTTGGGGGTGCTCCTATAGTCAAGGATCTAAAAGGATTATTAGGGTTAGATAATTATAAAAATGTCCGATCACTAATGAGGTGATTGATCAAGAGTTTAGAGGGTAGATCCGAGTTTGATTAGGCAGGCATGATCGAATGGTCAAGTGAAGGAGTAGATAAGCGGGCAGGTTGAAATTACGTCGGGTAGTCTAACATGACACCCTACGCATATGCATGCGGAAGCTTTAGGAGCAACTAGAATTATGGCTAAGTCCTAGAGGGGGGTGATTAGGACCTTTTCAAAATCTTTTCGCCTACTTAACAGTTTTAGTAAATTAAACTAAGTAAGCGATTAACACTTCGGCTTCCAAGCCTAAGTGGGTCCAATTAAAAGACTAGCAAATGATAAATGCAAGTAACAACCTAGTCTAAACAACATATGTAGACCTAGAAGATGGATCAATAAGAACTGAAGTCTACATGAGGAGTGAAAGTACATCTTGTGAGTGTGGATGTGCCTATCAAGTGTCTAGCATACATTCCCAACTAAGCATTCATAATTAACCAATTAAACACAATACATAATGAGAAATGTGCTAAAAAACAAACACAAACACAAGCATGTATAGTGGTTCGACTACTTGTGTATTTCACTCCCGGTTCAAGTACTCAACCCCTTTGAGCACACCAGCATTCACTGGGGAGTTTAAATCTAGTTCCTCCCAACCAAGGTGTTTTAAATCGGATCCATTCAAACAGGGAGTTTACAGGTTCCTCCCAACCTACACATTCACACCTGTGTTGGTGGCTCCCTTTGGAGACTTAGTTTAGGCCCGACAAACGTGCCAAGGAACGACAAACGTCCCTGAATTTAGGCTCGACAAACGAGCCAAGGCGTGCCAAACAACCCTTAAACTTTAAGCCTACAAACAGACCAAGGAACGACTAACGTCCCTAGACTTTAGGCCGACAAACAGGACAAGGATCGATAAACTACCCTAGTTCGAGGTTGTCAAACAAACTTTACACTCAACTCCCACAGGGAATTGAGTGAATGGACTCCTAACAAAGACAACCTTACTTGTTGGATTGAGCCCCTTTGTAGCGCCACTTTGGGTTGATTCTTCTTGCTCTCCCGTGCTTGAATCAGCTCCCCTTGTGCTCCCCCGATCTTTGATGTCGCTGCTTTGCCAAGGCTTCAGTTCTAAGATCAGCTACCTTGCATGAGATGCTCCATTGGAGATGCCTAAGGTGCTAAAGAATGGTGAATCCTCTGCAAATGGTAGGAAATAGGTTTTCAAAAAGAATACACCTATTTGGACTCCTAGGTAATGTTTAGACAAGGGATTTAACTATGATCAAGGTGTCTAAAACCCTAGGAATCAAGAATGAACAAGTCCATTCTCATTATGCCATTGAATGGCCCAAGCTTGTGATGAAAACACAAGGAGAATGACTTGCTATGGGTTTGGGATAGAGGGTCTGATGGTCTTTAGCAATGGTGGCTTTTATCTCCTCAAAATCTCCTCTCATCATCCTAAAAACAAATCACACCGCTTTTATAAACTTTGTCCAACGGTCAAATAACGGGCAGATTTGCGCAGGGTTGGGTGCCCAGAATCCGGTCCAATTTAAAAACTTAAACGCTGAACACATTTAGAGTTAGTCGGGCGCCCAGTCAATGCGTGGTTGGGCCCCCGATGACCATACTTTTCACTTGTCGGGCGCCCGGTGGACACTTTGGTTAGGCGTCCGAAATTCAGTCTAGAATTGGGTCTATGCTGCTAGACATGTTTTGCACTAGTCGGGCGCCCGGTGGACATTGGGTTGGGCGCCCAATGACCATCTGGATATATGGCCAACTCTCTGGACGGATTCCTCTATAGGTCGGGCGCCTGGCCAGGCATGATTTTCTACTGTTTGCAGTAGATCATGCAACCTCTTGGCCGTTCTTTTGGTGGTCTTTTGGAACACCTAAGGCCAATCTAAGATGACTAATGGTATGCCTATTGGTCATGGTCATCTAGAGGTTTATGGTTTTTTATAGGTACAAGGTTGAGGCTCACCAAGGCATCACTTTTACCTGTTTCTTCTTTCTTGATGCAGCTGGTCCATCTTGAGTCTTCGGTCTTCGTCTTCATTAAGCTCAACTGACTCTAAACTCACTGACCTAAGTAATTGACAAACAAGGTGCAATAGTATGCCACAGAAAAGTGCACTAACAATCTCCCCCTTTATCAATTACTTACAAAAACATATCCTACCAAAACAGAAAACATTACATGGCAAGATTCAAATAAATTTTACAACTCGAAACACTAAGACATGTAACTAAGCAAGCTCCTCTTGAATGCTCCCCCATAACCTGTTAATCCCTGCATCACAAAACATAACAAACTAGTTTTGGTGGGACTTGATCTTTCTCCCCCTTTTGTCAGCAATTGACAAACTATTCTCTCCCCTCTTAATGATACATCAATTTAGGTTAAGGTAAGAGACGATAGTATATCGCAGTTATAACTATAAGCACATGCTACTAGAGAGAGTATAGGGTGCATGAACATATAAATCATAGAGCATGCATGGGAACATGATTAACAAGAAAATGTACTATTCTAAGCATAGTTAATCATGCAAAATTGGTCATCTAGGATATACATTAAGTATTGAAAGCTCAAGGGCTTATAGCCCAATCAACCAACCTCCCCAATAGATGTACATCATGACTAAACCTAAGCAAAGATTATCATATAATTAAGCATGAAATTCAGCAAGATTAGCTAATATAAGCGGGATGATAATCTAGCAGCAAATATATCAAATAAAAGCAAGGCTAAATTATCAAAATTTGGGCTAATGAGGCTTGAATCCTCTAATTTGCCCATACACACAGAAATGAGGCTGAAATCCTCAAATTTTCCTATAGAAGCATTGCTAGCTACCCTTACTAACTATTTTTAGTTTAATTAGCCTAAGGGTAACTAATTTCCACAACACCCTCATAAAATGTGGCATGAGGTGAGGGGTTGAGAACTCCTTCTCCCAGAAGGGAAAGCAGTCGGGATCCTTTCTTAGATTAGGGGGAAGAGAGGTGGTGGTGGAAGCCATGAGAGCTCTCACTATATCTTGGCTCTCATCACTATTGGAGTCGCTAGATTCAGAATTTGACTCCTCCGTATCATCCCACGTGGCTACCATGACCTTTTTACCTTTTGGTTTAGGCATTTCCAGACAATCAGGGGCAATATGGCCACTTTGACCACAACCGTAACATCAGATGGATGAAGTTTTGGATGATTTTCCTTTATGTTTATCACCCTTCTTGTCCTTCTTGTCACGGCTACTCCCTCTATCAAATTTGAGAAATCTCTTGAATCTTTTGTTAAGATCATCATCCTCATCATCGCTATCTTCGAACGACTCATTCTTAATTTTCTTTTTTCTATGTGAGTGTATATGTGAAGATTTCAAAGTGAAGTCTTTCTTCTTAGAGGGGGCCTTACAGTGTAGTTCATGAGTTTGTAGGGAACCTATAAGTTTTTCTACTTTCATGTTATCTATGTCTCTATACTCCTCTAAGGATACTACCTTAGTACCGAATCTTCCGAAAGGGACCTAAGTATTTTTTTACATATCTTTCCTTTCGAAACCCTTTCCCCCAAGGCAAACATAGAGTTGCAAATATTATAAAGTTTAGTATAAGACTCCATGAAGGTTTCAGTCTCTTTCATCCTAATGTTTTCAAGTTTGGTGGTTAAGAGTTGAAGCTTTGAGCGTTTTACAGTGCTAGTTCCCTCGTGGGTTACCTCAAATATATCCCACGCCTCTTTTGCAGTTACGCAGATGAGAATGCGCTGAAATTCTTCTGGAAAAATAGCATAACAAATCGCATTGAGAGCTTTGACATTTGCCACATATTGAGCTCTCTCATTGTGATTCAATTTCTCATCATCTTTAGGAATGAAAGATCTTACCATCAAGCTTCACTTGTTTCGTGGGCAAAGAATATCCATTTAATGTTGCTGCCCACATGCATCAGTCTATGGATTGGAGAAAAATCCTTATTCTAGCCTTCTAATAGGCGTAGTTGCATCCGTTAAAGTATGGTGGACGGTTGGTAATATTCTCATCTCGGGTAAACATGATGCTAGTGCTCCGGTATCGGATCTTACTCTAGATGGTTAAGTCCTTGAAGAGCAACCCGCTCTGGTACCAATTAAAATTACGTCGGGTAGTCTAACACGACACCTTACGCATACGCGTGCGGAAGCTTAAGGAGCAACTAGAATTATGGCTAAGTCCTAGAGGAGGGGTGATTAGGACCTTTTTAAAATCTTTTCGCCTATTTAGCAGTTTTAGCAAATTAAACTAAGTAAGCGATTAACACTTCGGCTTCCAAGCCTAAGTGGGTCCAATCAAAAGACTAGCAAATGATAAATGCAAGTAACAACCTAGTCTAAACAACACATGTAGACCATAGAGGATGGATCAATAAGAACTGAAGTCTACGTGAGGAGTGAAAGTACATCTTGTGAGTGTGGATGTGCCTATCAAGTGCCTAACATACATTCCTAACTAAGCATTCATAATGAACCAATTAAACACAATGCATAATGAGAAATGTGCTCAAGAACAATCACAAACACAAGCATGTATAGTGGTTCGACTACTTGTCTACTCCATTCCCGGTTCAAGTACTCAACCCCTTTGAGCACACCGACATTCATTGGGGAGTTTAAATCTGATTCCTCCCAACCGAGGTGTTTTAAATCGGATCCACCCAACCGGGGAGTTTACAGGTTCTTCCCAACTTACACGTTCACACCCGTGTTAGTGGCTCCCCTTAGAGACTTTGTTTAGGCCCGATAAACTTGCTAAGGAACGGCAAACGTCCTTGAATTTAGGCTTGGCAAACGAGCCAAGGAGTGCCAAACAACCCCTAGACTTTAGGCCGACAAACAGGCCAATGAATGGCTAACGTCCCTAAACTTTAGGCCGACAAACAGGCCAAGGATCGGCAAACGACCCTAGTTTGAGTTTGTCAAACAAACTCCATACTCAACTCCCACAGGGAATTGAGTGAATGGACTCCTAACAAAGACAACCTTACTTGTCGGATTGAACCCCTTTGTAGCGCCGCTTTGGGTTACTTCTTCTCGCTCTCTCGTGCTTGAATCATCTCCCCTTATGCTCCCCCGATCTTTGATGCCGTTGCTTTGCTAAGGCTTTAGCTCCAAGACCAGCTACCTTACATGAGATGCTCCATTGGAGATGCTCAAGGTGCTAGAGAATGATGAATCCTCTACAAATGGTAGGAAATGGGTTTCCAAAAGGAATACACCTTTTTGGACTCCTAGTTAGTGTTTAGACAAGGGATTTAACTATGATCAAGGTGTCTAAAACCCTAGGAATCAAGAGGGAACAAGTCCATTTTCATTATGCCATTGAATGACCCAAGCTTGTGATGAAAACACAAGGAGAATGACTTGCTATGGGTTTGGGATAGAGCCTCTGATGGTCTTTAGGAATGATGGCTTCTATCTCCTCAAAATCCCCTCTCATCATCCTAAAAAAGAATCCCCCGCTTTTATAAAATTTCTCCAATGGTCAAATAACGGGCAGATTCGCGCAGGGTCGGGCGCCCGGAATCCGGTCCAATTTAAAAACTTAAACGCTAGACACATTTAGAGTTGTTCAGGCGCCTGGTCAAGGTATGGTCGGGCGCCCAATGACCATACTTTTCACTGGTTGGGCACCCGATGGACACTTTGGTGAGGCGTCCGAAATTCAGTCCAGAATTGGGTCCGTGCTACTGGACATGTTTTGCATTGGTCGGGCGCCCGGTGGACACTGGGTCGAGCGCCCGATGACCATCTGGATATATGGCCAACTCTCTGAATGGATTCCTCTGTAAGTCAGGCGCTCGGTGGACACTGGGTCTGGCACCCAGCTAGGCATGATTTTCTGCTATCTTGCAGCAAATCATGCAACCTCTTGGCCGTTCTTTTAGTGGTCTTTTGGGACACCTAAGGCTAATCTAAGATGATTAATGGTATGCTTATTGGTCATGGTCATCTAGAGGTTTATGGTTTTGGATAGGTATAAGGTTAAGGCTCACCAAGGCATCACTTTTACCTGTTTCTTCTTTCTTGATGCAGCTGGTCCGTCTTGAGTCTTCGGTCTTCGTCTTCATTAAGCTCAACCGACTCTAGATTCACTGACCTAAGTAATTGATAAACAAGGTGTACTAGTATGCCACAGAAAAATGCATTAACATGGTAACCGAGAGGATGAGATATCATTGACGGTCCTTTCATGGCTAAACGTGCAATGGAAAGTTGAGGTTAGAAATACCGAACTTTAACTCATGTTAAGGTCTAGGCGGTCCAGTTTTTATGCCCTACGGTTTTCTATACGTCTATCTTATTCTAGTCATCAAAAGAAAACACTCACACAGATTCCTAGAGAATGCACAGTAGTCCTCAAGTTAGAACAAGGATGCGATTCGTATAGTATCGGCATCATGGGAGAACGGTTCAAGTTACTACAAGAAAAATGACCTTTACCTAGGAATTTTTTACCGAGGAAACAAATGGAAACAAATTTCCTGGGTAATAATACACTTTTACCAACGAAATTTTATTTTCCTAGGTAAATACTGATTCACTTTTCCCAAGGAAAATTTTCCTTGGTAAAAGTGACAAATGCCAATTAAAAAAATATTTCGTGTCTAAAAATAAAAATTTTCAATTTGTTTAGCCTAATTTCACCGATGAATACATTCCTCGGTAAAAGATCACAATTACCAAGGAAATTAGTAATTTGTTGGTAATTGTCACTTTTACCGAGGAAATGTTTCCTAGGTGAAAGGTCACGTTTCCCAAGGAAAATATTCCTTAGTAAAAAGTACAATCACTGACGAAACAAATTTCCTAGGTAATTGTATACTTTTAACGAGGAATGATTTCCTCGGTAAAATATTGTTAGAAATAATATCCTCTACCATTAGTGCTCTATGGGCCCCACCATGATGTATGTGTTTTATCCACGCTATGCATCCATTTCTAATATATCATTTTTGGGCTTCAACGGGGTGGATAAACCATATAAATCAGGGTGGCCCCACGAGAGCCTTAACAGGACCGTCCATCTATTCGAGTGTAGGGGCGCAGTCTAGGTGGATCTCCGGATCCATCGAGGTCGGTCAATCACCAATTGTGAGGCAACAAAAGTTTTCAATCAAGCTGATATTTGTGTTTTCCTTCTTCCATGTCTATGTGAACTTACAAAAAGATTGGATCTCAAATAAACATAATGATGGGCACTAGGAAGGCTTACATCCCTAACTGTGGGGCCCACTGTGATGTATGTGCCTTACATCCACACTGTCCATCCATTTTGAAAGCTCATTTTTGGCATGATCCTAAAAGTTAAGAAGATTTAAATCTTAAGTGGACCACACTACAAAAAACAGTCATGATTGAATCTCCACCGTTAAAAAGTTCATGGGGCCACCAGAATGTTTATTTCCCATCCAACGTATTGATAAGGTAAAAAAGACCTGGATGAAGAGACTACAAAAATATCAACTTGATCCAAAACTATCGTGGCCCACGAGAAGTTTTTAATGGTTAATTACCACTGTTTTCTGTATTATGGTCCACCTGAGATTTGGATCTGTTTCGTTTTTGATAGGATGCTCTAAAATAAGTTTTAAAAATGGATGGACAGCGTGAATACAAGGAAAATACATCACAGTGGACCACACGGTCAGGGATACAACCACCTTCAGGATCCACCTAAACCCCACCCGATCTATCATTGAGAGCGGATTAGCTATTACTGTAGGAACATCTTAGTTGGTGTTACCCTAACCATGTGGGGCCCATCTTGATGTATTTTTTTTATATATCCAAGCCGTATATCTGTTTTTTCATATCATTTTAGGACGTGATCACAAACCATAAAAATGTCCAAATCTTAGGTGGACCACACCACTAGAAAAACTGATGAATGGCCATTAAAAAGTTTTTGTGGGCCAAAAGAGCTTTGGATCAATCCGATCTTTATATCCCCCCTCATCTAGACCATCTTTACATTATCAACAACTTGGATTGCAACTAAAGATAACCAAATCCTTACCATGAGATCTTTTAAATTTTTAATGGTGGGACACTCAATCACCATTGTCTCCAGTGGTATGGTCCACTTGAGATTTGAATCTTTTTAACTTTTGGAACCCCATCTTAAAATTGGATGGAGAAACGGATGGACGGCATGGATATACAAAATATCATCCATGTGGGCCACAGAAAAGGGGAAACGGATTGGCTAGTGACCTGCCACTAAAAGTGATGAATGGCCATTAAAAAGTTTTGAATCATGCTGATATTTGTTTTATTCCCTTCATCCAGGTATGTACTACCTACTCAACAAGTTGGATGTCAAATAAACATTACAGTGGGCCCTAGGAGGCTTTTAATGGTGGACATTCAATCACTGCTTTTTTTTTTCCATGGTGTGGTCCACTTGAAATTTAGATTTTCCTCATTTTTGGTATCAAGCTCTAAAATGATCTATAAAAATGGATGGATGATGTGGATAAAACACATACATCATGGTGGGCCCACAGAGCACCGACCGCTAGCCACAGCGTCACTAGCCAAACCGCGTCCCAAATAAGGGGTAACACGAGAGCGGATTAGGTGAGACCTCGGCCTCACCTAAGAAGGTGCGGCCCTTACCGTGGGTTTACCATGGAGCCCACCTTGATGTATGAATTATCTATCCATGCCATCCATCCATTTTTTCAGATCATTTTATGGAATTATCCAAAAAAATGAAGCCGATCCAATAATCAGGTGGACCATACCATAAGAAACAGTGGTGATTGACCATCCTACCATTAAAAACTTCTTAATGGTAAGGTCACATAAGCCTGGATGGTCAATCACCACTGTTTCTGTGGCCCAAACCAATCAGATCAATTGGAAGCCCGTGACTGATCAAGGTTAGTGGCTCAAATCTCTACCATTAACCGTCTCTCGTTTCACCCATCAAATTGACGGACACAAGCTTAAGTGGACCATCCTTGAATTTTTTGTTACAATTGGTAAATGTGCATTAGATCCACACCGTTCATCAGGTAGGCCTTGCATTTGTTGGTTTATTATCCAAAATTCAATGGAGATTGGCGACCCAAACCATTGGATTTGAGGAACTTTGGTAGGTATTTCTTTTTATAACCATTCATTTTGGCGTGATTTTTGTGTATACGGATGATCCATCACAACACCCATTTGCTTCATTTTTTGTATAATGCTAGAAAATGATCTGGAAAAACAAATGGACGGCGTGGATACGTAATACATACATCAAGGTGGGCCCCACGGTAACCCACGGTAAGGGCCGCACCCAATATGGGGTAACAGCTAATTCACTCCCATCCGTCCCTGATTTTCACTTTCCAATAAAAAGTGCCCGCCCCCCATTTTCACCGTCCCTCCCTTTCACTCTCAAAATCTCTCCCCCTCTCCACCCTCTCTCCCTCTCCACCCTCGGTCCTCTCTCTCTCTCTCTCTCTCTCTCTCTCTGGAGTGTTTCGAATCTAGGGTTTTCGAAATCGAAACCCTAGGGTTTGAGAACAAAACAAAAAATCAAGTAAATCTCTCTTCTCCGCACCACCACCACCGTCAATCGGCAGGAGCATGTTATTGAAGGGTTAAAGGTTAGCTTTAGAACTTCCTATTGTTATGATATTGCACTATAGATTTTGTTGGATGGTTGTTCAATGTTTCCAATTTAATGTTCATTTGGGAAAAAAAGAGAAAAAAAAGAGAGAGAAATGTTGGAGGGTCCAGATTCACCTGTCATAGGGATGATTCACCGATCATCCATGACAGGGCTCACTAGATTCACTGATCATCCGTAGCAAGGCCCACCAATTAGACGGTCTAGATTCACCTGTCATAGGGATGATTTAGAAGCAGTGCTGGAGAAGTGCTGCAACTATTTGGTTGAAAGAGGAAGTACTGAGTGAAAATTTTGATCGATTTTTTGAATGCATTGATTTTCTGGAAGTGATTTGATATGCAGGCAATTAGAAATTGTAAATTGGTTGAAAAATCCTAACCTCTGATTCATTGACACTTGTTTGTTGAAATAGAACCATCAAATATTTTTCATTTTTAACCGTCCAATAAATGAATGCCAATCAAATAACGTAATTTTTTGGTTCATGATAATCTAAACTCGGACACATAATTTGGGTAGTTTTGTTTGAATTACTTCAATGCCACGTATGCAATTTATAAGTAATCTCTAATTATTTGTATATCATCTATAACACTCTGCCAGAGTATCAAAGATCTCTTCTTGCTCCAACTAAGATCTTGACGGTTCATATTTACACACTCGGAATTGGACACACGCAATTGAAATAAAAACTGTCCAAATCGAGGCACCTATTGTACATAGGTCATGCCGAGCTAGATCGAATTGGAGATTCATGGCACATTTGACCAAATGTAAAACACATGTGGGAGATATGGGACATTGGTTGGGTGGATCCCATCAATTTGGGTGTGATTGTGCACAAAATCAACGGACAGATTTAAGCAATTTTCAATACATGAATAGTAGGCAGATTTACGTGATTTGAATAGAAAGAATAGTTGATGTTATTTATTTTTGCTAGATAAATAAAAATGAAAATATCATGTATGAGTGAAATGTATTAAGTTTTTTTTGCATGCATAAATAGAATTTTGTATTTGCATATGTCAACAAAGTATTGTTCTTTAGAGCTGGAATTTCCACTATAAACCTGTTGTGTATACAGGTTACCTGAACTGGATGAGTCGGACGATTTGATAAAAGAACTTGTGCTGTCCAACTGGTGGAGGGGAAATTCTAGAAAATAAAAATAAAGAATAAATGACTTTTCTTTTTTCAGTTTCACCCTTACGAAAACAAGGTCACGTCTGTATGCATAAGAGGCATGCACCTCCCATATTCTTCACCATTTGAGGCATAAGCCTCAAGTGCATTTTCCTTGAGGTGTGCCTTTGGCCTCACTTTAAGGCGTAAGCCTCCATGGCTTTTCAAACATTAAAGAATACATGGAATTTTTTTGTACAAGTTCAACTTCTTGAAAGTGGAGTAGAGCACTGTTGGGTCCATGTGGTGTGTGTATGACATCCAACCTGTCCAACAAGTACAACTGATCATCTACAACTCGGGCAGATCCAATCATCAGGTGGGTCACACATAAATTGGAGGTTTTTGGGTGGTGTGTTTTGTTTTATGGTATAGCCCACCTAATGATTGGATAGGCCTGAAGTTTTGTTTGGTCTGGTCATCATGGTGTGTTGCACTTGTTGGGAGGGATGGATGTCATACATGCACCACATGGGTGGATGGGCCCCATAATGCTCAACCTCCACATTTTAGAAGAAAAGGTAGAGAGTGCATTTTGGTCAGTTGAACCTACAAAAAACATGTTCTGGTACTTACAAAAAGTATCAGTTTTTGATATAATAAGAATTCATGAGGAATTCTACTATAAAAATCCTAACTTTCTATAATAAAATAATTGATATTAGTTTTCTTCAGTTCCACTTTTGAACATTATCATCTGCAAAGTTACAATTGAATATCATGCACACATGATGTACGGATTGAATATCATGCACACATCACAGGAGCCCCACACCACATAGTTCTACAACCGTTGTAGAGGAACCAACCTCAGTATCACTATATGCATACTAATATAACGTGAATTGGAAAGAGAGAGGTGATGTAATTTTTATGCACACGTGTTTGATGTCGTTTTGTATTAAGACAATCGTGAGAAGGATAGGAAAGGGATGGAAATCCTGTGGTTAATTTGTGCATGATTTTGGTGTGCCACATGCAAAGAGTCTCCCCTCCAACATGTGACATGTGCATGTTCCAAGCCATCCATCGGGTGGGTCTGACCATATAGCTTCCCTATTCATGAAACCGAGATGGTCAACATAGCCGAGGTCCGTAATTTGTAAAACAAATGGACTTACAGGAAAAATAATAATTATGCTCATTTTTCTAAAGGCTACTTGGAAAATGTTTCAAGAAATGCCAATTATTCAGTTTTCAGACATAATGACAGCTTCTTCTTTTTTTCTTTCTTTTTTTTCTCTCTCTCTCTACCAAATGATGAACCTAACTCTTCCGGAGTTGATGGGAACTCAGAACTTGGAATTTTGAGGAAGAGATAAAAGAAAAAGAAAATATAGAGGAGAAAAATTAAGAGCATAAGTAAATTCCAATAGAGAAACATCTTCGCTCAAGCAATAAGAGCTTATATGTTAGTAAGCCGTCCATTTGTTTCATAAACTGTGGCCCACCTAATCAGTCACAACATGTATGGGCAAGTACACTTGTACGGTTGTACCCACTTGATGGGCTGCTTGGTTCTCTCACTTGCATGACATGTTAGCATGTGGTAGTGTGTAGAGGGGTTTCCTTATACATGCACATGTACAAGTATTTACAGTGTTCCTAGATAACATCATTAATGACCTATGATGCCTAGAATTTCTATTTTCAATTTTCTCTTTATTAGGAGCATTGAATCAGCTCACAAAGAATTTGGCATGTGAGTGGGCAAAAGACAACATACGGACTAATAGTGTTGCACCTTGGATGACAAAGACTCCTTTGACAGAAGATGTAAAATTCTCCTCTATAATATTCTATTGAATTATGAATAAGAGAACCATGGCCTGAGAGCCAAAGACACCACTATGAATTTGAATCCCCTAAGGTTGCGTTTGGTGAGCACACAGTACTCATTGTGCCCCAGTAGCTTTTGAAAGGTGCGTTGTTTTGATGAAAATTGAGAGTACATTTTGCATTATGTGCAAAGTATCCTTTTTCATATGGCCTGAAGAGACGCATCCTCTCCCCTGCGAAATCAAATGGCTACACCACCCAATGGTAATTCAATAATTAAAAGTAATAATTGTGACACATGTTCTGATATTCTGTTTTTCGCCCCCTTACACAGCTTCTGGCAAACAAGGAGTTTGTGGAAGAACTGCTTTGCCGAACTCCCCTTCGACGCTTAGCACGTTTCATCTTTGGTAGCATTCCTTTGCTTACCCTTTGCATCATACATAAATGGGCAAGTCATAGCTGTCGATGGAGAATTCACTGTCAATGGTTTCTACCCATTGAAAGACTATTACTAGTCCAATCACGTTTATTGATTAAGAAGGTGGGATGGGTACATTACTTGGAGAATGCTACTAAAAAAATTATACCGTCCATCTTTTCATAAATTTGTGTGGCCACTTAGGGATTGTATTTTTGGATCATGCCCAAACATGAGCTTGCAAAAGGGATGGACAGGGTTGGTTTCTTTTCCTTGGGGTGTATCTATGTATATGCTTGTCTTTGTCACAGGATATCACGATGGCACCGGGGGGGGCGGCAGAAAACGATCTCACACGGGATCCACCATTACACTACAAGCTAGGTCGAAGCTTTCATTAGAGTCTCAACCTCCACAACAGTCTCAGGCTCCATCACAGTTAGTGTCGGAGCCTTCTGTCCATCCGACCACAACTACCACTGCATGTAAGAATTATAATATTTAAACTTATTGTTAATTGCATAATATAGATTACCCCTACTTTTGATAAATATCTTCAATTCAAGTTTTATTTCTAAGGTTTCATAATGTGATTTGAAAATGATAAATTATCACTAATATTATATGTTGTTTTATATTGCAGATTGTTTGTTGGTGGTAGCGAGGATGTTCATGTTGATGTTTTTTTGTTTTGTTTTTTGTACTGGTGGGATGGACATTTGTATGTACAGGTGAAATTGACATTTATATGTACGGTTGGCTGGTCATTTTGATTGGGATACCAATTGGATGGTCATTTTGGACATGAATTGAATGATCATTTTGGATATGAATTGAATGGTTTATCATGTGATTAAGATATGAGTTGAATGGTCATTTTGGATATGAGTCGAATGGTTTATCATGTGATTGGGATATTGAATGCTTTATTAGGTGGCTGTGAAGTGCGTGTTTTATCTGGTTATTATGACATTTATAGAAAAATTACATTTGCTGATTTAATTTTTCGTTGGTAATACAAGTTTCCCAAGGAAATTTTTCGTTCTCAATAACGCCTCTTGTAACTAAATATTTTGTTGGTAATACTTTTCCAAGGAAACACTTCGTCGGTAATGATATTACCTTTTTTCAAGGAAATAATTCGTCGTTAATTCTACTACCTTTTCCAAGGAAATAGTTCGTCGGGAATTTTATGGTTATTGACTACATTGATCAAGGAAATAGTTTGTCAATAATTTTACAGTTATTGACTACATTGATTAAGGAAATAGTTCATCGGTAATTTCCTCAGCAATAGTTTTTTCCAATGAACTTTTTCCTCGATAATAGTCTTATAATTACCGACGAAATAAATAATATCCACGAAATTTTCAACTTGTACTGACGAAATATATCGTCGGTAAAAGTCACTTTTTACAGACAAAAAATTCCATTTCGTCAGTAATTGTTTTCCCCAATGGTTTTGTTGCAACGAAGATAGCGACGAAAATTTTCGTTGGTAATGACCTTTTGCAAGGAAATTCTATTTTTTACCTAGGAAAAATTTCCTCGGTAAAAGTAAAAATTGTTGTAGTGAGTAGATTTGGGCCTGATATTTAGATCTTATACTCAAATTCTAGCATTGAGTTCATTAGTATCAATTCGAAATTTTGAGTGTCAACCTTCGGGATTTGAACTTGGATCCAATCGCTTACACATCGCATAAAGTACGGTTCTACCCTCCCGTGCGGCCGATTTACTCTAACCTCATAGGGACTTTCATGTACTCTCTAAACATCAATAAAGATCACCCAAAATAAAATTTATCAATACAAAACATTACAACCTTACGAAGGCCTATTTACTTTCGTCGCACAACTAATCTGATGTCTAAATGAGGTTGGTAGGTGAGGATCTATGGTTGTGGTATCCTATCTAAGGTAACTGTGTTGGGCATAAACTTCATAAGGACGTATGAGCAAACACCAGAGAATACTTCTAAGGGCACAAGCCTATAAACTAAGTCTAATCAATGGGGTTTCAAGGCTAAGAAACTAAGACATAAGTCTATAGTCATGAGGCCCACATTTATTTTTTTAAAATATCCACCTGTCTGACTGTTTCTTCGTATGATCTTATAGGGTAGGAATGACCTTATTACTGATTTAGATGGCATATAATCATCATAGTGGGCCTCGAAAAGATTTCAATAGTGATAATTCAATCTCCATTGTTTCCTTTAACATGACCCACTTAAGATTTGGATCTCCCTCATTTTTTGGCCCACTTGTTAACATGATCATGTAAAATGGATGGACTGGGTGGATTTCTGAGATACATCATGGTGAGCCCTAGGCATGTAAAGTTGGGTTCATCTAGGAATCACATCCAACAAAGTCAGTAACAACATTTTCAATCGAGCAATGGACCCACTTTGATGTACATGTTGTATATCTAGTCAAGTGGTGATGGTGGACCTAGTTTGATGTATGTGTTATATATCCATGTCATCCATCAATTTAGCTAGCTTATTTTAGGGCGTGAGCCCAAAAAAGAAGCAGATCCAAATCTCAAGCGAACCACACCATAGGAAACATGATGATTGAATGCTTGCCATTAGAAATTTCTTAGGGGCGACAAAGTTTTGCATCAAGCTGATTTATGTGTTTTCTCTTCATCCTTGTCTATGTGACCTTTTCAACAAGTTGGATGGAAAATAAACGTTAGGTGGGTCCTAAGAAGTTAATCATGAGTGTTCAATGACCACTGTTTGGTGTGGTCCACCTGAGATTTGGATCTGGCTACTTTATGGGCCAATGCCTTAAAATGAACATGCAAAATGAATGGATGAAATAGACACACACACACACACACACACAAGGTGGGCTCCACTGCCACGACATTGCCGGATTGGGTGTTTCCTAACTGAGCGTGCTTTTTAGACAAGGTGTTATAAAAACGTACTTATAACCAAACATGCTTATCTACTAATTAAGTAGAAATCATGATTGTTGTACTCTATTTCTGATTGTTCTTAGGAGAGCCAATTAGGAAAGGAAATGTGTAGCGATATGAGAGTTGCGTAGTGTATACAAGATCTGTGGAGATAGCCGAAGTGGGTTTTATGGTAATGCAACTGACGTTGATGAAGTGGTGTCACGACATCCGCAGAATAAGGGTGATCAAGCGAGACGTGGTTAAATCAGCATAGGGCCTGAAAGTGGTTACTAGACAGTTGACCAGCATAAAAGGGAGGATCTAGAAGGCTAGATCGTGCCAAAACGATTGACATAACCGTCAAGTCGGGGGAAGAATGAAGCCTATAAATAACAAAGAAAAGCAACATAGCAAGACATCTCATACCAATCAAACCAAACCAAATCTATCTTTCAAATTACTCATTGTGTTCCTTAACATATAATCCGTCTTTTATGTTTCTTAGCATAATCGATCTCTCAAGTTCCTTAGCATAACCAGTAGCTTAATCCTACAACTAGGAGTAACTGTTAATTTTAGCTGTAATCCAAGTCTACCTTCATACGTTGGACTTAGTTTAATATGAAAAAAGTTCTTCATCCATAAAGGTATTCTGCAGTTGTTTTTTGAGGTCGACTGTAAGTATTTCCTTTTCGTTTATCTTTGTTTGAAAAGTCTTTTTTTTTTTTTTTTTTGTGGAAGGACGAACCCCACCCTCTAATAATTGCCTAATTATCTCAAACTTTGTTCAAGTGGTTGAATACGTGGCAAATTTTATCAGGTCTTAGTCATATACAATCGAATCTAATGTATCTGCCTATCTTGTTGCTTAGGGCCTATTTGGTTGGCATCTGGAAACCTATTTCTAGCTTAAAATCTGGATTCCTGGTGTGTTTGGTGGCAAGTTCCAGCCAAACAGGATTTTTTCTGGAAACCTAAATTGAGTGGAACTGGGATTAGTGGAAATGATGTGGGCGACCGTTTCTACGGAAGGGAAAAGAGGCGGAAGTGAGCGTCACCACCCCCATGTATGTGTTATACATCTATGTTGTATGCGTTTTATATCCCCACTGTCCATTAGTTTTGAAATCTCAATTAAGTGCATTGGACAAAAAATGAGGCAGATCTAAATCTCAAGTGGGCCACACCACAAGAAAACAATGTTGATTGAACGTCCACCATTAAAACCTGCCTAGGGCCCACTATAATGTTTAATTGCCATCTGACCTGACCATCTATCTTACGGGACTACAATAGGCCAGGGGTAAGTTTCTCAGGCGGATTGATGCCCAAGTGGGCCATGCCACAAGCAACGGTTGGAACAGAATCTCTATTGCACCGTTTTCAACCAAACAGCAAGTTACGGATGGAACCTGGGTTCACGCTGGTTTCTGCAATTTTGGATTCCAACGGTGGAATTAAGATTCTCTAGAATCTAGGCTGTAGCCAAACAGGCCCTTAGGGTCATAGTTATTCGATTTGAATCAAGCCATACAATTGGTTCTGGCACGCCTGCACCACTGCACACATCACACATGGCTGAATTTGAAATCGAGAGGCAACAATGATAAGCTACTAGAGGCATAAGTAACTTATTTAAAGTAAATAATCATCCAAACACGCTCTAAATATCACAATTCCAAAAATCAGGCAAATCCAAAACTCCGTAGGCCATAATACATGAAACAGTGAGAACAGTACGTCCTGTTGAAACCTTCCAGGAGCTGACCATGATGCCTATATGTCATCCAAACAAGACTTCTGTGGTGGTCCCGCTGTTTCGTGAAGTGTGGCCTACCTGAGTTTTCGATCTACTTGATTTTTGGAGTCCTGTCCTATTGTGATGTGGGCTTCACACAGCTTCTGCGTGCCATCTTACAAACATAGGCCAGCTTGCCACGTGCACCAACATTAGAGGATGTGGATTCAGTGGATCCGACACACTATGCTCTGGGGATCCATGGATATATGTGTGTGTCTTAGATCCACTCTGTTCGTCCCAGCTCATTGGGGCATGAGCCCAAAAATGAAGCACAGACAACTGAAGTGGACGAAAAATAGGAAAGAGTAATTGATTAAGTATTTTTGCCCTCTAACCTGTTGATAAGGATCATGGGGAAAACACAATTACTAACTTGATCCAAGACTTTGCGGCCTTAAGAAGTTTTTAATGGTGAGTGTTCAATCAGCACGCCACTGTTTCCTGGGGTACTGGTTCGCATGATTTGATATGCTTATTTTTTGGCTCGTGCGTTAAAGTGATCTGAAAAAGAAAAAGAAAAAAAAAATGGATGGACAGCACGGATATAAAATACATAAATAGCAATGGGTCTTAAGAGTGATAGAACCACTGAGCTCGGTGGCCACAATCCTCGTTTAACATTAGATAGATGGGCCAGCAGCAAATGTTTTTAACGGTGGCATTCAATGGGCTGTGGAAACGAGGCCATTATCATAGGTTTGATGGAAAATAAGCAATTCAATGGGCCCACAAAATGTTTTTAACGGTGGGCATTCAATCACTATTGTTTCATATGGTGTGGTCCATCTGAGATTTTTATCTATTTCATTTTTGGGCTCATGCTTTAAAATGAGCTGGAAAAACGGATGAACTGTGATATAACATATACATCAAGTTGATCAGCCCCATCGTTACAGCCTCACTCTATGACTCCCCCTGCCTCACCCAATCGGCGTTTACTTTTCTTTTTCGCCACAGGTCATGATCATTGGGCCAGAATTTAGGCCTGTCAATCAAATGGGTCAGGACTAGGCTTGAATGACAGGCCCAGTCAATTGATGAGCTGCGCTATTGCAATCCCTACACATTTAGGTCCGTTTGGATCATAAGTTACTTTGGGCTTAACCAGGTTTCTACTTATTCATCGATAAGTACGTTTGCTAACCAACATACTTGTCAACTAAAAAGTAGAAAGGCATGTTTGGTTTCCAACATAATAACCAATTATCTCTCAAGTTTATTTGGTCCCCCTCACATCTACCATCCATCATGTGGGGCCACCTTTGATGTGGATCATACATCGTGTGGGCCCCACCTTTGATGTAGGTCGTTCATCATACAGGGCCCACTTTGGAAGTGGGCTATTTATCACTATGGCCCGGCCTTTAATGTGTACCATTCATTATGTAGGGCCTGCCTTTAATATCCACTACCCATCATGCTGGCTGTCCATCATGCATGGCCCACCTTAGATAGGGACCACTCATAATTAGGGCCGACCTTTGATGTGGACCGTCCATCATGTGGGACCCACCATTATTAATTGCCCATCATGTGGAGTCACCTCTGATGTGGACTATCCATCATTTTGACCCCACCTTTAATGAGGGTAGCCCATCATGCATGGCTCGCCTTGAATGTAGGTCATTCATCATTAAAGGCCAATCCTTGATGTGGATCATCCATCATGTGGGCCACCTCAATATGGGCCATCGGTCATATGACCCCAACTTCAATGTCCACTGCCCATCATGTAGAGCCCAACTTTGATGTGGACCATCCATCATGTGGGCCCCACCTTTGAAGTGGGTCGTCCATCATACCAACCCACCAATTTGCATGTGGGCTTTTTATCACTATGGGCTGACCTTTGATGTGGACCATCCATATGTGGACCCACATTAATATGAGGTAATCCATCATGTGGGGCCCACCTTCAATGTGGATAGTCCACCACCTGGATCTCATTTGATATGGGAGAGAGAGAGAGAGAGAGAGAGAGAGAGTAGAATAGTCATAAGTTAAAAAGCTAAAAAAATTACTTATTAAGATAAGTAGGTTTTGGCACATAAGCTACTTTTACAATGATCTTACCAAACTTGTATGCTTATCTCAAATAAGTTACTTATCTACTGCTACTGCTGTAAGCCGAAAAAAGTAACTTATTTGGTGGAATTCAAACGGGCCTATGTAGAAGGGCTGGGCCTGCTGATCCATCCTAGACGTGGACTTGATTAATGAGCCAATGGTGTGGGCTCGAGCGGGAAACTTCAACCCTGATTGCTCATCGGCCTATTCCCTAAGTATGCCAGGTGTACGGCCATCAGGAAGCAATATTTAAATTCCACATATGTATGTGTGTAACACCAAAGATATGTATATATACATGTACTAGAACATGTACATAAGTTGAAACTACATGACACTTGATGCTCTGGTGTCTACCTGTCATTGTTGGTAGGGCTGAAAGTTGGGCGGGTTGGGTGGCGTTGGGTTGGTGCTCAACCCTAACCCAACCCAAGGTTCCTATACCTCAACCCTAACCCAACCCAAGCTAACCTCAGGTTGGGAATTCTTAACCCAAGCCCAACCCAAGTGGGCTTGGTCGGGTTGATTGGGTTGGTCGAGTTGATACATACTAATATTTTCGTTATTACATAAGGCTATTATATTTCAATACACGTCTTTTTTTTTTTTTTTTTTTTTTTTTTGTACCTACGACTTTATTAATTATATATGTAGTTATTTATTATGTAAAAATTTATTTTTTCTGAACAAACAAGCTAAAATACAGGATAACTACTCCTTTAATGCTCAAGCATATCAAATTTCAATTATTATAAGTTTACCTACTAAAGTAATGTAACTAATAGGTTTCCTTAACTAAAATATAATAAAATTATTAGTAACTTGTATATACATAGGGTTCAGGTTGGATCGGGTAATCCGAAACTTCAACCCAAGCTTTATCGGGTTGGTGTTTGCATAACCCAAGCTTGAGATCGGATCCGGTACTTCTTGCTCAAGCCCAACCCAATGTCGGGTCAGTCACGGGTTGGTCAAGTTGAACTTGTCTGACTTTCAACCATAATTGTAGGTCTTGTACTGTGGATATATTAATCGTGTTCAAAGAGTAGACCAAGTCAATGCGCACGATGGTAGGCGCACATGGATAATTAGGTTTATTAGTTACACTTGCACCCACATGATATAGGTACTAGTAGTGGAGGGCGCCCACTAGTGTGATACATGACATCTAAACCATCCAACAGGTGTGACCCTATCTGATGTTCACCTAGCACAAAAGTCCGACCAATAAGAAAATCAGGTGGGCCACAACATTGAAAACATTCCAAAATCTCAAAATTCAAGTGCTGGAATACTGATGTAGTGAGGTGTCCCCTTAGTCGAGGTCAGACGAGTGTCAAGAGAAGGACCCAGGAATGGGCCCAAAAGCATTCGAGATCAGGCCGGAAGAAGAGTCAAAGAACTCGGAGAAAGCTCGAAGAGACAACCCCTGACGACCGGTCGGACTATCTGATGACCATTCGTTTGACTGGTCTAATTTCCATAGGGCAGCGCCCAAACTCACTGGATAGTTTTGGGCGTTAGCCGACCGGTCGCCCCTCAACTCTGACCGGTCGGAGCCCCCTAACCTCCGCGGTTTCACGATTTGTTTATGATTTTTGCACAATATCTTTCCCAGTTCTACTCAAAACTCTTTTATTTTCGTTTCTAGGGTTTTTAGGGTTTTAGTTTTCTATTTAAAAGTTGCTTAAACTCATTTTAGGGCTATCTTTCATTATAATTAATCAAAATTTAGTTTTTATCACTTTTATGCTCATAGATTCGAGTTGTTCTTCGTGGATTTGAAGAAGAGGTCTCGTGGATTTAAGATATCCCATCGTAGATTCGAGGAAGATCGGTTGAAGAGTCTCGATCGTTTCGAAATTTGGAATAGTTATCATGTGAGAGAGACGGTGCTCAATCTCACCACGTTCCGCTTGCGTCAAATACACGTTTGTATGCATGAGATCCAATCCATTCAAAAAATATACCAACCTTAATGATCGAATGCTTCAGGAATCAAGCTAGTCCAACCACCAGGTGGGGCAACACTTGAATTTGGAGGATTTTTTTGTGATTTTAAATTGTTTTCCATGGTGAGGCCCACCTAATGGTTCGATCGTCCTGGGGCCACTGGTGTGCAACTTTTAAACTGTCTCATTGGTGCAACAAAATTTGCAACTTGATAAAACCAATTTAACGGGATTTGTGTTTGATGGGTGGCCCACTTAATACTTGGATTGGATGTATTGCCTGATTGATGAGATATTGCATCATTATCCATCAATGAGGTGGCCTAGCAAAATAAACCAGCCCAATGATAAACTGAGAGTAAAATGTACAATGAGCTGCACATTAATTTTATGTTATATATACCTCTTGTTCTTACTACAATTGTGCAATCCTGTTCGCCCATGTGTGGGCAAATGTAGCAGACCATCAGTTTCTAACAATGACCTATATAGGTTGTATTGGGAAAACCAACAGTGGAAGCGGAAGCCGAACGCGTAGAGTAATGTGAGATCAAACGAGAAACAATATGAAATCAAACCACACACAAGCATTCACCACAAGAGAATCCGAATTTAAGTGGAAAAACCCCTCAATGGGTAAAAAACCACGGCACAAAGTGATCCACTATGAATAAACAGAAGATTACAGAGATTGACAATCCACAAGCAAAGAAAATAGAGAAAACACAAGTTTTATCTCTCACAAACACCTCCCTCCTCTTCCTAATACAATTAGGAAACCTTGGACACCTTATGATTACATCTAAATCCGGATTACCACCCTTTAAATAGGCAAAACACTGAAAATAGAAACATCTTATGCACTACCGCGTGCTGCGCAAAAAAGACGCGTACGTAGTCGACCGGTCGGCCAATGCACCAAACAGTCTAGGGAGTTTAACGCCGACGCTGCCTCACCAGCCGACCGGTCTAGGGCAACACAGAAAACAATCCAGGGGCCTCTCGTGCGTCTGGGCTACACGGCCAGATCGGTCGCCCGATCGGTCTAAGCACCCAATCCTCGCACATGTTTGAAGGCTCCCCAACAATCTCCACCGAGGCTTCAAACGTTGAATCAACACCATCCTCGCAACGTTATCTCATCTTCAATCATAACTCCACCGCTTCTCGTGCCACCATCGACTCTAACTTTGCACATTCACGCCCTTTCCGCTCTTCTCATGTGGCCTTGGGCACTTGCCACATACGAGCAACCGTGAATCTTGCTGTCGATCCCGCAGCTCCACCGTGAATTGTACTCTCGATCAACTTGTAAAGATGGCCACACTTTTGTGCCTTCATTTACATGTGTGCCCCCTTTAACACTTCACAATAACGATCGCGGCTGATAAACACGCACCCTTTCACCTCGAGTGCACCAAGAGAAATCACATTCATCTTCATCTTGGAGACATGCTTCACATCTTCCAGGACTCGTTCGATCCCATCGAACATCCTGATGCACACCATACCAATACCCATCACCTTATGAGCGTAGCTATCACCCACAAACACTAATTCACCACCATACTCTCTGTATGTCGTAAATGAACTATGGTTAGAACAAACGTAACATGAAGCCCCTGAATCTAGGATCCATTCACTACCGTGAGATCCCTTGGCAGATACAGTCAGGACTTCACAAAGATCTTCATCGTCCTTTACGGTATTGGCTCCCTCTGTAGAAGAATTTTCATAGATCTCTTACTTCAACCTGAGATTCTGACAATCCCCTCTCATGTGGCCCTCCTGACCACAATTTTGGCACTTCACCTTAGCCTTTCCTTTGCCCTTGGCCTTAATCCCAATTTCAAATATCATTCATGCTCAGAACTTCTTCTCCTCATAACTAGTGCCTCTGAGGAATAACAGGAAGCCACGTCACCGTTTTTCTTTCTCATCGCCTTCGATTGGAGGGCTGAGATAATGGTTTCGACGTTTATGGTTTCCCTCCCTGCCACACAGAGTCTCTTAACGACTCATATGAATCTAGAAGAGAATTCAACAGGATGCATGCTTGATATTCATCCTTCATCGGTTCATCGATCTCCACCAATTTGTAAATCAGCCTATTGAACGTGCTCAAGTGGTCCTCCACTTCCGTTCCTTCTACCATCCTCAAGGTGAACAACTACATCAACACATACATGCGATTCTCTAGAGACTTCTTGGCATAAAGCTTCTCTAGCTACGCCATGGTTTCAGCCGCAGTCTTCTTCTTCATGACATTATAGAGAACATTATCCGTAAGGTTTAATGGAATTGAGGTTCTAACCTTCTTGTCGAGCCTCGTCCACTCATCACTTTCATAGCTTCGGGTCGCTTTCCAAGAGCTTCATCAAGTCCTTGCTGAACCAAGAAGGATTCAATCTTCACCTTCCATAACTCAAAGTTATTTTTTTCGGAGAACTTCTCTACCTTAAACCTTGTGCCTGATCCTATCTTCTCATCTCATATATGAATTCTACTCCACCCCAACTTTAGCTCTGATACCACTTGTTGGGAAAACCGGCAGCAGAAGCGGAAGCCGAACGAGCAAATTAGTAATTCGAGATCAAACGAGAAACAATATGAAATCAAACCACGCACAAGCATTCACCATAAGGGAATCCGAATTTACGTGGAAAAGCCCCTTAACGGATAAAAAACCACAGCACAAAGCGATCCACTATGAATAAACAAAAGATTACAAAGATTGACAGCCCACAAGTAAAGAAAACAAAGAAACCTAAGTTCTCTCTCTCACAAACACCTCTCCCCTCTTCCTAACGCAATTAGGAAACCTTGGACACTTTAGGATTACATCTAAATCCGGATTACCATCATTTAAATAGGCAAAACACCGAAAATAGAAACATCTTACGCACTACCGCGTGTTGCGCAAGAAAGACGCATACGCAGTCGACCGGTCGGCCAACGCACTAAATAGTCTAGGGAGTTTAACGCCGACGCTGCCTCACCACCAACCGGTCGCCCGACCGGTCGGAGCCCCCTACAGACCGATCGGCCGACCGGTCTAGGGCAACACAGAAAATAGTCCAAGGGCCTCGCATGCATCTGGGCTACACAGCCAGACCGGTCAGGCTGCGGTTTGAGCACCCAATCCTCACACATGTTTGAAGGCTCCCTAACATACTGGTGTATATTAGAACAAAAAACCTTGACCAAAAGTAGAGGAATACATGCTTAGAAAACATAGGGAAACAGTGACATTTCCCTGTTTTTATTCCATTTGAGAACTCTTCCTGTATAGTTCCTTCATGAGAGTGTTTCTATGGAGCAAAAATCCCCATCATATGCTCCCCATCTCTTGCATGGATATCATGTTGACCCTGAATCTCATTGGTTGGATGATCTATTATCTATACCATCTGATCAAACGGGAGGGTCTCATCAGTCTTGGTTCGGTAACATTTGAAAAATGGTAGCGACACTTCAACTGTACACTTTGTATAGTTGTATGGCAATCCAGACTGTTCAAATTGCTAACCAAACTGCTGATGGAGGATAAGTGAAAAATTGCAATGAGAAAATTATATTAATAATCTGACTTTTCCCTTTGAATTTGTATCACTCCCTATTTTACTTTTAGCCATCCATTTGATAGCCATTAATTGGTCATAATTGTGACTTTAGGGATATGCTCCATCCACAAATACAATGGGACCAACAATTTGGGTGGTCTTGATGTGCATTAATGCCACATGTGAGGACGATGAGTCACTACATTGCCATAACCTAATTAAAACACTCATGGCCATAACCTTAAGAAATTGATAATAAAAAAAAGACAATTGAAAGGATTTGCAGCGTTTTTTAAGGTGGTGAATGGTTAATGAGAAAAACCACAGCATTGAATGGTGTAACAGCAATAGGTGTAAGGGAGCACCAGCCACCATAGAGAATCAACGAGACCGTTTTCTCAAAGGTATGAGGACAGGAGAAATGGTGAGTAATACCATGTGTTTCAACAAGGTTTTTGAAATTCCTGTATTCACCAGCACCATTAGTTTCAATACTCTGAATTATGAGCTCAAACATATTCTCAATTCTCAATTTAAATCTTTGAAAAAGCACTACGTACATACCAAGGAAAAATACCATATAAATCCACTCACATGATCAATGAAATGTATTTACTAACAAAATCGAGTACCCCGACCCCCCCCCCCCCCCCCCCCCGAAAAAAAAAAAAACGTCAAAGAGTCTAATTCCAAAGGTTTATTGGCTACAAATATAACATAAAAAAAAAAGGAAGTTTAAGACTATTTGCAAAAGTTCACATATTCAACAATGACATAATTTAGGAAGCTAAAAGCGAAAAAGCACACGAGGAACCCTACGGCATTCTTGGATGAGAAGACTTGGATGATAAACCAGAGGAATTTAAGGTTGCCTCTAGTTGATATAAATCGCCTTTCCTCAAGCTATGCTGAAGAAATTCCCTGTGCCGATTTCCTTCACAAAGAAAACAGTTGGATCAAACTAAAAAACGAAGCAAATACCAATTATCCGGTAGGATGACTTGGATGCTAAATGCATTTATGTTCACCTGAAGGTTTCTATACACTTAGCTAGCTAAATATTTCTCAAACCCTAACACTCCAAAGAAAGTAATTGGTACAGCCATAGGCGAACGAGATTGATGACTCTCTCTCTCGCAGGATAAGTGATCCGAATACATGGATATATCAAACAAGATAGTCCGATCTTTCTTGATTTCTCAAGGGGCAACTCAAAGAATATGAGCCAAATAGAAGAAAACTCTAAAAAAATTCATATTAAAATCAATCAATAATGTTTAAATAGAAAATAAACAACTATTTATATCACTTCTAACCCTAAACCATGAAACTTAGGTGCCCTAATAAAAAAAGGAATCAAATTAATGCAAAAATGTAAAACACGAAAACAAAGGATCGCACGTCGACCGAGACGGACCTTCGGTTGACCACACGACCCAACCCTGCGTTCCGTCGACCGAGGACGTTCCTCGAGCAGCTGAACCCTCATTTGGTCATGATTACAGAGTGCTTGTAATCGGCGTCTTTATTCCCTTCGGTCGACCAAACCCTGTCATCTGTCAACCGAAGACCTCTAAAATTATACTTCAACTCATTCTTCATCACCATCTTGTGGTCCTTCTTGTGATCCTTCTTTTGATTCATTTTCATCATGTAGAGGTCTGCCACACCCTCTACATCAATCTCCCCTCCTTGAAAAGAACTCGACCTCGAGTTTGTATCTTCTTCAGGCTCATGATACTCATACAGATCGGCGACATTGAACGTACGGGATATCTCCAGTTCCTCGAGAAGATCAACGACATAGGCGTTATCATTGATCTTCCGAAGGATCGGTACAAGCTCAATCTTCTTGTATTTGAGCTTGTTGTAGGTGCCAGTCGGAAAACGTTCCTTGCACAGGTAAACCATGACCTGATCTCCAACTTCGAAAACCTTGCTTTAACGATGTTTGTTAGCGTCTAACTTATATTTCTGATTTGTCTCAGCCAATTTGTTCCGGACCTCTGTATGAATCTCTGCAATCTTCTCGGCCATGTGTTCAGCGACAATACTCTTTCCAGGGACTTTGGGGCGAGGAGACCAAGTCGAGTGTATGACTCAGAGTCCGTCCGTATACAACCTGGAATGGGCACTTCCCTGTGGACTAATTCGTCATGTTGTTGTAGGCAAACTTAGCCTAAGGTAGGGCCAAGTCCCATTGTTTCGGCTTGTCTCCCGAGATGCTCCGAATGATGTTACCCAACGTCCTGTTGACGACTTCAGTCTGTTCGTCGGTCTGCGGGTGATACGCACTACTGAACTGAAGCTGAGTATTGAATTTTCTCCACAAAGTTCGCTAAAAGTGGCTAACGGATTTCGTATCCCAATCCGATGTGATGGTCTTGGGAATTCTGTGCAATCTCACAACTTCCTTAAAAAATAAATTAGCCACATTCGATGCATCGAACGTTTTCTTGCATGGGATAAAGTGGGCCATCTTCGAAAATTGATCTACCACCACAAACACTGAATCAACGCCCCGCTATGTTCATGGGAGACCCAAGATGAAATTCATGGAGATATCCTCACAAGGACCTTCCAGTACGTACAAGGGAGTATAGAGGCCCGTATTTTGAGAGTGTCCCTTGGAAGTATGATAAATGTGACAACTGATAACCATCCTTCTCACATCTTAGCCTAGGTGAGGCCAATAGTATTGCTCTTCTACTAATAGCTTCGTCTTGTTACGGCCTAGGTGGCCTCCAAGGCTACCATCATGAAGTTCGAGCATAATCTTATCGCGCAGAGAACACTGTGGGATGCATAATCGATTCCCGTGTTCGCTCGCCGCAAGTGTAAGGATGCGATGTAGTAATAAAACTCGGTAAGACCGAAGTCGATCCACAGGGAATTGGATAACAAATTCCAAACTATTCTAGCAACTCAGTTTGCAATAGATAAGAGATTCAATTGGAATAATTATGCTAAAATAGTAACTTAATGAAAATCAGTAGTTTAAGGTACTAAGGCATTCAAGGATCCACTTGTAGCAATCCCTTGTCAATCCAATCAATCCAAGCAAGATACACAACTAGATTTGAAGTCCTATCTCTCATCTAGTTGGAAAATAAAGCATTAAACACATTCAATCCCATTCAAGTTGAACTTCCAAGTTCTAGTCCCATTCAATCAATGTAGAATTCAAAATCATAGCCTTCGGAGTAACAGCCATGCCTATGGACTATGGCCTGCTCAAGGATTACTACAATTCAAATCTAAACAAGCACCATATGATAATCTCAGAGAATTGCAAGGAATCCATGTCCGGAGCACATGAACTCTCATAAAACATCTCAAACTATCAACTTGAAGAACTAGAATAATTAAAAATCCCAACTTGAATTGAAATTACTTGAATCAACTGAATCAAACATGAAATTAGCTATAAGCTTCACCTCTCAGCCTTAGCTGAGAGATTCTAGCCGAGCATTATCACGCTACAACTAAAACTCATGAAAGAAAACATAAAAACTAGAAAAACCGGAGTTTGGAGGGTTGCAGACGCTCTACGACGGCTTCCTTCCTCTCCCATGACGTCCCTTGGCTTCTATGATGCCCTAGGAAGAGCCCCTAGGTGTCCTTTTATAGTATAGCACAGGAGGTTCCAGATTGCGCAAGAAATTTCGGACTGCGCAGAGAAAATCGGAGCTTCACGGAGAAGCTCTATTACGCAGATGACCGGTCGCACGACCGGTCTAAGCTCTTGGACGACCGGTCTCAAAACCGCAAAAATAGTCCAGAGAGTTTTGCCGAAATCCAACTTTAAAATTTTAATTCAAGGACCGGTCATACGACCGGTCTGAGCAGTGGACGATCGGTCACACGACCGATCGTGAATGGTCCAGTGGCCTTCTGCAGAATGATTTTCTTCTGTGTATAGTTGGACCGGTCGGACGACCGGTCTTGGCGATGGACGACCGGTCGCACGACCGGTCTTAGCTGATATTTCCTGCTTTCTTCTTTGGCATCTTTCTTCCTTTCTTCTCCTCTCTTTCTACTTTCTTTGGTCCTTCTTCCTTCTTCATCCAATGGCTTCAAATGGCTCTTTTTAGTCTCCAATTGGGTAAATTCCGCTCTTATTCCTGAAGTCACAAAACATGCATTAGATGGTCCTTTTAAGCATGTAAACCATGCATATACTGCAACGTAATGGGCAATGCAATGTATAATTTGGAGGTTCAACACACCCCCCAACCAGCTTTTTGCTAGTCCCGAGCAAAACATGTGTGAATAAGTTCAAACCTCCAAACCCAACTCTCATTCAGAAACCATGTTTCTATCCATTCCAAGACATACAAGTATAAAATTTTGAGAAACTAGGTGATAGAAATTGCAACCTTAAACTCTCAATGCATAATAAGTGTCTACATGAAATTCCCGCTGATTGATTGATAAATAGAAGAACTCGAACAACTTCAACCTAGTGTGCATACTGAAAGTTCATCTCATGAGTTTCTGGGATTATATTCTTCATAGATCAACTAAACTGTAGATCTCAAGGTCCACAGAGTAACAACAAGCCTATGATAGGAATTTGTCTTACCGTCCTTCCGACGGCTTTCACACTACGTCCCATTTTCGGCTTTGGTTACGGGTAGACCATCCCCCGGTTGGTAATAGGTAGCCCTTTTCAGAATTTTCCACCATTTTTCCATCATTCCCAATTTCATCATTCCTTTTCCTTTTTCTTTTAAATTAGATAGGATTTTTAAAAATCCATATCTTTCGTTATTTTCCCATGGACAAGGATGGACAAAGTACCCCAGCTTGGTTTCTCAACACCTTTAAATCAAAGTCTAGCTAATCCACAAATCGCATAATCCTTTCAACCCATGAAAATCGTGTAATGTGAACAAGGTGTAAAGGTGTTCAAATTTTCTATCACTCACAACAATAGGGGAACTAACATATAAAACCATTATGTTAGGAGAAGTTCAAGACTTACAACATCACACACTTCGTATCTCCTCTTCTTATACTCATATCATCTCGAATGCATGGAAATAAGGTTTTCTAAAGGAGTTTTGAAATTTTAGAAAATTCAAAAAAAATTGCACGTATGATGCTCGAAATGTTGCAACATGCTAGATGAAGAATCTCATCTCACCCCCCAACCAAATCTTGCATTGTCCTCAATGTGAAAAGATATATAATGAGCTTGAACATGAGAGCAATGGTAAAATATAAGAGAGTGAGAACAATAGTACCTGAGAGAGTCGATCATGGAAGTCTGCAACTCCAACAACTAAATCCTACAAAAACAATAAAACTAAACAAAACTAAACCTAATCTACGGAAAGCAATAAAGATACCTAACCCGTCCTTGTAAAAAGACGATCTCCATCAGACTAGGAGATCGATTATCATTATACCATCCAAAAGGACAAAGTTGAGCAGGATCATCAAGTGGTGTAACAAATTTTTTAGTAGAACTAACCACCATCCTGCTTTGGAAAGTACATTGGTGACATCAACCAGTCTAGCTCATTGAAAATCCTGCTGAAAAATTTCAGCGGGTTCTTCAACAAAATTACCACATGTACTAGGAAAGGAGAATTGCATTGGTTGAAAATCATTGAATATGGGTCTCATTTCCTTCTTGTCTGGGCAAAAATTATTCAAGTATGGGTCATCCCAGAAGTGTTCTTCGGTTTGAACAAGCCAAAGAGATGTGGAGACTTGTATTTCTTCTTCACAAGTCGATATGATCTCCACAAAATCAGATTTCACTAGTGCTTCCACAATTGTATTTTCAGTTTGGTATTCTGTGGAAGGAAACTTTTTAGGCATCGGGGAGGTCTCTCTCAAAGCATGTACAATGTCCTGAATCATGGGATCATCCCAATCCTCAAAGTACATTAGGCACTCCTCAAGTGTATAGGAGACCTCATCGGAGGAAATTTTCAGATTTGGACCCTTTATGTCTTCCTCCTTCTCAGAATTTTGTGTAGGTTGGAGTGGGTCCTCAACCTCTACACTTTCAGAAATTGGCCTCTCTGTAGGCAAGTCAAGCACCAATTCTTCCAAATCCTGCACAACAAATTTGTGTAAATCAGAAATTGGTGACTTGTCAAATGAATTTTCAGAAATTGACACTTCCAAGGTCTTAATAAAATGAGAATTAGATTCATCCTTAGAATGTGTCAAACATGTCCCCAAACTTCCAGGTAGATCATGTTGGAAAAACCCCCCATCATCCATGGATTCTATCATGTTTACCTCATGGGGGCCATCATTGTCGTCCCAATTCTCAAAGGGATCAAAGCTAACAACATCTAGAGGATCAAAATTCTTCCTTAAAGTGAACTCCTCTTCCATGATTGAATCAATCAAATTAACCTCGTGGACATCATCATCATCCCTATGCCTTTTGCCTAAGTGGAACATATTCACCTCCAACGTCATGTTCCCAAAGGACATTTGCATCAATCCATTCCTGCAATTTATAATTGCGTTTGATGTAGCAAGGAATGGGCGGCCTAGAATCATTGGTATTTGGGTGCTAGCATCCATGACCGGTTGTGTGTCCAAGACGATGAAATCTACCGGGTAGTAGAATTTATCAACTTGGACTAGCACATCCTCAACTATCCCTCTTAGTACACGGATGGATCTATCAGCGAGTTGCAATGTGGTTTTGGTGGGTTTTAATTCACCAAGACCCAATTGCTTCTATACCGAGTATGGGATCAAATTCACTCTTGCCCCCAAGTCTAGTAATGCACGCTCAATCCGGTAGTCTCCAATGATACATGAAATTGTGGGACTACCGGGACCTTTGAATTTTTTTTTTTTTGGGGGGGGGGGGGGGGGGGTCTTTTGAGTGAGAATGGCACTCACTTACTCATTTAAGATGGCCTTTTGCTGCACATTATATTTACGTTTGGTTGTGCATAGGTCCTTTAGAAACTTGGCATAGGAGGGGACTTGTTTGATGGCGTCAAGCAAGGGAATGTTGATCTTGACTTGCCTAAAAATCTCTAGAATATCATGAGAGTTTGGGAGAGATTTTGGGGCAACCAATCTCGAAGGGAATGGTGCTACAGGCTTGTAAATGCGTTCCGTTTCTTGTGGGGTTAAGTTAGATCCATCCTCATCCTCAGAATTTATCAGATCATTAAGCTTGTCGGCCTTCACCGGAATAGATTTGTCAATTTGTTTACTACTTATAAGCGTGGTGATGGATTTGGCTTGCTCCATGTGTTGGTTGGAAGGATTAGGAATGCTCACTTCATGTACTTGCTTTGGATTGGGCTGAGGTTGGGCCGGAAAGGTCCCTTCCCTAGCATTCAAGCGTCCCTTAATCTCATCAACTGAGACTTTAAGTTATTGGAACATTTGCTGATTCGTTTGGTTAATTTGTGTTTGCCCTTGTATAAACGCTTTCAAGGTATCCTCCATTGAGAATTGAGGTGGGGCCATATTTTGCATGGGTGACCCTCCTTGAGAGTTGGTAGGATTGCCCGTGGGAGCATTCTTCTAACTAAAATTTGGGTGGTTCTTCCAACTAGTATTGTACGTATTACCCACCGGTCCATTGAAAGGCCGTTGATACCCATATGTGGCATTTGCATGTTCATGTAATACCTCTTGAAATGCAGGAATTGTGGGACAATCTTACGTAGCGTGTAAATCGGTGTGACAAATCCCACATATGGTCTTAATAGCTTCATTGGACTTTGGAACTCCACTTTTACTAAGTTCCATGGCCTCGATCTTCCTTGTGAGGTTGGCTATCCTTGCGTTTACGTCGTCTTCCTCCTTGAGGATATAAATCCCTCCTTTCTCTTTCTCTTGAATAGGCTTGGGGTTATTGGGTTTATCCGAGATATCCCAAGATTGGGCATTTTCGGCCAACATGTCCAAATAACTCCAAGCATCATCTGAATTTTTGCTCATAAACTCGCCATTGCACATCATCTCCACAAATTGGCGCATATTGGAACTAAATTCATCATTGGAAAAATTTATAATTCGCCAACTTTCATAGCCATGATGTGGGCAAGCAAGTAGGAGGTCCTTAAATCTCTCCCAACATTGTAAGAAAGATTCACCCTCTTTAGCCGAGAAATTCATTATGGCTCTTCGAAGGGTGTTCATTTTATGAGCCGGGAAGAACTTTTTCAAGAATTCCCGGGTCATCTCATTCCATGAACCAATCGAATGTGGTCTAAGAGAGTGAAGCCAATCTTTGGCTCTTTCTTTCAATGAAAAGGGAAAGAGTTTAAGCTTAATGGTATCTTCAGAAACATTGGTGTATTGCAAGGTAGCCACCACTTCTTCGAATTCTTTTAAGTGCAGATATGGCCTGTCAGAGTCTAGCGCATGGAACTTTGATATAAGTTGAATCACACCCGGCTTTATGTCAATGTTTCCCCCATTTGGTGGTAGAACCACGCAAGATGGTGTAATTGCACGGGCTGGTTGGAGGTAACCCCGCAGTGATCTCATTGGAGGAACGTTATGTACCTAATTCTTTCCTACTCCCTCTTGATTTGCGTTTGTAGTTGGAGTGGGAGGGGGAGGATTCCTTAAAGGTGTTTAATCCATACTCCCCAAACTTTCACAACATTCTTGGTAATTCCGGACTCGTCTATGGACTGACAATGGTCCAACTAAGCTACCTTCGGATTGGAGACGATTGGAGTGGTCACGTTCCCAACGGGACATAAACCACTCAACTAAAACTAAGCTATTCCTAAATCCTAGAAATCTGAAAATTGAAAAAAATCTGCAAAAAGCTAAATTAGAAGGATATTACCCAATGTGCTTGAACTAGAGAAGAAATCCTACAAAACAAACAATTTTGATTAGTTCTAAGAAATCAGAAAAAAAAAAAAAAAAACTATCTAATCCTACTTATACAGCCGCTAAAACAATGTGAAAAACGTTATCGAAATTCCCCGGCAGCGGCGCCAAAAACTTGTTCGCTCGCCTCAAGTGTAAGGCTGCGATGTAGTGATAAAACTCGGTAAGACCGAGGTCGATCCACAGGGAATTGGATAACAAATTCCAAACTATTCCAGCAACTCAGTTTGCAATAGATAAGAGATTCAATTGGAATAATTATGCTAAAACAGTAACTTAATGAAAATCAGTAGTTTAAGGTACTAAGGCATTCAAGGATCCACTTGTAGCAATCCCATGCCAATCCAATCTATCCAAGCAAGATACACAACTAGATTTGAAGTCCTATCTCTCATCTAGTTGGAAAATAAAGCATTAAACACATTCAATCCCATTCAAGTTGAACTTCCAAGTTCTAGTCCCATTCAATTAATGTAGAATTCAAAATCATAGCCTTCGGAGTAATAGCCATGCCTATGGACTATGGCCTGCTCAAGGATTACTATAATTTGAATCTAAACAAGCACCATATGATAATCTCAGAGAATTGCAAGGAATCCATGTTTGGAGCACATGAACTCTCATAAAACATCTCAAACTATCAACTTGAAGAACTAGAATAATTAAAAATCCCAACTTGAATTGAAATTACTTGAATCAACTAAATCAAACATGAAATTAGCTACAAGCTTCACCTCTCAGCCTTAGCTGAGAGATTCTAGCCAAGCATTGTCATGCTACAACTAAAACTCATGAAAGAAAACATAAAAACTAGAAAAACTGGAGTTTGGAGGGTTGCAGACGCTCCACGACGACTTCCTCCCTCTCTCACGACGTTCCTTGGCTTCTATGATGCCCTAGGGAGAGCCCCTAGGTGTCCTTTTATAGTATAGCACGGAAGGTTCCAGATTGCGCAAGAAATCCCGGACTGCGCAGAGAAAATCGGAGCTTCACGGAAAAGCTCTATTACGCGGACGACCAGTCGCACGACCGGTCTGAGCTCTTAGACGACCGGTCTCAAAACCGCAAAAACAGTCCAGAGAGTTTTGCCGAAATCCAACTTTAAAATTTTAATTCAAGGACCGGTCGTACGACCGGTCTGAGCAGTGGACGATCGGTCGCACGACCGGTCGTGAATGGTCCAGTGGCCTTCTGCAGAATGATTTTCTTCTGTGTATAGTTAGACCGGTCGGACGACCGGTCTTGGCGATGGACGACCGGTCTTGGCTGATATTTCCTACTTTCTTCTTTAGCTTCTTTCTTCCTTTCTTCTCCTCTCTTTCTACTTTCTTTAGTCCTTCTTCCTTCTTCATCCAATGGCTTCAAATGGCTCTTTTTAGTCTCCAATTGGGTAAATTCCGCTTTTATTCCTGAAGTCACAAAACATGCATTAGATGGGCCTTTTAAGCATGTAAACCATGCATATACTGCAACGTAATGGGCAATGCAATGTATAATTTGGAGGTTCAACATTCCGTAGAATAGGAATTCGTCATGAACATGAAAGTCACCGAGATGGTTGTCCTTGCTTTGTGCCCAGTCTTCTTTGAAGTCCTCATCTTCTGCATATAGCTCTTTGAGGCAATCAAACCCAATCACCTACCTGGATAATGTAACCAGGAGAGCGGCTTGACAACTCAGAGCATCTGCCACCTTATTTTGTTGCCCCACTTGTGTAGCAACACAAAAGTAAATTCCTGTAAAAATGAGACCCACCTAGCATGCATACGATTGTTGTTAGCCTGACTATTTATGTATTTTAAAGCTTGGTGGTCAGTGTTTAGAATAAACTCTCTCTAAATGAGGTAGTGTCGCTAATGCTGAAGAGCTTATACCACAACGTACAACTCTATTTCATACGTGGACCATTTATGTCTAGCTTCACTGAGCTTTTCACTGTAGAAGGTAACATGTCTTCCTTTCTGGGATAAAACAACTCCAATCCCTACATATGAGGCGTCACGGTTTACTTCAAAGACCTTATCGAAGTTGGGTAATACGAGGACCGTAGTGGATGACAACTTTTGCTTAATCTCAGCAAAGCTATGGTCAGCTTCTTTAGTCCATTGGAATGGACCTTTATTCATGTAGTTTGTAATGGGCGCAACGATTGTGTTGAAATTTCTGATGAAGCGACGGTAGAAAGTGGCCAACCCATGAAAACTATGCACTTTATGAATGTTGGTTGGTGTAGGCCACTCACGGATGGCCTTGACTTTGTTTTCATCCACCTGAATGCTTGTAGATGATACAATGAACCCCAAAAGTAATAGTCGGTCCATCAAAAAATTTCACTTTTTCATATTTAGGTACAACTTGTCTTGGAGCACTTGAAGCACTTCTCTAAGGTGTGTCATATGAGCCGATTCATCTTGGCTATAGATAAGGATATCGTCGAAGTAGACCACGACGAAACGACCTATGAATGGCTTCAACACCTGGTTCATTAGCCGCATGAAGGTACTCGACGTGTTTGATAGCCTAAATGGCATAATAAGCCACTCATATAAGCCTTCCTTGGTTTTGAAGCTTGTTTTCCATTCATCACCCGCTCGAATTTGAATTTGATGGTACCCACTTCTTAAATCCAGCTTAGAAAAGTTTTGAAGCCTTCTATCATGTCCAACATGTCATCTAGTCGGGGGATCGAAAACCTGTACTTCATAGTAATTTTATTGATCGCCCGACTATCCACACACATTCGCAAACTTCCGTCCTTCTTGGGAGTCAATAGGACTGGAATGGCGTAAGGACTCATACTTTCTTGCAACATTTATTTCTTCAACAAATCATCCACCTAGCCTTGGAGGATCTCACTCTCCTTGGGGCTTAACCGATAATGCAGTCGATTAGGTAGGCTTGCCCCTGGGATAAAATCAATGTAATGTTGTATGTCTCTCATCGGGGGTAGTCCTTGGGGGAGTTCTTCAGGCCATGTATCACTGAATTCATTAAGCAAATGACAGAGACTTAGGGAAATATCATGTTCCCCGGAGTCTTCCCCTTTCATCACCATGGGGTAGATTTTGCCTGTATCTTTGGCCTCTTCCTTAAATTCTCTCGTGGCCAGGAGAGAGTTCCCCTCCACTACGAAAGTCTTGGGGACCCTCTCAGGTGGCATAGGAGTGAGGATACGCTTCCTCCCATCTTTGAAAAACATATATGTGTTGTCAAGCCTACAATAAATAGCGTCCTTGTCCGATTGCCATGGATGACTAAAATGGATGTGACAAGCCTCCATATCAATAACATCACATACTACTTGATCTTTGTAACCTCTACCAATAGAAAATAAAATTAAGCATTGCTCGATTACCTTGGTGTCGCTAACTTTCTTGATCCAGCCGATAGAGTAAGGAGTGGGGTGCTTTGTCGTCGGCAACTTGAGCTTGTCCACCACTTCTTTAGACACAATGTTTTCACTGCTCCCACTATCAATGATAATATCGTAAATTTTTTTGTTCACAGTGCATCGGGTACGGAAGATGTTATAGCGTTGCGGATGGGCTTCCACCCTTGGAGTATAGCACAGGAGTCACATCACTAAAGACTCCCCACGGTCCTGTTCTATCACATCCGCTTCATCGTCATATTCTTCATCGGCGTGGTGCTATTCTCCACCTTTGGGCTCATTCTCAGCGAATTCCCCATCGGCAACCCCTTCATTCACGGCTAGGTTAGCCGCTGGGTGATTCGGGCACGTGTTTAACAAGTGACCCTGTTGGCCACACCGCCAACAATGATTTGGTCGAACCCTCGCATAAGGGTTTGGGGCTTGGTTTGGGCCAGACGTGGGTGGCACATTATGTTGAGGCTTGGAAGGAGCAATTCCTGCTACTCATGCTATGGGTGTAGGAGGAGGCACTGGCCCTCTTAATGGTTCTTGTCCTTTGGCCTGAGTAGTTTCTTACACTGCTGCAGTGGGAGTTGCATGAGGTGTAGAGTATGTTCCCGCAGGGATCCGAGTAAGCTGAGCCTCTGCATGATTTGCATAGTATATCAAATCATTTACCATCCACACCGGTTGCATGTGTACCCGGTGTTGGGGTCCCAAAAGTGAGGATCCCCGAAATGATGATTCCGAATGCCAAAACCATCACGCGGTCAGATTTAGGGCCAGTACATCGAAAATCGCGGCACGAATCACGACACACGCATCAGATTTGCCTCAAGCATGAAATTGGGCCGGTAGTGGACCCCACCGGACACCGTGACCAAAACTGTCCAAAATTGGGAGGATACCTCAATTATGAAGAAATAGGAGCAGTGCATCGGCATTCATCGCGAGACGGACCCCGCAAACCCCCCAATTTGCGAAACCCAAATCTGTGGGACACGAATACATCCAGCGCATCCAAAAAATGAATTTAAGGGCGCACTGCGTCCAGTGCATCCAAAAAATGAATTTAAGGGCGCACTGCGTCCAGCGCATCCAAAAATTCACCCAGCGCATCCAAAAAATCAGTTAATTTCAGGATGCGCTGGCAGCTGGCGCGTCCTGTAAACCAACTTCTGGACTCCGATCATTTCGCGACGCGCCGAGCGCATTTATCGACGCGCCGACTCATTTTCTCGACGCACTACACGTGTCGACCGCTTATTGGACGACGATACCTATAAATACCCCGCCAACCACCTCATTTGCATCATTCAGCAAGAGAGAGAGGACCTCGTCGCCGGAAAACCTTTGCCGATCGCCGGAATCCTTCTCCGACTGCCGGAACCCCTCGCCGGAAATCGCACCTCCGATCATACCAGGTCTGGAGGAATGACTTAAGTCACCTTTTTCGATGCGCCGGTCCCAGCGCATCATAAAAGTGACCCAGCGGATCAGAAAAATACAAGTTATCAAGTCAAAGCTATTTTAAGGACGCACTGGCCCCAGCGCGTCGCAAAATAGCCCAACGGATCAGAAAAATACAAGTTATCAACTCAAAGCTATTTTAAGGACGCACTGGCCCCAGCGCGTCGCAAAATAACCCAGCGCATCAGGAAATTGTAATTTTAGGACGCACTGGCCCCAGCGCGTCGCAAAACAGGCCAGCGGATGGAAAAATTAGATTTTAAGGACGCACTGGCTCCAGCGCGTCATAAAATTACCCGGCGCATCATAAAAATCATTTATGGACGCACTGGCCCCAGCGCATCAATAAAATCAGGCCAGCGGATCGCAAAAATTAGCACTTTGCACATTCATTCCAGCACCTTTAAATCCTCATTTTATAACATTTTTAAGCCCCGTTTGAGCCTATTTTGGGTATTCCGAGCGTTCCGGACGCAATGGAGCAGTCAAATGACCCATCCGGGTTACCCAATGAGCAGAACACAAGCCTTCGAAGTCCGATCCGACCCAACGAGCTGAATGGAACAATTCTCCCGAAAAGAGGCCGCCGGCGCCCAGAATCATACTGATGCATCATCATTACGTGTACTATCATAATATGACCCGAATCCAGGTCTGGACTAAGCAAAGGGGACTATGGTTAACACGATAAACCACACTAGGAGAGTTCTGAACTATCACACACAATCTGTTAAAAACTGATATTCCAAGAACAGTCGATGCCCTACCCATCCAAACGGCATCCGCCGGTTGAGCTGCGCAGGTACACACAACTGTAGAATGGACTTCCCGAGGTCACCTGTCCCTACATTGACAGGCGCGGGCCCAGAGTCGTCCATCTCAGCCATAAACCCTGACAGTCTCAGCCCGGATCTCCGGTCAAAACATGGGACATAGACATCCGACTCGTACAAAGGTGGATCAGTCTATAACAAATACAGGTCTCCGCGACCATACAAACACAGGTCTCCGCGACCATACAAATACAGGTCTCCGCGACCACCAAAACACAGGTCTCCGTGACCAATGAACTCTGAGACCATAGTCCCCGCTGACTAGTCTTTTGCCTTTTAATCAAGGGTCATCGATCATTCGATGTAATTAAGGGCTCGTGCCAGATCACGGCCTGGAATGTACAAGATCTCAGAATCTCTGGAATAAAATTCGCCTTGCGATATCTCTTCTCTTGTGTATTTTGTGAATGCTTGTGATTGTCTACGAATGTTTCTATATTCAGAACCCCAGATCAGCAAAACACCACATTCCGGAGAATGTTCATTTCTCTAGTTCTAACACCCGGTCTTGAACGTTGAGCCTCAAACCGCCAACAAATCTCATGGTTTTCTGTGCCCCCGTCTCCTATAAGTTGATGCGGCTGGCTAATCGATGGAACTCGGCGGCATACTCCTCAATGGACCGATTGCCTGATGGAAATCTTGATATTGCTGGAATAAAATCTTCTCATAATCGCAGGGTAGGAAACGAGAAAGAAGGAGTTGTCACATCCGAGGCCATGATTGGATGGGCAACTTGTTTTGCTGGGTGCGGAAAAGTTGTAATTGTTCCCACCATGCCGACGAGCCCGACTTTAGCTTGTATGCAACAAGTTTAACCTTTTGATCTTCCAGGACTTCCATGAAATCAAAAAAAGATTCCACCTCCGATATCCAATCTAGGAATTCCTCAATTCTAAGCATGTCATTGAAAGCAAGGAGTTCACCCTTACCTTTGTAACCGTGGTCATTATGATCCCAACGATTATTTCCACGTGTTTGCGGTCGTGCGAGGATGTCTTTAACGTCGTCATCGCTACCATCCAAATCTACGCGCTCATGACGCTGAATTGCGGCCGAAAGGGCCGGACAGATCGCTGGGTTACCTCTAATGCCCACTGTGGGTGGTTGAGCAACCACCTAAGCTTGCTATGGTGTCAATGCAGTGGTGAGTTGATCGATGGACTCCCATAGCCCCTGTATAGAAGTCTCCATCAATCTCTGAAGAAGATCCATCTTCTCCTCTAGAAACATAATCACCTTATCACCGTCAGCGGGATTGTTACCTCGATTGTTGCTAGAAGCCATCACCCGAGGGAAAGCCTCGCTTTGATACCAACTTGGCACAGCCGTAGGCGAACGAGATCGATCACTGTCTCTCTCGTAGGATAAGTGATCCGAATCCACGAATCTATTGAACAAGATAGTCCGATCTTCCTTGATTTTCAAGGGGCAACTCGAAGAACATGAGCCAAAATAGAAGAAAACTTTGAAAAATTCGTATTAAAATCAATAAATAATGTTTAAACAGAAAATAAACAACTATTTATATCACTTCTAACCCTAAACCATGAAACTTAGGTGCCCTAATCAAAAAAGGAAACAAATTAACGCAAAAACGCAAGACACGGAAACAAAGGAGTGCGCGCTTCGGTCGACTGAGACAGACCTTTGGTCAACTGATCGAAGTCTACTTTGCTCAAGGATCCAGGGAGCTCGCATTCGCATAATTCACGTCCCTTGGTTGACCCAGCCCTGCATTTGGTCGATCGAGGATGTTCCTCGAGTAGCCGAACCCTCCTTTAGTCATGATTACAGAGTGCTTGTAATCGGCGTCTTTATTCTCTTCGGTCGACCGAACCCTATCATCGGTCAACCGAAGACCTCTGAAATCATACTTCAACTCCTTCTTCATCACCTTCTTGTGGTCCTTATAATCCTTCTTTTGATCCATTTTCATCATGTAGAGGTCTGCCACACCCTTTACATCAGTAATCAACAAGAAGAAACCGCCTGAAAAGCAAGGCATGTTAGCCATTGATATACATGCTTTTGTAAATCATTTATTTATTTTTCATAAATGGGTGGCCCGCCTAATGAGTTGTGCTTCCTGTTTTTTTATGATCATATATGCATGGGAACCATCAGATGGATCGCTCATCTGTACCATACATATAGTGGAGAGGTCCTTGTGGACATACTACTCCAAAAAGAAATGGCGTAACAAAATAGAAAGTTGATGAAGTAGAGCCATTGGAACCGGAATATATATGTTCATGTGTCAATTGAGACTGTCTCCTCTTCTCACCGAAGTGGCCATCAACCATTTCCAACGTTGGTTTCGAATCTGCCAACCAAGTGGCTAAGATCATCCAATTTGTGTATTTCAAATCAGTTTCCATCTACAAGGGAGGCAATTAAATGAACCCAGCCGAGAGGTCTCTGTGTCCTATTCCAGTCCCACCAACTCTATCATATCAACCACCTTAAAAGCACTAAAATATCGTCCAACATGTCACCAAAACTAGGGTTTTCATGGAAGCAGATTAGGGATGAGCCCAAAAATGAAGTAGATTTAAATCTCAGGTGGACCATAACATAGGAAAGTGATTGACCATAAAAACTTATGATAGGCAGTTTAAACACGACTGTTTCCTATAGTACGGTCCACCTGAGATTTGGAACTGATTCATTTTTTGGCTACGATACCCTGAAATGGTGTTGTGGCAAAGCAGATATACAGGATGGATATAGAATACATACATTAAGGTGGGCCCACGTTAAGGCCTCTGCACCTAATCCGCTCCCGGATATGAGAGGGTTCGGTGGCACTACCACAGTAATTACCATATGATGGTAACTACAAAGTTCATTGAAGAAAGCTTGGTTGTGCAGGTTATTGTGCATGAAGAAAAGCTAGGCATATTCAAAAGTAAAATTTTTAATGACTCATATTCAAATCCAAGATTCAAGGGTTAGGATCATCAATAATGCATGATTATAAGAAAGTAGCTTCTATATGGTAATAATTAGAGCATGAATGGTTTAGATCAATCAAAGGATCAATTGGAGGTGGAAACCAGTCACCATACGATATTGTATTGTGGCACGGGCAACAGGCAACACCCCCTGCAACGAATAGTAAGAAGACAGCCCGATGGTTGATAAGCAAGCACTGAGAATTATACACTTGCAATATATTAACTCAAATCAAACTGTCCAATTGAAGATTACACTATAGATAGGCCATCACTAAATGATCATAGGGAATGATTTATAAACATTACTTTGTTGTATTTGGACCATTGGTCATTTTCAAATTAAGCCGTCCAAACTAGGTGTATGGGACCAAATGTAATTTTATTTGATTATCTGATAATCAGAAGGGTGGACGTGTTGGACCAGTAAAAGTAATAATAATATAAAAAATCTAATCTTATTTCAACAAATGTGACGTTGACTTAGAGGTTAGGATTGGTGGACCAATCTGATTGTTGGGCTATAAATTAGAGACGCTGGTTTGACAATTTAGTTAGTCAAATTTGAGTTCATCAATGCCACGTGTATATTATTTCCAAATGCTTGCATATCAAGCATGGGCACACCTAGAGATCAAATAACTTAGACCAGAAGAACATTAGACCTATATGTGTTCTTTGAAAGTAATAGTTTAACAATTGAGGTTTGCTAATTCAACACATGTGGGCTGGAAAAAAATTAACTGTTAATTTACTTTGTACGTTGTGGCCCACTTCAAGAGTGAAATTGCTCGGTTAAGAAAATCTACCACCTACTTCCATTACATGTGTTTCATGTTTTGGCATGTGGATTTGTATATATGACTCCACATAGTGTATGAAATTAACCAACCTCCTGATAATTACTATGCCATCATGTTGGGTTGTCAATGGGCTCAGCCTAGCCAATAACATGATCATCTTGCATACATGTGCCAGCTAGCCACGTGCACCAACTCGTAGATAGACGAGACATGGATTGGGTACCCCTGCCTAGGCCTGACAAAATTCTACACGACTGCTAACCTGCATGAAAAAAACTAGTGTTCGGGTCCAACATTACCGTGTTAGGTTATTAAGGGGTTGGCCTGGTAAGACCCATTAACATAACAGGTTGTTTCAAGGTTTCAACTGCGAAACCCGTTTAACCCGTTAGTGAGGACATTTTGGTGATTACCCTTTAGTGTGGTGAGAAAACCCTAAGCTAAGCTAAGAGAGCCAGTGAGACTCTCTCTCTCTCTCTCACTCTCACTCTCAAAGAGTTTTCTCTATCTTTCTACCCATGGGTTAAATGGGCCAGGTTGTGGGTAACCCTTTAAATTAACGAATGGGTTTGGGTTTCTAGATTTTGACCATTAGTTAATAAGCCGGGTTTGGGTGAGCAAATTTTTGACACGACATCAATACCACACGACACGAACTCAGTTCAACATGACCCGTTGCTAGGCCTACCCCTGCCCATCCGAGCTTGGCACGAGCCCAGGAACAGATTAAGAGTTACCCAGGTAACACCTTAAGGTGTTACCCTTACGGTGGGGGCCTCCTTGATTGTGTGTTGTATATCTACGCTGTCCATCCATTTCTCCTTAGGGTGTTACCCTTACGATGGGGTCCACCTTGATGATGTGTTTTGATGATGTGTTGTATACCTATGTTGTGAATCCATTTCTCGAGCCCATTTTGGGCGTGGTCCAAAAAAATTAAGCAAATTTGGATCTCAGGTGGACCATACCACAGGAAATAGTGGTGATTGAATGACTACCATTAAAAGCTTCCCAAGACCCACCATAAGCAGATCGGTATGAATGAAGGGAAAAATGTAAAGATCAACTTGATCCAAAACTTCTGTGGCTTATAGAGAGCTTGTAATGGTCATTCACCACATTGTCCAGTGATATGATCCACCAGAGATTTGGATCTACTTAAATTTTGGAATAACGTCCTAAAATAGGTTGAAAAAATGGATGAGCAGTGCAGATATAAACACGTCAAACAATGTGGGCCCCACACCGGCTATGTATATACCCCACCCAGGTAGGCAACTTAATGAGGCATGGATGATCCTTCAAGATTTCACTACCTAAACCTCTAAGCCAGTACTCAATCAATACCTAAACCGTTGTCCAAGCATGGAACAGTTTTCACTCTTTCCGAGAATTAGCCACCAAAGCACACCTGGTAGAAGAAGCCGCAGCACGGGTAAACCTCAGACCCGAAAGGCAGAAAAGAGAAGGAGTGAGGATTGCCGAGACGCACAGCGTAAACAAGGGAAAAAATATGATAGATCGAAAACGGCCCGCCGCGGATTCAAAGACAGACACGAAACCAACATCTACCCAAGATAAAGGCAAGAGGCCCTACGCTTCCCAGAGAATAACAATAGCCGAGAGAGAAAGAGCCAACGGCCCGTACACCTTCGACATGGCCGACCTGATCCCCATCATGGAACAATTGGTAGAAGAAAAGGTAATTCGCCTGCCAGAACCGATTCGGCCCCACGAGGTTGGGAAGGTAGATGATCCCCGGTATTGTAAATACCACCGGTGCCTGAGCCACAAGACGGAAGACTGCTTTAGCTTGAAAGGAAGGATACAGGGGTTGATAAACCAAGGGGTAATCAGTATGAAGGCACCAGAAACAACAACGAAGGAAACAGCGGGGGTAGTTTCAGCCTCCCCCTCGGACAAGAATACCCAATTGCATGTCCCGTCCCCTGAACCTGAAGAACCCTGGACTTTGGTTAGCAGCCGGAAGAGGCTCGAGAATCGAAGAAGATTCCTCAACCGCAGGAAGAAAGGGATAAGAAAGAAGGATAGCCAAGGGAAGAGCCGACTTATAGAGACCCAGGTACATTGCGCGATGGTGTCGTTTATAGAACAGCCATCAACAGAAGAGACATTGCAGGCAGATAAAGGAGAGGCCAATGCCGTCATCCTCCGATCCGGAAGGCAGATGCCAGAGCGCATTCGGCCAGAACCAGTCGATCCGATGCAAGAAGACGAAAATCCGGATATACCCGTAACAAGGCCCCAGGGGCAGAAGTTGAAACAGAAAGTTGTCGAAGCCACGACCAGTCGTCCGGAACCAAGACAAGGGGCAGCACTAGTAGTGTATGATGTCGTATCACACCTACGAAGGGTCCCGGCCCGCCTGAGCATATACGACGCCTTGTGTCTCTCAAAGGCGTACAGGGAAATGTTGATCAACGCGCTGCTAGACAGCGAAGCCAGAGAAGTGATGATGACAGAAATTGAAGCAGAAATGAGCAATCCAGACAAGTTTTGGGAAGGGAATGCGCCAATTCAGCAAGCAATGAAGATAGATCATCCCTCTGTAATCACATTCTCCGAAGAAGATCGCACAATTGAAGCAACAGACCACAACCGACCGTTGATGGTCACAGGAACAATTAGAGACACGAAGATTAAGCGATGCATGCTTGACGATGGGTCCGCGGTGAATATTATGTCATTGAAGACACTCCAAAGATTGGGTTACAGGCCATCAGCCCTGCGTCCCAGCACCATGGTCATTCAAGGATTCAATCAAGACAGCCAGCGTACCTTAGGGTCGATCACTGTGATACTAGAAATTGAAAGATTGAAGACGAAAGTAACATGCCAAGTAATCGACGCAGTAACAACGTATAATCTTCTGCTAGGAAGACCGTGGCTCCATCAGAATCGCGTCATCCCCTCAACCTATCATCAGTGCTTTAAATACAACAGAGAGGGAGTTCAGTACAGAGTGGCAGCAGACCCAAAGCCATATACGATCGCAGAATCATTCTTAGCCGACGCTCGGTATTATGACCTGGTCGACGAAGGGGGAGACGCGAAGAAGCCCGACGCAATGCGGAAAGGGCAAGGGGCAAAACCGAAAGTCAGCAAGTTCGAACAGAGAGGCAAACCTCAATTCATTACTCAGAAAGAAGCAAGTCAGCCAGCTGAAGGACCTCAAAGGGCTCCCAAAAAATTCTACATAGTCCCGAAACACTTGCGACAGCCCGGGCAGTCCGTCCTAGAAATGATCTCGAATCAGCACATGAGTGTGCTCAAATCTAGCTTCAATATGCCAGTGCCAAAAATAGGAAGAGTTAAGCCTTTTCCGAAGGCTCCAAACCAGTTTGTGGTACCGCCAAACGCCAGTACGAAGAAAGAAATCAAATTTTATTCAGCATCAGGTGAACCTGCACGGTCCAAGGACGAGGCTGAGAAACCACTTCGTTTACCTCAGCCCATAGAAGAAGGGAGATACAGTGAAGCCAGCCGTAACATCATGAAGAGTATGGGCTTCTGCTATTCAGAATCAGCCTCGAATGGTAGAATGTTAGCGCCGTTCGAAGAAAACAACAAAGTTCATCAAGGAAGAGAAGGGTTAGGGGCAAAGACGAAGATCAGACATGTTAATATGGTAACAATCAACACTACGGAAGAGGTACAGCCATAAGAGGTAGCCGACGTTATCCAACCCAGTGCCGCACCTGCACAGATAGAGGACGGGGGACAGCCCACGATAGATGAGCTTGAAGAAATAAATCTGGGAACCCTAGAAGACCCTAGAAATACGTACCTGAGTAAAAATGTCCCAGAAGAGGAGAAAGAGAAATACATCCGACTGTTGAAAGAAAACAGGGACGTATTCGCTTGGACATACTCAGAAATGCCGGGGCTTAGTCCAGCAATCGCGATGCACAAGTTGGGCATCTTGAAAGGGAAGAAAGCGGTCAAACAGCCTCAACGACGATTCCACCCAAACATAGTACCCAAAATCGAAGAAGAAGTCAAAAATTTGATCCAGGCTGGGTTCATCCGAGAGGTTAAGTATCCACAATGGATCTCAAACATTGTGCCGATCAAGAAAAAGAATGGTCAAATCCGAATCTGCGTAGACTTTCGGAACCTCAACGAAGCATGCCCTAAGGATGATTTCCCACTACCTATCCCAGAGCTACTGATCGACAACAAGACAGGATACGCAGTGATGTCCTTTATGGACGGTTACTCGGGGTATAATCAGATTCGTATGGCCCCGGAAGATGAGGAATCAACAGCCTTTCGTACAACGTTGGGCATATACTGTTACCGTGTGATGCCGTTCGGGTTAAAAAACGCAGGGGCAACGTATCAACGTGCGATGCAAGTGATCTTCCAGGACATGATGCACAAACATGTCGAATGCTATGTAGACGATCTGGTAGTGAGATCAGTCGGGCATGAACAGCATAGGGAGCATCTACGGCAAGTATTCCAAAGACTGAGAAAGAAAAGCCTTCGCATGAACCCATTGAAGTGCGCGTTCGGGGTTTCCTCTGGTAAGTTTTTGGGGTTTGTTATCAGACATCGAGGAATAGAAATTGACCCAACAAAGATTAAGGCAATTAGGGAGATGCCGCCACCGAAGAATCTCAAAGAGCTGAAAAGTTTCCAAGGCCGAGTCGCGTACCTAAGGAGGTTCATCTCGAACTTGTCCGGTCGTTGTCAACCATTCTCGCGCCTCAACAAGAAGGGAGTACAGTTTAAGTGGGACGATGCTTGCCAGAAAGCGTTCGACTCTCTGAAAGACTTGCTCAACAAATCTCCAGTCCTCGCGGCACCGATTAAAGGGGAACCACTAATCCTCTACATTGCCGTCGGCGAAAATTCACTTGGAGCCCTCTTAGCCCAGAAGAACGAAGAAGGGAAGGAAAGCGCACTCTACTACCTGAGCCGCACGCTGGTGGGAGTCGAATTTAACTACTCAGCGATCGAGAAGATCTGTTTGGCGCTGATCTTTGCAGTTAAAAAGCTCAGGCATTACTGTCTCTCTCACCAGATAACATTAATATCCAAGGCGGATCCCCTCAAATTTCTCATGAACAGACCTATGTTGTCCGGACGATTGGCCAAGTGGGCCCTTCTCTTGTCAGAATTCGACTTGACATACATACCGGCTCGAGCCGTCAAAGGGCAAGCTATCGCAGACTTCCTTGCCGCACATCCAGTACCAAGCGGTGAAGAAATAGAGTACGACCTCCCAGACGAGCAGGTCATGGCGACGAATGAAACACGCCATTGGGAGATGTATTTCGACGGCGCAGCCAGAGCGGTAGGATCAGGGGCAGGAATTATATTCATCAGTCCGCAAGGGGACCTGCTACCCTATTCATTCACATTAGTCCCAGCATGCACCAACAACGAAGCTGAGTACCAGGCTCTTATTATTGGGTTACAGTTGGCCCTAGAAATGCAAATCAAGGAAATACGTATCTACGGTGACTCTAGGCTTGTCATCGGACAATTGACGACAGAGTACGAAGTCCGTAAACCCGAATTATCACCCTATTGCCACCAAGCGCAGTCCCTGTTTGAGCAGTTTCGGAACAGCAGTATCTCACATATACCAAGGCAGGAGAATATACGAGCTGATGCACTCGCCAGTTTAGCCGCTGCTTTAGCTAATCCTGGAGGCAGCCCACTTCAGGTTACGATTGAAGAAAGAAGGATCCTGCCTACGGCTGCGCTGCGCAATGGAGGATTGAGTGTCAATCCCATTTGCTGCTTTGAGATCACAGAGGAAGACGATTGGAGAAAATCATTCATTGACTATCTGAAGTACGGATTTCTACCAGAAGAGCCCAAGATGCGCACACAAATCAGAAGGCGTGCCAGTTCATTTGTGCTCCAAAATGACGTACTCTACAAGCGGTCCTACGAGGGGATATTGCTGCGATGCCTAAACCAAGATGAAGCACGTAGTACATTGAAAGAAGCTCATGGAGGAGAATGCGGCGCTCACCAGGGAGGAAGGAACTTACACCACCATGTACGACACATGGGTTACTACTGGCCGACAATGACGAAGGACGCGATAGGATACGTAAAAAAGTGTCACCAGTGTCAGATCCATGCCGATATCATACATTCGCCACCGGAAGAGTTGCATCAGTCAGTGATGTCCTGGCCTTTCGCAGCCTGGGGCATGGACGTGATCGGACCAATTAGTCCGCCATCCTCCCAGGGACATCAGTACATCCTCGCAGCAACCGACTATTTCTCCAAATGGGCCGAAGCAGTCGCCCTGAGAAATGTAAAAGCCAAGCATGTCGAGGGTTTCATTCGTCACGCCATATTATACCGGCATGGTATTCCCGAGAGAATCACCACGGACAACGGGACCACCTTTCAAGAATGCTGCCATCGATAAACTGTGCGCAAAATTCAAAATCAAGCATTGTTACTCATCACCCTATTATCCTCCTGCGAATGGGCTAGCCGAAGCATTCAATAAGACCATTGTGAAGATTCTGAAAAAGATAGTGGCGGAGAATAAGAGGGACTGGGACAGACGGTTGCCCGAAGCATTGTGGGCTTATCGAACTACGCACCGCACGGCCACCCGGGCTACGCCCTACTCACTGGTATACGGTACAGAAGCTGTGATCCTGATGGAAATACAAGTCGAGTCGCTACGAGTCGCTCTCCGACACTCCCTGACAACCGAGCATAATGCCAAGAGCCGGATGGTCGAACTTGATAATCTGGATGAAAAGAGGCTCGCCGCCCAGCAGAGGCTCGAGATATATCAAAAGCAAATTTCCGCCGCGTACGATAAGCGCGTCAGGGGCAGATCGTTCAAAAAGGGGGATCTCGTGCTAATGATGAAGCGTCCAGCACCGTTCCAAGGATCGAAGAGCAAGTTCGACCCAAAGTGGGACCCCGTCTGCATTATCGACGAAGTGTATTCCAACGGGGCCTATCGGGTAATAGATTGCAAAGGACAGGGTGTCAGTTCGCTAGTGAATGGCCGATTCCTGAAAAGATATTACACCTGACATAAAACTAATCATTGCAAGTTGTAAACACCCCGGTAGAGGGAATGTAATAGAACAGATGCCAAAAGAAAGAGTGCCACGCAATGACTAAACTAAAATGCTAATCATCTGCTTTATGCTTACACAGGTGTTGGAAGGGTCACCAAAGCTCGAGGCACGTCAAGCAAGACACCACGCCTTTTCGAGATTATTAGAATCGAGACCAGCCTTAAGCCGAGGCCCGACATCCCCATGCACATGCGTAGGTTTAAGTCCTGACAGGGGGACGTTCCTTTCTAAATAGCACAATCTATTTTGCATTCAAACTCGAGAGGAACGACAAGCAGGTTAAGAAGCACAATATGAACTCATCATCACAACAGCATACATAGTGATACAACACTCATTACAACGTGTTTTAAAACTACAAAAGAATCATTATCATTACAGCCTAACCATCTAAAGTTCTCAAGCACTGCTCTAATAGGTCAACTGCGGACCCCGCGATTGCCCTCTGTCTTGCCTCAGCCTCGGCCAGGACTTGAACAGGGTCGGGAGTGTTTTGAAGAGACCGCTGCAGCTCCGTGATCCGTGCCCTCACAGCGTCACACTCCGCCTTGCGTTGGTCGATAGAAGACTGCAGGGTCGCTTTCTGACCACCAAGTTTCGAAAGTTTGAAATGGACGACAGAATGTTCGGCACGTAATCGGGCCATCTCATCCTCAATTTCTGCAAGGCGCCTGGTGACCTCTTGGTGCTCAGTATCCACAGCCTGCCAATTCTTCTGCACTGCGGCCACGTCTGCCTCGTGCAACTCTAGTTCCGGAAGAAGGGACCGCAACTGACCGCGTTTTTCTTCAATAGAGGGGTCAGTCCTAAAGTGCCTTGCATCGTTTACTTGAGCCACACCATCCTTGAATTGTGACACATCGCTGACTATCGAAGAGATGTCGACTCCAAGCCACGTAGCAGTGAGTTCCAACGCCTGCAGCGCCTCATCCAAGATAGACCCTTCGTCTCCTTTCCTAAGCGAATCGACGATGTCGGACAGTAAACTCTTCAGAAGTTTCGCCTTGGTCCTTGATAAGCCTCGGAGAGACGAGAGGAATGCCTCAGGCAGGACTACAGGAGCCGGGACGCTGGCAGGTGCAGTGGCTGGTAAAAGAAACGGTAAACGTTAGCACACTGGAGAGAGAAGAGAAGCGAACAAACGATGAAGGAAAGTATTATACCAGTAGGGATTTCATCACCCGGTGCACTGGTTGAGGCAACAGGTCTCGACGAGCTGGGGGCATATCCAACCACGACTTCCGCTGCCGGCTCAGGCATTTCAGGAGAAGAAAGAATGACGACCTCAGAGGCAGAGATAGCCCGGGCTGGTTCAGCGGCCAGGGGCACTTCGGCGATAGGCTCTGGAACGCTAGTGACCTCTGCAAGCATGATTCCTCTGGGGGGGAGTGAGGCCTCTTCTATTGAAACAACAGGTCTCGCCTCAGGAGCGGGACCAGGGTTCACTGCTGCCTCGATATTGACAGGAACAGTAAGGAAGGGGTCTTCAGCTCGCGGCTCACCATCGACGTCCATAGGGACGGGTTCTATGTCTACCTCAGGAACGGATCGCTCATACACTGGTTCGCTACCCTCACCTCCCTCCACAGGATGATCTCCGCTGAGACCTGCCTGCGAACTCATCTCACCTTCCTCCCTTGGACCGCTTGCATCATCGGTCGGGACGCTGCCGGTAGCCCCGGGGGGTTGACTCCGCGCCTTCTCAGCTCTATACAACTTCAGCAGGTCCTTTATTTTCTTACCGCCGTCAGAAACAGAGACGCGATGAGCAGTCTTTATGCGGGGCCCAGAACGTTCGGGAGATAGTTCGAAATCACCATCCTCGGCGCAGAACGTCTGGACAGGCTCGTCCGACTTGCCGGACTTTGGCCGCGACCTCCCTGACCCCCGGAGGGCGGGGTGCCTGCTGCCGCAACACCTCCCTCGCCACCGCCTGCTCCATCATCGCCATCACCACCATCATCACCACCATCAACCCCTTCGTCGCCATCACCCGCCTCTTCCTCATCACCGGCATTCCCCGCTGCAGCAGTTTCACCACCATCATCATCGCCAATGTCATAACGCTCCCTCTGCCCCTCTGCCATAGGACCGACAAGTGGGGAATCCGGGTTCCCTTGCAGCGTAACCCTCTGGCCATGAGCAACCCACCCCTCGAGTGTATGCTCGGGCTTCTCATGATCTATTATGACGTTCAATGAGGTCATGAACTTCTGCACGCCAGGGGTAGCCAGTTGGCGAAGCGGCTCTGCTACGTACCCTAAGCCGTCGGCAGGAGTGGGATTAACAATCGGAGGAGAGACGAAGACGGGATCTGTCACGTGTCGGTTATTGCGAACCAAGGAATATTGGTGGGCCCACCACCGCATCCATCCATACGTAGCGCCGGGGACATACTCCGTCCCGGGAACGATGAAAGAACAACCTGACCTGGTAAGCAGAAGCTGTCGCCATATCCACTTCCAATGGATCGGCCCTGTGCCGTATGCCCGCTGCTCCCTTGTCACCGGTTCGATCAATTCCGGTACCCCTTGATCATAACCGAACTGCCTGGCGAATCTGTTCGGGTAGTATGGTTCTCTCCAAAATTCAGCGCCCTCTCTTAAAGGCAACGAACTCGGGCGAATGGACACCAAGAACGAGCGGTGATAAGAGCTGAGACTCTCGTCGTCGTCAAGCAGGTCTGGATCCTAGCTGTTAGTTCCCGAGAAGAGAAAGAAGTCAACGTCGTCATGGCGGGCTATCTTCATCTCGATAGTCGCCGGATTTCCGCTGATCATCTTCCGTTTTTGAAAAGCGTGTAGCGGAACAGATCCCCTTTGGATGAAGTCCTTGAGCTCCATGCCTTACACCCACGGGAAGTAGACCCCAAGCCATCCCGAGAAGAAGTGCCACCCACAATAAGCAGAATTCAATCCGAAGGAGGCCGAACCTTTGTTGCTAATGACGCCGCCGAAAGCCCGATACATGGAACACAATACTACTGGGGCCAATGCGTAGCGATAGCCGTCGGCCAAACTCCCCGCCACGGCGAAACAGGAGACTCGCACACTGTCCGCCTGCTTAGAGCTCGGGAGGGCCACACAACACAGCCAATAGGCCAAGAACCCGGCAAGTTCGCAGGTAGGGGATAGCTTATTCGGCCGCGAAAATTTCTTCTTCATCTTGGCCTCCAAGACTAGTTTATCCTTGCGGCCTTCATCGCACAATCCGTAATCCAAGCTGAAACAGGAAGAAAACCATCAGCGGAAAAAAGAAAGAATGAAACAGTACGCGAACAGTGCAAGACAAGAGAAGAAACTCACTTCAGGCCGTGGCTAAAGTACACTAGCCAGTCTTCGAAAGGCACTTTATCTCTGGAGGTTAGAAATTGCGGCAACTCCGCGAACAATTCGTAGCAGGCCGCAGAATAAAAGCCTTCATCAGCACCCTTCTTTTTCTTGGACAGCTCCTCATCACTAGGAGTCCATTCATCATAGATTCTGCCGCGAATAGGGAGACCTGCTATCCGATACAGATCCCAGAGGGAGATGCTCATTTCTCCGCAAGGCAGATGAAAGGAGTTGGTGACAGAACTCCAATGATTCAGGAACCCCTTATAAATGCAAGGTTCTTGATGGAAATAGCTCGATGTCGCTTGAATGGCCCGAAGGAGACCTACTTGCTTCAAGGTCTCTTCGTGCCGCTCAACTATCCGATTGGCCCAAGCTTCATAACCGGGATGAGGGCTCAAATGTCCTCGGGTCCTGAAACCCCCGGTAGGCCAAATTTCTGCATCAGACAGAGGACGAAACCTTTGGCGCAGGGTCTCGTAATAATGAGTCGGAAAGGGCAGATGAGGGTCATGGTTCGGTTCTAGAAATATCATGTCCTTCTCCTCGAGGACAGACTGCTGCGTGCCGTTCTTGGATATGGTACAGTTGACGAACGTCTCTGGAATGGACGTCCAGGAATCGACGCCATAGAAAGAATTCGCGCGACGTATATCGGAGGGCTCGATGCTTGGTAGAGAGCGATATCTCTGGAAGCTTTTAGGAAAACGGATGAACTGCTTCGTATAAGGGTTGCGGATTACAAGGGATGATACTGGCAGCTTCACAGAAGACCAGACAACCCTCATTTTATCGGACTTCGACTTAGTCTGGTTTTCTATATAGATCTTGTTGGCGCTCTTCCCAGTCGTCTTTGGACGACCGCGCTTGGCAGACTGAGCAGGCTCAATTGGGCTCGCTTCGCCCTCTTCGGACCCGACAACCTCATCAGTCCGAAAGCCTTGTAAGGGAGCGTACCACGCATCCCATTCCTCCTGGGTACCCTCATCAGGAGGGGGCGGTAAGGCCTTGTCGCAAAGTATCTTTCGCTGGACATTCTTCGGAAGGGTCAGAATATGTTCGTAGAAATTGAATGTCTCAGGTGGGAGAAACCACTGTGGGTTCTCAGCTGACGGTCTGGAAGTCTGCTTGATGGCAGCCCGCTTACGCTTGGATGGAGTTTGAGACGGACCTGAAGGACCGGCTTGCGAAGGGTCGCTGGCCATTATAATCTGCAATGGCGTAGAAAAGGGGCTTAAGTACAGAGCATGTGAAAATATCCTCATAAAGACAATTAAGCATTCACGAAATCCAAAAGCATAAGAAGCAACAAGCGAACGAAGAACAGGCACCGACCCAGGCCAATGCGCAACATCACCAACCAATGAAAATGAAACGAAATGACAACACCCGCAAACAACATCATCACAAACGCACAAGCTTTCAAAAGACAGAAATAAGGCGGAAAAGTATAAATAGCATTCATTAAACCACGAGGGCCATACCAAGGCCCAAACCATTCAAAGTCAATTGTTTTAAAGGATGAAAAAGCCGACAGTCAATATCAAATGACCCAAAATTGTGGGGACCCCCTCCCCCAAGCCAGAAAACGAAGATTTCAGTCTTGCACCAGAGGAAGAACTCGAGCCCTCAGCTCATCGACCCTCGCTTGAATCTGGGCCTCCTTGTAGACCAAGTCCACCAAGATGGAGATGCATTGTTGCACAAGGTCGAAGTTCAAGTGCTCAGCATCGGCGTAGTTCCTTATCGCAGACAAGTCAATCGCCAAGTCATCGTGCTCCCAGACAGCAGCCCTGACCATCCTCCAAATGCCGGCACGACGATCCGGGTATTCGGCCTCCGCCAAGGGAATAAGCCAAGCCAGGAACCTCCTACTCTCCCTCTTCTCGTCCTTTAGGAAGTGGAGACGTCTCGAGAGGGACAGAAAGGAAGCATCCAGAGAAGGCTCCGCCGCCTCCAGAACCGCCAATTCCTCCAGGAGGGAAGAATCGCCGATGTAGCCAGATATAGCCTCCTTGCGCTCATCGGAGATGCCCGCCATCGCCGAGATATTCTGCATAGCCCGGAGGATCGGGCGGGATTCAGCGCCAAGGCAAGTCGAGGCTTCAGCCACCTCATCGCATTGATTAGCAAGAGATGACCAAGCCTCGGGTTGGTCCAGATCGTTTAAGAGCCGCCCCATGCAGTCACGAGCCGCGCGAAGGGAAGCACGGGTTATGACCATTGTCTGCTAAAGAACAAGACAGATGAACCCGTAAGGCAGTCCGACAGAAGAAAAATGCACAAAACCGCTCGCGCAAAGCCAGAAAAGCCGAGAAACGACATGCAAAGGTATGCTCGAAGCAACACTTTAAAATCATCATTAGAATTGCCCATTAAACTAAAGCAGCCAGGGAGTCTCCCAAGTGTGCGAGACCCTACGCCTCCATAAGACGACTGGCACGCATGCGCGAACACGAAATAGAGGCATGGGGGTTCACACCCTTTGGAGACACGACGGACCGCCGGTGCGAAACCCGCAGAAACCGCAGACTCCACCGAGGCCCACGGGTTAGGTGCGCAAGGTTTCACATACCCTGTTGATACTCAAAGCAGATCTGGTTTAATAAGAGGGTGCATGAGACCCCACGCACCCGGAACAAATCCCAAATATCGTGAGCAACGGTCAAGTGAACCCGCAGGTGAGTCTGTTAAGCCACGATAAGCGTACCAAGATAGGACACCAGAATTGGACAACTTCTCCAATTCAGAGATCAGTGCCTATTGGCCTTAACACACCTTGCGATCGGGCCAATTGATCAAGTCCGGAGGTGTGTGTGGGAGCCGGTTTACGTAACAGATTTAGTAAATTTCACTAAGTCCCAAAGTCGCACGCACAGAGCCCAGCGCGTCGAGAAAATCAGGCAAATTCACAAATTCGAAGGACATGACGCGCCGGGCTCAGCGCGTCCAAGAAATGGTAAATTCACCTTAGCGCGTCAATTAAAAAACTTTTCCAGGCACGTGGGTACGCGCTGGGACCAGCGCATCGAATAATTCACAAGTACAACCGCGCTGGGCTCAGCGCGTCATGAAAAGGGGTTTTCTACAGGCACGAGGACGCGCTGACCCTAGCGCGTCGATTAAATAGATGATTTCAAGTTAAAACAAAGCGCTGGCTCCAGCGCGTCCAGTTATTGTATGCGCTGCCTATGGCGCGTTAAGAAAATCGTAAGAAATACGAAGTCCAAGAATATTGGCCGCGCTATGCGCAGCGCGTCGATAAAATACGCAAGTTCGAATAAATCGACGCGCTACCTAATATTTCGATGCGCTGGCGATAATAAATCGATGCGCTGGAGAAAAAATCGATGCGCTGGCCGAAGGCTCTGGTCGTCGAAAATGAACAGTGAAACGACGAAATGACTAGGGATCCCCTATTTATAGTGGGACCCGAAAAATCCGATGCGTCGCAATGGATCGCCGCTCGTCCATCCCAACGCATCGGAGGGGCATCTGTTGGGGTCCCAAAAGTGAGGATCCCCGAAATGATGATTCCGAATGCCAAAACCATCACGCGGTCAGATTTAGGGCCAGTACATCGAAAATCGCGGCACGAATCACGACACACGCATCAGATTTGCCTCAAGCATGAAATTAGGCCGGTAGTAGACCCCACCGGACACCGTGACCAAAACTATCCAAAATTGGGAGGATACCTCAATTATGAAGAAATAGGAGCAGTGCATCGGCATTCATCGCGAGACGGACCCCGCAAACCCCCCAATTTGCGAAACCCAAATCTGTGGGACACGAATACGTCCAGCGCATCCAAAAAATGAATTTAAGGGCGCACTGCGTCCAGCGCATCCAAAAAATGAATTAAAGGGCGCACTGCGTCCAGCGCATCCAAAAATGAATTTAAGGGCGCACTGCGTCCAGCGCATCCAAAAATTCACCCAGCGCATCCAAAAAATCAGTTAATTTCAGGATGCGCTGGCAGCTGGCGCGTCCTGTAAACCAACTTCTGGACTCTGATCATTTCGCGACGCGCCGAGCGCATTTATTGACGCGCCGACTCATTTTCTCGACGCGCTACACGTGTCGACCGCTTATTGGACGACGATACCTATAAATACCCCGCCAACCACCTCATTTGCATCATTCAGCAAGAGAGAGAGAGGACCTCGTCGCCGGAAAACCTTTGCCGATCGCCGGAATCCTTCTCCGACCGCCGGAACCCCTCGCCGGAAATCGCACCTCCGATCATACCAGGTCTGGAGGAATGACTTAGGTCACCTTTTTTGATGCGCCGGTCCCAGCGCATCATAAAAGTGACCCAGCGGATCAGAAAAATACAAGTTATCAAGTCAAAGCTATTTTAAGGACGCACTGGCCACAGCGCGTCGCAAAATAGCCCAACGGATCAGAAAAATACAAGTTATCAACTCAAAGCTATTTTAAGGATGCACTGGCCCCAGCGCGTCGCAAAATAACCCAGCGCATCAGGAAATTGTAATTTTAGGACGCACTGGCCCCAGCGCGTCGCAAAACAGGCCAGCGGATTGAAAAATTAGATTTTAAGGACGCACTGGCTCCAGCGCGTCATAAAATTACCCGGCGCATCATAAAAATCATTTATGGACGCACTGGCCCCAGCGCATCAATAAAATCAGGCCAGCGGATCGCAAAAATTAGCACTTTGCACATTCATTCCAGTACCTTTAAATCCTCATTTTATAACATTTTTAAGCCCCGTTTGAGCCTATTTTGGGTATTCCGAGCGTTCCGGACGCAATGGAGCAGTCAAATGACCCATCCGGGAGCAGAACACAAGCCTTCGGAGTCCGATCCGACCCAACGAGCTGAATGGAACAATTCTCCCGAAAAGAGGCCGCCGGCGCCCAGAATCATACTGATGCATCATCATTACGTGTACTATCATAATATGACCCGAATCCAGGTCTGGACTAAGCAAAGGGGACTATGGTTAACACGATAAACCACACTAGGAGAGTTCTGAACTATCACACACAATCTGTTAAAAACTGATATTCCAAGAACAGTCGATGCCCTACCCATCCAAACGGCATCCGCCGGTTGAGCTGCGCAGGTACACACAACTGTAGAATGGACTTCCCGAGGTCACCTGTCCCTACATTGACAGGCGCGGGCCCAGAGTCGTCCATCTCAGCCATAAACCCTGACAGTGTCAGCCCGGATCTCCGGTCAAAACATGGGACATAGACATCCGACTCGTACAAAGGTGGATCAGTCTATAACAAATACAGGTCTCCGCGACCATACAAACACAGGTCTCCGCGACCATACAAATACAGGTCTCCGCGACCACCAAAACACAGGTCTCCGTGACCAATGAACTCTGAGACCATAGTCCCCGCTGACTAGTCTTTTGCCTTTTAATCAAGGGTCATCGATCATTCGATGTAATTAAGGGCTCGTGCCAGATCACGGCCTGGAATGTACAAGATCTCAGAATCTCTGGAATAAAATTCGCCTTGCGATATCTCTTCTCTTGTGTATTTTGTGAATGCTTGTGATTGTCTACGAATGTTTCTATATTCAGAACCCCAGATCAGCAAAACACCACATTCCGGAGAATGTTCATTTCTCTAGTTCTAACACCCGGTCTTGAACGTTGAGCCTCAAACCGCCAACAAATCTCATGGTTTTCTGTGCCCCCGTCTCCGATAAGTTGATGCGGCTGGCTAATCGATGGAACTCGGCGGCATACTCCTCAATGGACCGATTGCCTGATGGAAATCTTGATATTGCTGGAATAAAATCTTCTCATAATCGCAGGGTAGGAAACGAGAAAGAAGGAGGTGTCACATCCGAGGCCATGATTGGATGGGCAACTTGTTTTGCTGGGTGCGGAAAAGTTGTAATTGTTCCCACCATGCCGACGAGCCCGACTTTAGCTTGTATGCAACAAGTTTAACCTTTTGATCTTCCAGGACTTCCATGAAATCAAAAAAAGATTCCACCTCCGATATCCAATCTAGGAATTCCTCAATTCTAAGCATGTCATTGAAAGCAAGGAGTTCACCCTTACCTTTGTAACCGTGGTCATTATGATCCCAACGATTATTTCCACGTGTTTGCGGTCGTGCGAGGATGTCTTTAACGTCGTCATCGCTACCATCCAAATCTACGCGCTCAAGACGCTGAATTGCGGCCGAAAGGGCCGGACAGATCGCTGGGTTACCTCTAATGCCCACTGTGGGTGGTTGAGCAACCACCTAAGCTTGCTATGGTGTCAATGCAGTGGTGAGTTGATCGATGGACTCCCATAGCCCCTGTATAGAAGTCTCCATCAATCTCTGAAGAAGATCCATCTTCTCCTCTAGAAACATAATCACCTTATCACCGTCAGCGGGATTGTTACCTCGATTGTTGCTAGAAGCCATCACCCGAGGGAAAGCCTCGCTTTGATACCAACTTGGCACAGCCGTAGGCGAACGAGATCGATCACTGTCTCTCTCGTAGGATAAGTGATCCGAATCCACGAATCTATTGAACAAGATAGTCCGATCTTCCTTGATTTTTCAAGGGGCAACTCGAAGAACATGAGCCAAAATAGAAGAAAACTTTGAAAAATTCGTATTAAAATCAATAAATAATGTTTAAACAGAAAATAAACAACTATTTATATCACTTCTAACCCTAAACCATGAAACTTAGGTGCCCTAATCAAAAAAGGAAACAAATTAACGCAAAAACGCAAGACACGGAAACAAAGGAGTGCGCGCTTCGGTCGACTGAGACAGACCTTTGGTCAACTGATCGAAGTCTACTTTGCTCAAGGATCCAGGGAGCTCGCATTCGCATAATTCACGTCCCTTGGTTGACCCAGCCCTGCATTTGGTCGATCGAGGATGTTCCTCGAGTAGCCGAACCCTCCTTTAGTCATGATTACAGAGTGCTTGTAATCGGCGTCTTTATTCTCTTCGGTCGACCGAACCCTATCATCGGTCAACCGAAGACCTCTGAAATCATACTTCAACTCCTTCTTCATCACCTTCTTGTGGTCCTTATAATCCTTCTTTTGATCCATTTTCATCATGTAGAGGTCTGCCACACCCTTTACATCAGTAATCAACAAGAAGAAACCGCCTGAAAAGCAAGGCATGTTAGCCATTGATATACATGCTTTTGTAAATCATTTATTTATTTTTCATAAATGGGTGGCCCGCCTAATGAGTTGTGCTTCCTGTTTTTTTATGATCATATATGCATGGGAACCATCAGATGGATCGCTCATCTGTACCATACATATAGTGGAGAGGTCCTTGTGGACATACTACTCCAAAAAGAAATGGCGTAACAAAATAGAAAGTTGATGAAGTAGAGCCATTGGAACCGGAATATATATGTTCATGTGTCAATTGAGACTGTCTCCTCTTCTCACCGAAGTGGCCATCAACCATTTCCAACGTTGGTTTCGAATCTGCCAACCAAGTGGCTAAGATCATCCAATTTGTGTATTTCAAATCAGTTTCCATCTACAAGGGAGGCAATTAAATGAACCCAGCCGAGAGGTCTCTGTGTCCTATTCCAGTCCCACCAACTCTATCATATCAACCACCTTAAAAGCACTAAAATATCGTCCAACATGTCACCAAAACTAGGGTTTTCATGGAAGCAGATTAGGGATGAGCCCAAAAATGAAGTAGATTTAAATCTCAGGTGGACCATAACATAGGAAAGTGATTGACCATAAAAACTTATGATAGGCAGTTTAAACACGACTGTTTCCTATAGTACGGTCCACCTGAGATTTGGAACTGATTCATTTTTTGGCTACGATACCCTGAAATGGTGTTGTGGCAAAGCAGATATACAGGATGGATATAGAATACATACATTAAGGTGGGCCCACGTTAAGGCCTCTGCACCTAATCCGCTCCCGGATATGAGAGGGTTCGGTGGCACTACCACAGTAATTACCATATGATGGTAACTACAAAGTTCATTGAAGAAAGCTTGGTTGTGCAGGTTATTGTGCATGAAGAAAAACTAGGCATATTCAAAAGTAAAATTTTTAATGACTCATATTCAAATCCAAGATTCAAGGGTTAGGATCATCAATAATGCATGATTATAAGAAAGTAGCTTCTATATGGTAATAATTAGAGCATGAATGGTTTAGATCAATCAAAGGATCAATTGGAGGTGGAAACCAGTCACCATACGATATTGTATTGTGGCACGGGCAACAGGCAACACCCCCTGCAACGAATAGTAAGAAGACAGCCCGATGGTTGATAAGCAAGCACTGAGAATTATACACTTGCAATATATTAACTCAAATCAAACTGTCCAATTGAAGATTACACTATAGATAGGCCATCACTAAATGATCATAGGGAATGATTTATAAACATTACTTTGTTGTATTTGGACCATTGGTCATTTTCAAATTAAGCCGTCCAAACTAGGTGTATGGGACCAAATGTAATTTTATTTGATTATCTGATAATCAGAAGGGTGGACGTGTTGGACCAGTAAAAGTAATAATAATATAAAAAATCTAATCTTATTTCAACAAATGTGACGTTGACTTAGAGGTTAGGATTGGTGGACCAATCTGATTGTTGGGCTATAAATTAGAGACGCTGGTTTGACAATTTAGTTAGTCAAATTTGAGTTCATCAATGCCACGTGTATATTATTTCCAAATGCTTGCATATCAAGCATGGGCACACCTAGAGATCAAATAACTTAGACCAGAAGAACATTAGACCTATATGTGTTCTTTGAAAGTAATAGTTTAACAATTGAGGTTTGCTAATTCAACACATGTGGGCTGGAAAAAAATTAACTGTTAATTTACTTTGTACGTTGTGGCCCACTTCAAGAGTGAAATTGCTCGGTTAAGAAAATCTACCACCTACTTCCATTACATGTGTTTCATGTTTTGGCATGTGGATTTGTATATATGACTCCACATAGTGTATGAAATTAACCAACCTCCTGATAATTACTATGCCATCATGTTGGGTTGTCAATGGGCTCAGCCTAGCCAATAACATGATCATCTTGCATACATGTGCCAGCTAGCCACGTGCACCAACTCGTAGATAGACGAGACAGTGGATTGGGTACCCCTGCCTAGGCCTGACAAAATTCTACACGACTGCTAACCTGCATGAAAAAAACTAGTGTTCGGGTCCAACATTACCGTGTTAGGTTATTAAGGGGTTGGCCTGGTAAGACCCATTAACATAACAGGTTGTTTCAAGGTTTCAACTGCGAAACCCGTTTAACCCGTTAGTGAGGACATTTTGGTGATTACCCTTTAGTGTGGTGAGAAAACCCTAAGCTAAGCTAAGAGAGCCAGTGAGACTCTCTCTCTCTCTCTCACTCTCACTCTCAAAGAGTTTTCTTTATCTTTCTACCCATGGGTTAAATGGGCCAGGTTGTGGGTAACCCTTTAAATTAACGAATGGGTTTGGGTTTCTAGATTTTGACCATTAGTTAATAAGCCGGGTTTGGGTGAGCAAATTTTTGACACGACATCAATACCACACGACACGAACTCAGTTCAACATGACCCGTTGCTAGGCCTACCCCTGCCCATCCGAGCTTGGCACGAGCCCAGGAACAGATTAAGAGTTACCCAGGTAACACCTTAAGGTGTTACCCTTACGGTGGGGGCCTCCTTGATTGTGTGTTGTATATCTACGCTGTCCATCCATTTCTCCTTAGGGTGTTACCCTTACGATGGGGTCCACCTTGATGATGTGTTTTGATGATGTGTTGTATACCTATGTTGTGAATCCATTTCTCGAGCCCATTTTGTGCGTGGTCCAAAAAAATTAAGCAAATTTGGATCTCAGGTGGACCATACCACAGGAAATAGTGGTGATTGAATGACTACCATTAAAAGCTTCCCAAGACCCACCATAAGCAGATCGGTATGAATGAAGGGAAAAATGTAAAGATCAACTTGATCCAAAACTTCTGTGGCCTTATAGAGAGCTTGTAATGGTCATTCACCACATTGTCCAGTGATATGATCCACCAGAGATTTGGATCTACTTAAATTTTGGAATAACGTCCTAAAATAGGTTGAAAAAATGGATGAGCAGTGCAGATATAAACACGTCAAACAATGTGGGCCCCACACCGGCTATGTATATACCCCACCCAGGTAGGCAACTTAATGAGGCATGGATGATCCTTCAAGATTTCACTACCTAAACCTCTAAGCCAGTACTCAATCAATACCTAAACCGTTGTCCAAGCCTAGTTATTACCTTAGCATTAGCCAAGCCCAAGTCGCTACCCAAATTACCGTAGCCATCTTTTTAAGCCTAATAAGACAAAAGGCCATAATTTGCCTAATTTCAAGACAGTTAACCAACTACAAATGAAATCCATAAAATTCTATATAAAAAGAAAAAGAAATAAAGTTCTAGCACTCACAAAAGCCACCTCAAGTCCAAAGCATAGTCTTGCCATGAAGACAAGCCAAACCTGCTTACCAAAATTCAAGGAGATTCATGGGGGAAGTACTGCCCGTGGTACCTGAAGTACCACCCCAGTTTGTAACAAGCTCATACCAGCAGTTGTTGCTCTCCTGGGTGAGACAGTTGTATTAAGATTACCAATACCCCTGAAGCGTCTCCTTATTTACTCCATTACCACCCCCTCCAACCTAAGATTAGAGAGTGTCATATGACACCTCTTCTCTCCACCAATCACAAACCTACACCTCACCATTTGCCCCTCAAAGTCTCAACATTTACTAAAATGATATCGAAGGGCTATAAATACCCCCTCCTCTCTTCATTTCAAGACACTAAGAAGCGATCCTCCTCTTAAGAAAGAGTGAGAGTAAGAAAGACAATAAGTGAGAGTTAGAGGGTCAACTTGAGCTTCCAAGTCCCTTCCATCCCCTCTTGAACCTCCTCTACCCCTCTCCTAGCCTCTTAGCCTTTTAGAGCCAACCCTTTTGAGCCTAGGCTCACCCGAGCTACAAGTTTCAACCCGTAATGCGCACACTACATTATAACTGCTTCTAGTTGCAGGCCAAGGATCGGATCATTATCATTTACATTCATACTTCATTAATCGCATCATTACTTTCCTTGTCAACCCCTTTGCTTTTCTAGGTTCCCATTGGGCGTATGCTCTATGACTTATCAGAATCCCGGATCATGGCACATTAAGGGGCCTGTTTGGTTGGCATCTAGAAACCTATTTCCAGCTTAAAATCTAGATTCCAGCGAAATCCAATTTTAACTGGTGTGTTTAGCGGCAAATTCCAACTAAACATGATTCCATCTAGAAACCCAAATTGGTTTAATGGAAACGGTGTGGGGGACCATTTCTACGGAAGGAAAAAGAGGCGGAAGTGAGCATCATCAATATTGACAATAATACCCCTAGGCTGGTGCCCACCTCAATGTATGCATTGTACATCTATGATGTATGCGTTTTATATTCATACACTCCATCCGTTTTGAGAGCTTAATTAAGGGCATTATATAAAAATGAGGCAGGTTTAATTCTCAAGTGGACCACAACACAGGAAAATAGTGTTTGATTGAACGTCCACCATTAAAAACTTCCTATGACCCACTATAATGTTTATTTGTCATCCAACCTAACCATCTGTCTTGCGGGACTACTATAGGCGAGAGGCAAGTTCTCAGGTGATTCGAAGCACCAATCAAACTAAAAAACCAAATTAAAACTATCTTTCAATTATCATACTCCTAGGCATCTTGCTATTTACATTCCTTAGTGTAATCAACATCTTTTTTTATCTTCAGCATAATTTTGGTATTTACATTTCGGGCCTGTTTGATTTTCCATGATACACGTAAATATGTGGTAAATGGTAAATATGTGGTGAAACACCTTGTTTGGAAATGGGTGAGTAATTCCACCTCGAAAATCGGTCCAAAAGTGTTGACTCAAACCTGTGGGCCCCACCATAATGTATATGATATATCAGCGCCGTTCATATGTTTTGTTAGCACATTTTGGGGCATGAGCAAAACAATGAAGCAAATGTAACACTCAAATGGCCGGTACGAAAGGAAACAGTGGTCTTAATTCGTCCACCGTTGAAAGTAAGCTATTGTCATTGGGCCCGCATTGAGGTTTATTCATCATCTAACCGGTTCATATGGTCACACAGACATGGATAAAGGGAAAACATAAATTTCAGCTTGATCCAAATCTTTTAGGGCCCCCAAGAAGTTTTTAATGGTACGCGCTCGATTCCCACTGTTTCCTTTGGTGTCGTCCACTTGAGCTTTGGATCTGCCTCGTTTTTTGGTCCACGTCCTAAATTCAACTGGCATAACGAATGGGCGGTGTGGATAAGCCACATACATCACAGTGGGCCCCACATTTATTGTATAAATTTCTCGATTTTAGTGTTAACAAAAGTAACCGTCACTGTCTTCATGGGGAATGATGCAGTAATTACCTAGGTAAATAATCATTACCCATTTACAAGGTAATTACAGTTGAGGGAAAAAATCAAATAGGCCCTTCGTAGCATAAGTTGTAAAATTATATTCTGCAGTAGCAAGTCTATAGAATTTATCCAATAGCTGGCTCTCAAAATTTCATCTTAAATTCACCTGGAAGGAGTGATCTTTAGCACACCTTTGGTGACTAATTGTAAGTTTATTCTCTAAATATTGTATTTGATATACGTAAATTCCTTTCCTATGAAAAGTACAAGTGTTACTCACTATCGGAGGAAAAACCCCACTCTCGTAACATCGCCTGATCATTATTTTTAAGCAATTGTGCAAGTGGCTGAATAGGCGACCGATCTTCACAGATTGCGGTCATATACCGACGTATCTACCTATCTTAGAGCTTGGGGTCATCGTTGTTCAGTTGGAATCAAGCCGTACAGTCGGTTCTAGACCGCCCGCACACAACTCACACACGTGGTCGAAAATAACGAGCAATAGAAGGCAGCTTCCTTGATCGTTTAAACTGGTGGCCCATCCCAAACTCGACATCTATAGCCATGTATGGTCACCAAAAATGCCTGTACGCTGGACCCTACTATCCATATGCGATTGCCAAAATCTCATATAATGGTCAACATTGACAATCCAACTATTTAACTTTTGAGCACTTGCTCAGTTGCTCTGGGGCTACTGGTGGTGCAACTTTGAACGGTCTCATTAGTGCACCACAATTTGCAAATGGATAAAACCAATTTAATGGGACTTGCCTTCGATGGGTGGTCCAGTTAATATTTGGATTAGATGTATTGCCTGATTGATGAAAGATTGTACCATTATCCATCCATGAGGTGGCGTAGCAAAATAAGCCAGCCCAATGATAAGCTGAGTGCAAAATGGACATTAAGCAATACATTGTATGTAGTGTAATACCTCTTGTTTTTACTGCAATTGGATGATCTTGTTCACCCATGCCATGCATGTGTGGGCTAATATTGCGGACCATCAGCTTCTGGCAAAGACGCATATAAGCTGGTGTATATTAGAACCACGAACCTTGACCAAAAGTAGAGGAATGTATTCTTAGAAAACATAGGGAAACAATGCCATTTCCCTGTTTTTATTTCATTTGAGAACTCTTCCTTGTATAATTCCTTCATGGGAGTGTTTCTATGGAGCAGAAATCCCCTCACATGCTCCCCATCTCTTGCATGGGGATCATGTTGACCTTGAATCTCATTGGTCGGCTGATCTATTATCTATACCGTCTGATCAAATCTGAGGGACTCAACAGTCTAGGTTTGGTAAAGTGGCGGTGACTCTTCAATTGTACACTTTGCATAGTTGTACGGCAATCCAAACTGTCCAAATCACTGACTCAACTGTGGATGGAGCGTAAGTGAAAAATTGCACTGAGAAGATAATATTAACCATATGACTTTTCCCTTTGAATTTGGACCACTCTGTGTTTTACTTTCAGCCATCCATTTGATAGACATTAGTTGGTAATTATTCTGATTTTAGGGATATGCTCCATCCACAATAAGACCCACAATTTTGGGTGGTCTAGATGTACATTAGTGCCACATGTGAGGATGATGAGCCGCTACATAGCCATAACCTAACATTCATATCTATAACCTTAAAAAACTGATAATAAAAAGGACAATTAAAAAGATTTGCAGTGTGTTTGAAGAAAGCGGACGTTTAATGACAAAAACAACAACATTGAATGGGTAACAGGTGGAACAGGGGCATAGGCCACCATTGAGAATCAATGAGACCATTTGCTCATAGGTACGAGGACAACAGAAAAGGTGAGTAATGCTATGTGTTTCAAGAAAGGTTTCAAAATTCACTGCCACCATTAGTTCTAATACTTTTGACTATGCACTCACACATATTCTTAATGTTCAATTTAAATCTTTGAAAAAAATGCTAAAACTACATACCAAGGTAAAATTCCATGTAAACCTACTCACATCATCAATGAAATGTATCTAATAGCAAAACTGAATACATCCCCAGACATCAGAAACTACTAACTCCAAAGGTTTATTGATTACAAATATAAGATTAAAAAAAAAAGAAGGAAGTTTAAGACTTGCACATCCGACAGGAAGAACAAGAGTTCACAGATTCAATCATGGAGACAAGAAGTCAAAAGCCAAAAATACACATTATTGGATGACAAGACTTGGATGATAAGCGCAAGGAATTTCTGAGTTGCCTTTTAGATGATAAAAATCGCCTTTCCTCAAGCTACGCTGAAGATATCTCTCGGGTCGATGTTCCTTCACAAAGAAAATAATTATATGAAACTCAATAGTAAAGCAAATACCAATTGGCCAGATAAGATGACTTAGATGCCAAATCTATGTGCATGTGAAGGTTTTCTATAAACTTAACCATCTAAATCATGTCTCAAACCTTAACCCTCCAAAGACAGTGATTAACTAGGAGAAACCGCCTGACAAGTAGGGCATGCTAGCCATAGTTATGATTTTGTAAATTATTTATTTATTTTTCATAAATGGGTGGTCCACCTACTGAGTTGCGCTACCTGTTTTTGTTGTGGTCATATATGCATTTGGAACCATCAGATGGATCGGTCATTTGTACCATACATAGAGTGGAGAGGTCCTTGTGGGCATATCACTACAAAAGGAAATGGTAAAAAGACAAGAAAGTTGATGAGGTAGAACCATTAGAACGGGAATGCGGCAGCACCATATCTCTACTGTACATGGGTTATGGTATAATGCCAATTTCAGATTGTCTGTCTATAGGACCATCATGAATCATATTCCAAAAATCAATTTTGTTACACAATCCAAGCCTAAATTTCTCCTCTTCTCACCTAAGTGGCCATTCATCATTTTTTCAAGGCTGGTTTGGAATCTGCCAACTAAGCCACTAAGATCATACATTTGGTGTATTTCTAATCATTTTCCATCTACAATAAAGGAAATTAAATGAATCTTCTGACTTAACGTGTCACCCTTCTATTGGGAAAAGACATACAAACCAATGAATCTCACAATCTCCAACTCATAGAATTATGGAATATTTGAGTTGTATAAAAGTAACACTCCCAAATATCTTAAGTTGAATAAACACAATCACCACACATAACACAACGATTTTTACATAGAAACCCCTCTGATAATAGAGGTAAAAATCACCCGCCTGCAATCCCCAACTCCGGCCACATGTAAGAGAGTTGTCGGTATCCTATTCTAGTCCTACCAACTCTGCCATATCAACTCTCCTAAAAGAAATGAAATATCGTCCAACTGTCACCTCAACGAGGATTTTGATGGAGTGGATTAAGGGCAGCCATAGCCTCACCCAAGAAGGTGCGGCCCTTAACATGGGCCCACTTTGAAATATGTATTCTATATCCATGCCGTCCATCATTTTACTAGATCATTTTAGGATATGAGCCCAAAAATGAAGCAGATTAAAATCTCAGGTGGACCATATCATAGGAAATAGTGCTGATTGGCTATTAAAAACTTATAAGCCACAAAAGTTTTGGATCAACCTGATATTTACTTTTTCCCTTTCATCCAAGTTTTTGTGATCTTACCAACAAGTTCGATGGCAAAGTTCGATGGCAAATAAACATTACAAAAACATCCAGGCGGGCCCTGTGTAGTTTTTGAGAGGGTTTTTTTTTTTTGGCTCCTGCCCTAAAATGATATGGAAAAACGGAAGGATGGCATAGATAAAGAATACATACATTAAGGTGGGCCCAAATTTAAGGGCTGCACCTTCTTGGGTGAGAAGCCTACGGTGGCAAGTACAGGGGCAATTCGAAAAAAGCTTGGTTGTACGGATGGCTGTGCATGAAGACAAATATGGAATATTCAAAAGTAAAAGACTCAGGTTCAAATCCAAGATTCTAAGGTTTGGATCATCAATCATGCATGATCATAAGCAAGTAGCTTCTATATGGTACTAATAAGAACATGAATGGTTCGGATCAACCTAAAGACCAATTGGAAGTGGAGACCAGCCACCATATGATAGTGTGGCAGGGCCCATCCTATAAGGATAACATGAATCATGTACAAAGGTTGCCACCAAGATAAAATGAATCAGAGCGAGGTGAGGATTATTAGTAAGGGGAAAATTAAAGAGCACAGCTCCACCCTCTCTCACAGTGAGGGCTTCCCTAGCCTGGGTGTGGAAATTTTACTTTTCCTTTCTTTACTTAATTTTCATTCCTATCCTCTTCTGCTCTCCTTGCTCATGGTGTGGGCCTCTCTTGTATTTTCTAGGCTAGACACCCTTTTGGAGGGAATAAGTAGTTCTTATCTTCCAAAAAAAAAAAAAAAAAATTGTGCCCATGACGTCTACTTTCTAGTAGCATTAATATATGACTAGAAGCAGAGCTGATGTGGGCATTTCTCAAATTAGTGGGTGTAAATGTTCTAATGATGTTTGATCTAATTAAGGATCATGAAAACTTTGTCATAAAAATGGTGATTTCCTACACGTGTTGACATACAAAACATGTGTGGGATCTATGATTCAGTGAGTGGCTGAGATTAGATGAATGTATTCTAGCCAAAAAAATATTATGCAAAGAGCATGTAACAGATGATTGAATAAAAAGAAGAAGCATACCTTCTTCTTCCCCTTCGTCCTCGTCGTCTGTTTCTCCTCCCTCCTCCTCCTCCTCTTCTTCGTCATTGTCATTGTCGTCTTTTCTTTTTTCTTCTTCTCCTTCTTCGTAGACTAAAGAGATATAGAGAGAGAAACAGAGATGGAAGAGAGGTGACAATCATTTAAGGCCATTTGATACAACCAAATAAATTACTTTTTAACTATTGTTAAGTAATTTACTTTTTTCGCTTAAATTAATTTGGTAAACATCATTCTAAAAGTAACTTATTGGATAAATGCTACTTTTTTTTTTTTTACTTTTTTTTGTTTTTGTTTTTTTTTAACTTTTCACTCTTTCTCACCGTCCATGTCTAAGGAGACTCTCTCTCACTGTACATATCAAAAGAGGCCCACATGGTGGACTGTCTACATTAGAGGTGGGGCTCACACGGTGGACAGTCCAAATAAAAGGTGGATCCCACATGATGAATGACTCTATATTAATGTCAGCCCACATATGGATGGTCCATATCAAAGGTCGACCTATAATGATAAAAGGCTAACATCCAAAGCAGATGATATGGTGGATGACCCACTTCAAAGGTGGGGCCTACATGATGGATGATCTACTTCAAAGGTGAGCTCCACATAATGGGCAGTGGACAATATTGAAGTTGGGCCGCACATGATGAATGGTCCATATTAAGGTTAGCCCACATATGGATGTTCCACATCAAAGGTCGGCCCCTAATAATGAACAACCCATGTCCAAGGCGAGGTCCGCATGATTGGCAACCCACATTGAAAGGTGGGGCACACATGATAGATAGTCCACATCAAAGTTGGGCTTTACATGACGGGGAATTAATAATGGCGGACCTCATATGCTGGTCGTCACTAATGATGAGTGGCCCATATCCAAGGTGGGCTCTACATGATGGACGCCCCACATCAGAGGTGGGATCCACATGATGGCAATCCACATCAAAGATGAGCTCCACATGATGGTCAGTCAATATTGAAGGTGGGCCCCCCACATGATCGATGGTAACATTAATGGTGGGCCCCACATAATGGATGGCCCACACAATGAACAATCCACATCAAAGGTTGGCCCCAAAATGATGGATGGTGGATGTGAGGGGGACTAAATAAACTTGAGGAATAATTACTTATGATGTTGGAAGCCAAACATGCTTTTTATACTTTTTGGCTGATAAGTTTGTTGTTTGCAAAACATACTTATTTACTTAATAAGTAAAAATTAAGATTAGCTACTTATGATATAAGTGGCTTATCTTGAGTAACTTATTATCCAAACACCCCCATTAGCAACTCGAAATTTATAAATTTCTTAAGAATCCACTTTTGGTAATTCGATTCTTGAGAATTTCAGTTTTTCAGTTTAGTTGGCAACTTGGAATTTAAATCCAATCAGTAAGAAATTATAAAGTAGCATTTGGAAAGAATCATAAATGGCCTAAAATCAGAAATTGAATTCCGGCAAAATTCCAGATATGCCAAAAGTGAAAATGAGCTCTAGAATTAAATTCCATATCCAAAAGACTATACTTTGAGAAAAGCTTAGATACACTGGCAACCTAATAGATGATAATCAGGAACTTAGGCATATTCAATTATCTGACTACCAGCTTGGTCGGCATTTATTGGATGACAATGTCCTCATTTCAGATCATAAAGACAGTGATTCCTAGTAGTTGGTCAGTTTAGTTTGAGTTAATGCCACCTGTACCATTTCTAAATGCCTGTATATCAAGTATCAAACTTGCCTAGGAGTATCAGATAGCTTGACCAGTGGGATATTAGCCATACCTAAGGTCTATCAAAAAATGATAATTTGATAATAGAGGCTTGTTAATTCCACACGTATGGGTATGTGTCACAATGTGATACATGCGTGACATCTGTGCTTTCCATCAGGTGCAGTACAGAGTTTATATTGCCTCCGTAAAATTCAGGCCATTTTTACAACTCAAATGGGCCACAACATATCAATACAAATGAATGGTCAGAAAAATTTAAACATCAATTTTCTTTGTATAATGTTGTCCATCTGAAGAGCGAGATTGTCTGATTTTTTAGGCAGAAAATCCAATAATTTTTTCCAACCTCATGAAAAACTGCAGATCTCACGTGTTTCAAATTGTCACGTGTGTGGTCGTGTGCTGAATGCGTACGGCTCCACATGCGCGTGAAAGTAACATACCTCCTGACCATGAGATTTTTTTTTTTCGTGGCATCCGGCAGACAAGTGTGATGTGGCATTTACATGGTTTGCGAATCACCTCTTTCACTGTGGGAAGCGGATTGCATGGTGTGCATGGGTGGTGTGTTGACGTCATTAAGTTCTGTGGGCCCTACCATGATGTATGTGTTAATCCACATAACTTGGTGACGTCATGGTGGGCCCACAAATGGTGTTAGTACATAGAAAAAGAATGAAGTAAGGGTTACAGCCTTACCTTCTTTGCCTTCTACCTTCCTCCATATGCTCCACTTCCTATCATAAAATGTACCTGGGAATGACTTAAGCCCCGGACACCGCAGAACCTTAAAGAGTGTTAAAGACGGCATTGCCCTTTGCATCCTTGGCCACTCTTCATCCATCTCTTCCAAGTCTTTTAGCACCAAGACCTCCACTTTCCATACCCCACTCTCGCTGTTCCAAAATCCGGAACCCATCTGCCTGGTCCCTCCCCAGTAAATCTCAAGAAACTGAAGATTGGGAAGGGAAGTAGGACTGAGCCAAGCAGGCGTCCTTTCTCCCGGGTTGTCCCAAAGACGCAACGCCCTTAAGCATTTAAGAGGATGAGAAAGCTCATGGTCTATCTTCCTTGCAACTTCATCTTTTTTAAGAGAACTGCCATCGAAGTCTAACCATAGAGATTGCAGATGCTGGAGCACTGATAACACATTCCATTCCCCTTCTTCAATTTCTTCCTCTGACTTAATTTCCATTTCAAGTTCTCTTAGTCTTGTCAAGTTCTTCAATTGTGAAATCCCGGATCCATTTTTCTTCACAGGCCTAAACAATCCTAAGCGCTCGAGATTTGAAAGCTTTCCAATCCCTTCTGGCATGCATTCGAACGACTCACAGTCATAGATTTGGATAGCTGTCAACTTCTCCAATTTTGTGACTGATGGTGGAAGCCTTTTCAAATTGGGGCAGTCTTTTAAACGTAGAATCTGAAGATTACGAAGATTTCTGATTGAATCAGGCAGTGTTCTCAAGGCAGAACTATTCCGTATGTTTAGATAAACGAGGTGATGTAATGACCCTATTCCACTCAACCAATCCCTGGCCACGACATCCTCATCGATTTGCGTGCTTGACAAGTCAAGAGATAACATCCTCAGCCACATTACTTTGCAGAGTTTTGGTTTTAGATATGCAATGATCTCTTTGCTCTCAATGTTCAGCCCAATCAACGTTCTCAACTTGGTGAGACTGTTTTCGATGCTCTCCACTGTTGTGGTCTCCGAAAATCCCAAGCGGCGAGACTGCTGACTGAATGGGCGCCTTCCTCCACCATCCAAGTTCACAAAAAAGCTCTCTTCTTTTGCAATTTTTACGACCATATCTCGAACCACATCATGAATTTTGCATCTTCCGAAGAATGTTTCGAAGGTATTTTTATACCTTCCAAGTATCAAACATCGATTGAGTAATTCTGCAAAGCATTCTTTTCCGATTTCAAACGCTGTTTTCTCATTTCTTCCCCGAACAAAACCCTCACTAATCCACCAGTGAATCATGTGCTCAGTTGCCATTTCAAAATCTTCTGGAACCATGGAAAAGCACAAGAAGCAAGGTTTTAAGTGTGTTGGGAGCTCTTCGTAGCTTAACTCTAGTCTTGAAAAGACCAGCGTATCTTTCTTACTGTTTGCTAACTCCTCCTTTAGGTTCTCCAATATTCGCCTCCATTTGAGAATGGAATCACCTTTCCCTAACATCATTCCACCTACAACCTTGATTTCCAAAGGAAGCCCCCCACACCTCGCAACAATCTCCTTGCCCACTCTCTCCAAGTCCGGATTCGTGCACTTTCCTTCGTTTCTTGCAAAAGCTACTTTGCTAAACAAGGACCAACTATCTTCTTCCGAAAGAATTTGCGGACGATGTATGTACTTGTTGGTAGCCCCCATTGATTTAACTACCTCTCCATTCCTTGTTGTAACAATAACACAACTACCCTCCATTGGAGGCAAAGCAAACCTCAACCTTTCCCACCACATTGCTTCCTCTATTCCCCAAACATCATCCAAAACTACCAAGTACTTTCCAACTAACTCGCACTCAAGGCTTTCCAATAGATCATTGACATCTTTTCCTTTTAGAGACTCCTCTGCTACCTTTAATTTCCCCAGCATCTTCTTTAACAATTCATCTAATTTGAAACTTTGAGAAACAGTAACAAAAACCAAGTGCTTAAAATAGTTTTTCACACTGTCACTCTGACATATCTTTTGAGCAAGCGTGGTTTTACCGATTCCCCCCATTCCAACTATTCCGATCACGGTTGAGGGTCCATTAGCTTCTAAGATCCAATTTATAATCTTCAACGAGTCATCTTCTATTCCTATAATTTCAGCTTCATTTGTTAGGATTGGGTAGGTCAATGGCATATCCCCACTATCTTCATCTTTACCAGTTTGGCGAGGAGCTGTTTGCAAGAAGGAATTCATTTGCTCCTTCACCTTCTTTACATTTTGATTTATTTTCCTCAACTGCTTTCCCAACTGATGACGTGATTTTAAAAGGGTAGGACAACAATAACTCATAAAATTAGATGCACACCCTTGGTGCCTTTTCTGAAATAGAAGCTGACAATTTGATATTACATCCTCAGCATCGTATACCAACTCTCTTAAGTCGCTCATTACCGTCTTGAGAATCTCGTTTCTATCTTTTCTCTTCACTCGATCGGTTTGCTTGAGATAGCTCTGCATGTAGCGAAGCTCGTTCTTTGTTTCCTCAAATTGGTCATCAAACTGAAGTAGTTGGCTCCCTTCGCTTATGAGTAATGACACTAATTTATCTAGGAGAACACTGACGATAGCATCTGCCATTTCCCTATGAAACAATATCATATATTTATGAGAAAGGAATTCAAAACTAGAATGTGGAGAGAGAAGAAATAATAAAAACTAGGTAGAAAATATTGCAAATGAATTAGATATAAGAAAATGATTACACAATTATTTATATAAAAAACATATATCTACTTCTATTTTGCTCATTTTTCCTTAACCCTACTGCATTCTTTAGAAACTTGGTGAATAAACTCAAAACTTGAATATGTCAACTTGAATATGACTCAGGTTGTTACAAGACTTGTTCTGTTTTCCTAAACTTACCCGAGTTTTGCACTAACTCCCTGGACCTGCCAAGTTTTCTGTTACTTGGCCAAGTTTTATAGAGTGACAAGGTCTGATAAAAAGATGTAGAGATTTGGACCACTACCTCTTAACATAAATAGAGACCCTTCCTAAATTTTATTACAAGACTCGCCAAGTTTTCTCTAAAAATCACTTGTGTTATGCATTGCTTGAATTTTATGTTACCCGTGCGAGTTTTTGTAGAGTGAAAACGTAGGATGAAAAAAAATACAAATTACTTTATGAACAAAAATTTGCTCTAATACCAAAATTATTACACCCCCTTGAGAAAATTACGATGAAAGGTTGGGAATGTTAAGTCAGTGAACTCTTAGGTAGTTTCCATCTATTTGAATAAAAATTACTACCTTTTAGTCACCTTAGTAAGCCACATATGAAGCTTACTTTCTAGGATTTTTGTACAAAACATTTTGTGGGAAATGTTTATACATATGAAATCAAAAATATGAAAACCATAAGCATGTGCCTTTTTGGAGTGGGTGAGAACCAATTCTTATATTCTTTATTTTTCTTCTAGTTAGTGAAGAAAAAACCTCTTTCTTGCTAAGTGGGTAGGCAATTTTGCCAAAAGATATGTAAATCCTTATCTCGTCTCACGCTTCTTCTTTTTTTTCCATGCCTTTATTTCATCTACATTGATTTTGTGCAAGGTTTTTTGCAACAATTGGTATCAAAGAATATAGGTTGAGAGGCATATTCGTAACATTAATGGTTGTGTTGGTGTTGCCTATGTTTTAGATGAATGGATCAAGTTGTTCCAAATTCAAAGTGTTAAACTTCAATGGTTTGAGTTAAATGATGTCCAAGTTGAAGTGAATGTGGTGATAGTGAAGGGTGGCTGCATAAGCGTGATCAAAAGAGAAAAAAAAAAAAAGAAGCATGCATATAATTAGAAGGATGGATTTTTTTTATCAAGAAAATTAATAGTTTATGATTGATTTTTCTTCTTGCATTAGATTATTCATATTTATTTAATGTATGTCATCAAATTACTATCAAAGGATTGTGAGACAAGATGCAGAACTTGTATGAAAGAAGTCTATATTAAATAAGATTTTTCTCTAATATTGGTAGTTGTTCAACTTAAATTTGAAATATCCTCTTTGTAAGAACATACTTTGAATAAGATAAATACTTTGGTTAGTGGATGGGTGACAGTTGATATAAAAACTGACAACAAAGAAATTATAGCTCTTTTAGTTTATTAGATATTAAATTTTTTGAATGGATTTATCATATTTATCATGTATCTTAGTACATATCTAGATCTCAATATGGACATGTATGGCTATATGCACATTGCTTACTGAAGAATCTTATAAAAAAACTGTTATGGGGTGCTATGATGATGCAATGATGTCTATAGGAATGTCCACTATCAGAGTTACCAGTGGGAGAGATCAGACAAGATCCATGATAAAATGGTATAAAAAAGAGAAGAGTTAGAACTGAAGAGGGGCACACTTACAAAAGAATTTTTGTAGAGTGAAAACATAAGATGGAAAAAGAAATACAAATTGCATTGCTCTAATACTAAAATTATTCACCCCTTGAGAAAATTATGATGAACGGTTGTGAATGTTAAGTCAGTGAACTCTTAGGTAGTTTCCTTTTATTTAAATGGAAATTACTACCTTTTATTCACCTTAATAAGCCACATATGAAGCTTACTTTCTAGGATTTTTGTGCAAAACATTTTGTGGGAAGTGTTTATACATATGAAATGGAAAATATGAAAACCATAAGCATGTGCCTTTTTGGAGTGGTTGAGAACCAATTCTTATATTCTTTATTTTTCTCCTAGTTAGTGAAGAAGAAAGCCTCTTTTTTGCTAAGTGGGTAGGCAATTTTGCCAAAAGATGTAAATCCTTATCTTGTCTCATGCTTCTTCTTCTTTTCTTTTTTCTTTTTTTCCCTGCCTTTATTTCATCTACATTAATTTTGTGCAAGATTTTTTTGTAACAATTGGTATCAGAGCATATAGGTGGAGAGGCATATTCGCAACATTGGTGGTTGTGTTGGTGTTGCCTATGTTTTAGATGAAGGGATCAAGTTGTTACAAATTCAAAGTGTTAAACTTCAATGGTTTGAGTTAAATGATGTCCAAGTTGAAGCAAATGGGTTCTAGTGAAGGATGATTGCACAAGCATGATCAAAAGAAAGAAAGAAAAAAACAATGCATATAATTAGAAGGATGGATTTTTTATCATGAAAATTAGTAGTTTATGAATGATTTTCTTCCTGCATTAGATTATTCAAATTTATTTAATGTGTGTCATCAAATTACTATCAAAGGTTTGTGGGACAAGATGCAGAACTTGTACGAAAGAAGTCTATATTAAATAAGATTTTTCTCTAATGGTAGATGTTCAACTTAAATTTGAAATATCCTCTTTGTAAGAACATTATTTGAATAAGATAATACTTTGGTTAGTGGATGGGCGACAGTTGATATAAAAACTGACAATAAAGAAATTATAGCTCTTTTAGTTTATCATATATTAAATTTGTTGAATGGATTTATCATGTATCTTAGTACAATCTAGATCTCAATATGGACATCGCTATATGCACATTGCTTACCAAAGAATCTTATAAAAACAGTCATGGGGGGGTGATATGATGATGCCATGATGTCTATAGGAATGTTCGCAATGAGAGTTACCAGTGGGAGAGATCCGACAAGATCCATGATAAAATGGTATAAAAAAGAGAAGGGTTGAACTGAAGAAGGGCACACTTACAAAAGAATTATAGATTTAGAAAAGTGAGTCGAAAAAGTCATAATCTTGATTTGCATGATCAAACATCATATTTAAATGGTTCTTAAGAAAATCTAGTGAAAGAAGTTAGTTCATCCGAAGATGAAGAAGCGTTGTAGGTGATTCCAAGAAAGACTATGGTTCATCAATGGAGTTTGGATTAAAATATTTTAGTTCATGTCAGACCACTGAGGGCCTAATTTTTCATGTATTGGTTGTTTGATGATATCATAGTTATATGTGTGATAATTATGAGAGCCAACTCAGAATATGACGCGCACAACTGGCAAATCCAAATTTGTTCGAAATTGTCAACTCCATATTCTTCTTTGATTATATAACAACAAATATTCTTTCTATAATAGTTACCTAAATTAGAGGAAATTTAAATCCCTTCCATAGTATACGTGTAAAGCTTATAAATTTACAGTAATGAGAAGTATGACCCAAGTAATGAGAAGTATGACCCATGCATTTGACTGGGTTTTCTCACATGGTATCATAAACAATCAGGGCTTGATCTGTTTCCTTATTTCCCATGGTGTCTGCCACCTCCATTGATGAAGCTACCCAATCTCAAAATGCGTCCCCTTCACTAACCGAAACTACTGAGTCTCCCTCTTTTCCTGTGGTGAAGGTGATTACCCAAGAAGTGTCCATAAAGCTTGCCTCATCCAATCACCTTATTTAGAAGATGCAAGTTCTTCTGGTTCTACAGTGTCATGGGCTCCTTGGCCTAGTTCTCGGCACCATGGATCGTCCTGACGGCCTTGACACTTTTGCATAGCAGTCCTTCATTGGCTGTGTTTAGATCAAATGGTTTTAGCCTGGCTTGCTAGTTCTCTTTTAGAGGACATTCTTTCGCAAGTCATTCAATGTGAATCGGTTGTTGATCTCTGGCGTACTCTTGAGACCCTTTATGAAACTCTTACCACGTCTTGTATCCAGCAGATAAAGACAGAGCTTCATTCTCTCATCAAGGGTTCTCTGTCAATTACAGATTACATCCACAAGGCCAAAGCTCTTGCTCGCTCTCTTGCCAGCGCAGGGAAACCGGTTGACAATGATGATTTTATTCTCTGGTTACTGAAAGGCCTTGGCTCGAAGTTTGATCCTATGTTGGCCGTCATCAATCTCGCTCGAGAATTTCCTTCTATTGATGAAGTTATTGCCCTTTTATTTGATTTTAAACTACGACTTCAAGGTAATCGTACCTCTTCCGATACTTCTGTTGCCATGTTTTCTTCAAAATCGCATGCTTGTGGGCAGTCGTACAACACTGGCAATGGTGGTGGTTGTAATGCCCGCCCTTATGGGAAGTTTTCTAGTGGTCGGGACACCTAGTCCGATGCCCATCTACCTCCATCTCATGGTGAGGCTTCTTCTCGTGGCCGCAACCAGCCCGTCCGTGGTCAGTGGCCGTGTCCGGGCTGCCCCTATTACTAGGGACTCCTCTTCAGTCTATTGTTACAAATATGGGTACCCGAATCACAAAGCCAACAACTATGAGGCTGCTTCTTCCTCCACTATTGATCCAGTTTAGTCTTTTGTCGTTATGCACATTGCAGACCAGTAGGACTCGACTTGGTATCCAGATACGGGGGCCATGAACTACATTACTGTCGATTCGTCTCCTGCAAAAGGTATGGTTCCATATACTGGTTTTGATAAAGTTCTTATTGGGATGATGCTGGTCTTCCCATTTCTCACACCAGCAACGTTGCTCTCTCTCCTTCCTCTATTTGCCTTGATGGGGTTCTTATTGTTCCCAATTTGAAGATGAATTTATTGAGTGTCCCTCAATTTACTCAGGACAATAAGTGTTGTTTCATCTTTTACCCTTGGGGGTTTGTTATCATGGATTTGTAGATGGGAAAGATGATGTTGGAAGGTCCTAGACGTGGTGGCCTCTATTTGCTTAATGATGAGCAACGTGATCATTCTTCTCCCTGCTGGATTCTTTTCCAATAAGACTAATGGTGTCACCTGGCATGTGCGGTTGGGCCATCCCTCCTCTTAAATAATGAAGCACTTGTCGTTTGTTATTGCTTTATCTAGTCAGCCCTCTAATGTTCATTGTGATAGTGGTAAACTTGGGAAGACATCTAAATTGCCTTTCTCTAGGTGGACTTCTTACTCCACTCAATGTTTTCATACTCTTCATAGTGATGTTTGGGGACCATCTCCCACTCCTTCTCTGGATGGGTTTCGATTTTATTTAAATATTGTCAATGAATGTTCTTGATTCACTTGGTATTTTCCCTTCCTATGAAAATCAAATGTGGCTGCCATCTTTATTAACTTTATGAAATTTATTCAGAATGAACACACTACTCATGTCAAGGTGGTTCAAACTGATGGCGGCGATGAGTACTATACATGTCAGGTGCTTGAGGACTTCTTTCGGACCAATGGTATTGCTCATCTCCTGTCCTGTCCCGACACTCCAGAGCAAAACAGCCTTGTCGAACGTAAGTACTGCCACGTGGTTGAAACCGATCTCACCTTGATGGCCCATGGCCATCTACCTTCTCAGTTTTAGCACATGCATTGGCAGTCGCTACTGCCACTTATTTGATTAATCGGCTCCCCTTCAGGTCCTTATGTGGCCGGACACCGTTTGAAGCCTTACTAGGCTCACAGCCATCCTATGAACATCTACGGGTCTTCGGATGTGTATGTTATTCTTCTCTTTAACCTTTTGGCCAAGGGAAGTTGGACTTCTAGTCTGTCCAATGCGTTTTTGTTGGATATTGTGGCCAACACAATGGCTACCGCTATTTGGATCCTCTCACTAGTCGCCTTTACATTTCCCAACATGTCTCCTTTAATGAACTGAGCTTCCCGCTGACTGCCACCTCAAAGCCTTCCTCGGCTTTGTCATCGGGACACTTTAATGTTCAGAAATTTCCCACTACCTTACTACAGGATTCTTTGGTAGTCTCCAGTGGTTCCTACCTAGCTACACTGGCAACACCTGCCTTGTCGCCTTTGTAGCCTCGTCCGGCCAATATTCTCCCGCCTCCGTCCAATATTCTGGACCCGCCTTTGGCTCCTGTCGTGGCCACTTCCGACTTGCCCACTCCTGCCTCCGCATCGGCTACTACCCACGCACCGAAGCAAGCCTTGTCAGCCCTTCCGCCTTCCTCTAGACCTTCTCCGAAGTCACCTTGTCACCCTATGGTAACTAGAACATAGGAGGACACTCGATGTCCTAAGATGCTCCTGGCGACTCATCATCCTATTCTCATGGCCCTCACTACTGCCTCTCATGCCCGTCCACCTGAGCCCACTACTTATAAGTAGGCTGCCTCTGATCCTCACTGGGTGCATGCCATGGAGGAGGAATTCTCTGCGTTAAAATGCAATGCCACATGGACCTTGGTCCCATATAAGCCATCTATTAACGTTGTTGGGTGCAAATGGGTTTATAAACACAAGTATCGGGTAGACAGCTCTATTGACCGTCATAAGGCATGCTTGGTTACTAAGGGCTATAATCAACGTCAAGATGTTGATTTTAAAGAAATATTTAGCCCGGTTGTGAAGTCTAGCAGTATTCGACTTATCCTCCCTCTGACCATATCCTTTGACCGGCCTCTTTGCCAGCTCGATGTCAAGAACGCATTCCTCCATGGTGATCTGCAGGAGGAGGTTTATCTTCAACAACCGTCAGGCTTTGTCGATCCTGTTAGGCCTAATCATGTTTGTCACCTTTGAAAGGTGCTATATGGGCTCAAGCAAGCGCCACGTGCCTGGTACACCAAATTCATATCTTATCTTCTTCATTTTAGATTCCAAGGATGTGCCTATGATACTTCTCTTTTCATCTGGCAACAAGGGTCACATGTGCTTCTACTTCTCATTTATGTGGATGACATTATCCTTACTGGCAGTGGCATATCTTTACTCTAGGGTTTTGTCAAAAAGCTCTCCCACCATTAAATGTCTTCTTGGGCATGTAGGTGACTCGGGTCCGACTCTTCACTCACCCTATCCCAGTCCCAGTATGCATTTCAGTTATTGGAACACTTTGGTTTGAATGGTATTAAACCCGACAAATTAAAGTCTGCTCGCTGCTGAACTACAATTCTTCGCCCACGATTCCAATCCTCTTCTAGATCCATCTTGTATCGTCAAATGGTTGGGTCCTTACAGTATCTTACTATGAGTCGCCCCGACCTAGCTTTCATAGTAAACCACGTCTGTCAATTCATGAATCAACCATGCTCCACTTATCTTGAGGCCATTAAAAGAATTTTTGGTATGTAAAGGGTACGTTATCTATTGGACTTCAATTCCACAAGTCACCCACTCTCTCTTTATATGCATTCTCTGATGCTGACTGGGTGAGCTACCCTGACAGTTGTTGCTCAACCATTGGTTATACTATCTATCTCGGCCTTAACCTTCTGCCTTGGGGCACCAAGAAACAACCCACTATTTCTCGATCCAGTGCTGAGGCCAAATATCGTGCCCTTGCTTCAACCATTGCTGAGGTCTTATGATTTTTATATTTACTTCGCTGCCTCAAGGTCCCTTTATCTACTCTTCCCACTCTTTATTGTGATAATATGAGCGCGATTCATACGTCCAAGAATCCAGTTTTTCATAGCCGCACTGAACACATTGATATAGATGTGCATTTTATCCGTGAGCATGTCCTCAACAGTACCATCCGCGTGGCTCATCTTCCTGGATCGAATCAAGTTGTTGATGTTTTCATGAAGTCATTACCAAGTCCAAGTTTTCTTCTTCTTAGATCCAAGCTCAATCTTCAGGACATCCCTCCATGAGCTTGCGGGGGGATATGGGAGCCAACTCAGAATATGACGTGCACAATTAACAAATCCAAATCAATTTGAAATTGTCAACGTCATATTCTTCTTTGATTGGATAACAACAAATATTCTTTGTATAGTAGTTACCTAAATTAGAGGGAATTCAAATCCCTTCCACCGTATACATGTAAAGCTTATAAATTTACAGTAATGAGAAGTATGACCGTATACAAATATTTACTTTGAGGTTTAAAATATATTAATATTAATTTTTATAAGGATTGTTTATTTGAAAAGTTTTATAAAAGTTATTTTCCATATCTACTATTAGAAGTAAGAATGTCTTAGATTCGACTAATTCTAAAACTTGAGAGGCTTCAATTAAGTCGTTGGGAGGTTTGACACATTTTCTTTATTGATGATTTCACTAAAAAGGTGTAGTTTCTATGCTCAAAACGAAGAACTGTGCTTTTCCCTATTTATGATTTCTTTAGTTGAAAATAAAAAAGGAGAAAAGGTTTGAGTTAACGAAAATTAATAATAAAGGAGAATACACCTCAAATGAACTTGATGACTTTGTAAGCAAGTTATTAAGAAGAGCTACACAGTCCGAATGGTTGAATTTTTGAACTTACGAATCGTGCTAAATTAGACCGGGCTTTAGTATTATTTTAGGGAGAAGCCATTTATATGGTTTCTTATTAAGTAATTTTTTTATACCACAATTGTGTTAGATTGCAATATTTAAGAAGAGATAAGATTTGAAAAATATGTTAGTTATTCATTATTTGAACTTTTAGTTGTAATGCTTATGTTTGAATTTTAAAGGATAACGGACTAAGCTAGATGTAAGGTCTAAATAGTATCTTAGAAAACATGTTTGTTATTCATTCTTTCGAACTCTTAATCATAATGCGTATGTTTAAATTTTTAAAGGGTAAAGGATTAAGCTAAATTAAGGTCCAAATGGTGTTTTTCTTCTTCTTTTTTTTTTACCTTTGTAATTGAATGAAAGGGTACAAATTACGAGATCTATTGCCTACAACTAACTAATTAGACAAGAAGTTACTTTTAATGAGGATTCAAAGTAGAAAGGATGCAGCCAAACGTAAAATTACCAAGATTTTTTTAATATGGACACTCCCACACACACCCGCACACCCCTACACCACTTGGGCACTCAAACCCATGACCTCGGTGTTGAAACATAGTCTATCTACCACTGAGCCATGGATTTGGACTCTGAGTCATTAAAGATTTTAAATATTTTGAAACATGTTCAAAGTCAACTTGTTGGTCCAAAAAATCCACAAGTTGATAAATTTGAAGACAACATACCTGATAATAAGCATGAATAAGAAACACTAGTTACTCAAACTCAAAGTGATTAAGACCTTTGTGGTCTCCACCCGAACCCATATATGTACATCCATTTTTAGATCAATAGAGTTACAGGTAGTGAGCTCTCACCTGTCTTAAAAAAAAGTGATTAAGACTATCTTAAGAGGGTCTAGAAACCTTCCACAGGCTTTAAAAATATGTGATTGCTTATGCTTATATTACAAAGGAGCATGAGCCCCATTCATACTGAGAGGCGTCAAAATTTACAGATGCTAGCGAGTGAAAAGAATCCATGAAAAAGAAGATAAAAGCTTAGTATACAAATAAGATTTAAAAATTGATTGAATAACCAAAAGGGTTAGATACTATTGGTTGTAAATGGTTTTAAAGGACAAAGAACGATATTGATGGGAAGGTTGAAAGATACAAAACCATACTGGGAGTAAAAGAGCATGTTCATGAATCATATATTGACATAAAATAAAAGTCTTAAGTTGTTCAATTAAATATTAATCATATTATTTCAAGTACTATTGTTGTGCTTGACCTAGAATTTAAGTAGTTAGATATGTAAAATATGCTTTTTTGCATGGTAATCTCGCTAAGAAAATATATATGACTCAATCCGAAGGAAAGACATCAAGTGTTGGTATAAGTTCATTATAAGCTTGTACCATCGAGTTGATTCTTTCATGAAAAGAAGAAAATTTTGATCAATTTAAGTGCATGGATAATGTAGGCTTTTAGACTTTTGATACTACAAGCCATACATATTGAAGTCTATGGAGGGTGTGAAATACCATCTAAGTGCTTTCCTCTAAATCGACTCTTCCTAATAAATAGATCCAATTCCAAGGTAAAGAGATCAACTTGAGAGAGAGAGAGAGAGAGAGAGAGAGAGAGAGAGAGAGAGAGCGGGGGGGGGGGGGGGGGGGGGGGGGGGGGGGGGGGGGCGCGGCTTAGACATCTCCACCCCTTTGGATGTCCAAGAGAAAAAAGAGCAAAGAAGGTGGGAATGAGAGGAAGAGTCTTCTCTTTCGTCCTTTCACATATGCAAGTGTGTGGGTTCACATGTAGATAAATCTCAAGGTGAGCATAACCCCCACCCTACCTTGGGTTATGTGCGAGCTTCTCTACTCTCCGCTCATCTAGGATAAATTGAGGGGAGACCTCCTAGGTTTGAGGACAGTATCAAACTTCTATAATGATCATATAATAGAAATATACAGTAACATACTAACCATTAATGGTTCGTAGGTTTGGAATTTGTTTATATCTAGATGAGGATTCTAAATTGATTTTAAAATATGGAATTTGTGAGTTTTTTTTTTTTCAAAATTAATGAACAATATGTAAATTAGTTATTTAGTTAAAGAGGCCATTTGAAAATTTGATGCAAGGGGTATGAAGTTGCGCTGATTCACTATGACAATTAAAGCATGTTGCACTTAATTAAAAATCTAGTAATTTATGCTTAGACCTAGTACAATGACATATTGTATATCACATTATATGTGATGTGGTGAAAGATTGGAAGAAATCATTATAGAAGATTCATATTAACAACAACATATTGAATATTCTAACAAAGCATGTTGCTAAGGATGAGTCCATTTGATGCAAGACTTCTAGTCGAGCTTATAATTACCTGATTATCATAGATGTTTGGGTAATGCTTTCTTGGAGTTCTTTTCACACTATTATAGAAACTAGTTTCCAAGTGCGAGAATAAGTTGTGGATTCTTATGTAGTCTCTTAAAAGAAAATTACAACTTTTTTGTCAAATTAATAAGATACATATAAAGCATATTATTTAAGGTTTTTATATGAACCCCTTTTATTTGAGGTGTTTATACCTATAAAAGGAAAATTTGGTGCAGAACACCATATGTGTGAAAGGTGCACACATGCCTTGTTAGAGCAAGTGAGAAAAACATGAAAAATTAAAGTCAAACAACTAAATATATGGCAAAAATCACAATTATCCATCTATTAATTAATTATAATTACACCCCACTTAAATGATCAACAAAAAAACTTCATTTAAAAACCAAACCACTCTTTTTATTAAACTTATGTTAATGTTTTGTAAATACAATTGTGTTATTATGCATAGTCAGATGAGGCGTGACTATTTATTGATGGGGATGGACACTTCATGTGGATGAGATCCACCCTTTCCATTAGGCGACCCACCCCATGTTAGGCCTTGATCCAGATATCACATTGGCCTAAAAACTAGAGTGGGTCACACCATAGGAAATAATGTGACCTAAAACCTCTAAATTCAAGTGATGTAGTTTTGAAAAATTAATTTTTGTAGAATACTTTCATTTGAGAGAAGAGAAGTATTAATGGATTATATGACATATGCAAAAGACATGGGCACCATCATAACTAATGGTGAGCATCCCATCCCAATCCTTCCTTATGGTGTGGCCTACTTAAGTTTTGAACCAACTTAATTTCTAGTTTCTAAAGTGAAAATGAAGTAGAGAACCTGATAGATGGTGTAGATGTAAAACCTTGTTTGTTCCATCCTGTCATACCCGTGCTTTAACATGAACGAGTCAAACTTCTTGTACCATTGCCTCGAAGCTTGCTCCAGCACATACAAGATATTCCTAAGCCTACACACCATATGCACCTTGCTTTTAACCTCGAACCCCTCTAACTGGCACATATAGATTTCTTCTTCCAGGTCACCATGGAGAAAGACAGTTTTAACATCTAACTACTCTATCTCCAAATTCATACTCGCAGCCAAACCGAGCAACATTCGAATGGACGTTATCTTCACCACATGTGAGAATATCTCATCGAAGTCAATACATTTCTTCTTACCAAACCCTTTTACCACAACTTTAGCCTTAAACCTCGTTTGTGAATTCTTCTGTTCAAATTTCTTTTTTAACACCTATTTGTTGCAAAGAGCCTTCTTACCCTTAGAAAGTTTCACTAGATCATTGGTGTGGTTCTTATGCAAGGATTTCATCTCCTCTTGCATAGTTTTCAACCACTCCCCTTTATGCACATCAGATAGAACCTCAGGATAGTCTTCTGGCTTGCCCTCATCTATTAGAATAATGTACTCATGGGTTGAGTACCTCTTGGACTGATGTCTTTCCCTAGATGACCTCCTAACTTGTGGCTTAACAGGTGGATCAAGTGGGGATTGCTCCCCCGATTCATCTATTATATGAATACAGTCGTCTAGTGCATCATGCTGCACTCCTCCGTTATCAGGCACCACGGGAGGAGTGATCGAATCCATATTAACTAGCTCACTAGAATAAGGTTGTGTCTTCTCACCTTTTTCAATGTCTTCAATGCACCGATCTTGGAAAAAGACCGCATCTCTGCTTCTGATTACCTTCTTCTCAATTGGATCCCACATATGATAGCCAAATTTTTCATATGCATACCCTAGAAACAAACAGTGCATGATCTTCGTATCGAGCTTGGTCCTCTCGTCTTTAGGTGTATATATGGATGTCTGACATCCAAACACACCCTTAGATGGTTGTATGATATATCACGTCCAATCTGAATCTTCTCAGGAACTTCTTCATTCAAAGGGGCAGATGAAGACATGTTTATCAAATACACCGTTGTGTGCATTGCTTCTCCACATAACATCTTGGGCAGCTTAGCATGGGAAAGCATGCACCTGATTCTCTTTACAATGGTGTGATTCATATGCTTAGCATCATCATTATGCTGAGGGGGGTCTTGGGCATTGTCTATTCATGCCGTATACCCAGGGCCTTATAATATTCATCAAATGCCCCGATGTATTCACCTCCATTGTTAGTGCGAATGCACTTCAATGGTCTACCTGTCTCTCTCTCTCAAGTATAGCATGAAATATTTTAAACACCTCAAAAACCCAATCTTTGGTTTTCAGTTCATATGCCCATACCCTCCTAGATGCATCATCAATAAATGTAACAAAATACAAAGCCCCACCCAAGGTTTTTGTCCTCATTGGACCACATACATCAGAATAAACCAAATCTAAAATATTTAATTTATTCACATGAGAAGCAGTTTTGATAAATTAAACTTTATGTTGTTTCCCCGATAAATAGTATATACAGGTTTTTAAATATGTACCTGTCATGTCTGGAAGGAGTTACTTTTTCGCTAATAGATAAAGCCCTTTCTCACTCATGTAGCCTAGTCACATGTGCCATATGTCCATAGTTGAGTCTTCTGATGCATTTAGTTAACCTTTTACAGATGCTCACGCTTGTCTTTTATAAGGTGTAACACTTCTTTCCTCTCGCTATGATTAATGAACCCTTGATGAGCTTCTAGCGCTTATCAATAAACTGGCTTTCATAGACATCATCATCCAACCTTCTTGTCGACACCAAGTTGAGACAAAGGTCGGGAACATGTCTCACATCTTTCAGTACCAACGTGCAACCCACATCGATCTTTACACATATATTGCCTATCCCCACAATCTTGGACAAATCAAAATTACCCATCTTCACTATGTCGTAGTCAACTGACTTATAGCTCGTGAAGTATTCTCTATATGAGGTAGCGTGATATGATACTCCCAAGTTGACCACCCAATCTGAGTCCTGACACATAGCAGTAAGACACCTGTCGTGCTCGGTTGAAAGTATAACAACTCATTAGAGGCGAATGCAGTCAACTCTTCTTCCTTCTCCTTCTCTTTAACTTTCTTATTGTCCTTCTTTTCCTTATGGCATTCATTCTTGTAGTGGCCCTTCTTGCCACAATTCCAACGCTTTACGTCTTTCCTTGCTTTTGACTTGCCCCTTGACTTCTCATGATTTTGAGGCTTTCTATTTTTCCCTCTCTGTCGTTCTCCTTCTGAAACCAGGGCCTCATGCTGAGATGACCCATTTGCTTTCCTTCTAGTCTCCTCATTAAGAAGACTGCTCGTCACTTAGTCCATGGAAAATTTCCCTTTTGATATGGACTTACTTAGAGACACGATTAATGTCTTCTAGCTATCAGCCAATATACTAAGAAATATAAAGGCCTATAGCTCATCATCCATGGCCAATTTCATGGCGGAGAGTTGGTTCACAATGCTATTAACTTCATTTATGTGTTCAGCAATCGAACCACCATCTTTGAACTTCAGGTTCGCAAGTCTTCTAAACATGAAGATTTTGTTTACGACTGTCTTCCTCTCATATAACCCTGTGAGTTTCTTCCATAGGCTAGTAGCAGAGGTTTCCATAGACACATAGTGGACCACGGTATCATCCAGCCATTTTCTAAATTACCCCACTGCCTTGGTCCAACTTTTTCCATTCTTCATCAGACATATCCTCCGGTTTTGTCGATATACCAAAAATCGGCCCATATAAGTATCTACAATAAAGTAGATCTTTCATCTTTGCTTTCCAGATGGACCAATTTGAGCCATTGAGACTACCATCCTTATAGGACCTCCCTCCATAATTCAAACAATAGCTCCCTCTAACCTGGATGCTTTGATACCACTTTTGTTGGGGAAAGGATACATAACCTTGGATCTCACGATCCCCAATGCACACGGTCACATACTAAAAAAAGATGAAACTAATCACAAACTACAAACACCAGAGATTTTTTTCCATGAAAAACCCTCTAACTGAGGTAAAAACCACGCACGAGACCTCATCCAGATGAACAAATTCACTATGTAATGAATGTTTACATAGCGATCAAAAGCTTCACTTGCTTGGATCCAATCAATCTTCACCCCAAAGGGCGGATAACAACCAGAGATATAGATAATGGAGAGATCTCACTGATCTGAGGACTTTGAAAGAGCTAAGAACGCACCAGCGTTGTGGACGAAGCTTCACGAACCCAGAACTCTCTCCCTTCAATCTTCCGCTCTCTCTTTCTCTCTTCTCTTCTTCTTTTTCTTTCTCTCTCACTTGCTCTGGACATGCTAATGATCTCTACTAACCCTAATCTGCAATATCATGTGCTAATATAGCACTCTAGGGAAGAATCAAAATCATAATAGGAAACTGCATGATGCAGTCGTGCGTGTCATTAGTCCAGCCGACCCAATGTTGTCAGCCTGCCGATATCGGCCTAAAGTTGTCCAACAATCAATCGAGAGAAATGACTAAATTCGACCTGCCAATCTAAAAATCGGTCAGCCGAGCCTAATCATCGGTTGGCGGACGTCCAACAAACGGCTTGTTGAAACTGTCCGAGATAGTCCAGCATGCAGGAGCCTGCCATGGACTAATTCGATCGGCAGACTCTGCCTCGTCGATCGGCTGATGACCCCAAATTTGCACTCCATCACTATAAACCCCATGCATGATATGATTAGTGGGAGATCATATAAAAAATACTTGGCAATCAATGTAACCATGGACTATAAAATCTTTATATATGCATGATGGGGCCATTAACTAGACAATCATGCATGGGTAGAGTCTTGGATAACACGTAATCAGAAATGGGTTACAACCTAAAGAACTGAGTCAGGAATGCAAGTCTTGCGTGTATATACCTGAAATCTATGTGCTCAAGAAAGATTGTGTGAGACACATATGAAACTTTTGTAAACAGTCACATTGATAAGGTTAAGAATTGTTATACATAGAAAACTAAAGAACTATTATACATAGAAAACTCGAGCATTGTGGTTAAGTCAACAAAGTATGCAACTTTGTGCTTATAGGAGTTTGAAATGATTGTTTGTCCTCGCAAGCGATCGTAGGTATTTATTTTTATTTATTTTTCTGCTTATTTTTATTTCTTCGCTGATTATATTGAACTTTATTGCAAATCAATAGAATCGGTGTTTCAACATTTCGTTTTTAATTCTTTTCATCCATTATTAACTTATTGAGAGACACAAGGCATGTAATTACCATGGGGAGAAAAGTCCTTTACACATGGCGGCCAATCTCACAGTTCCCTTCTAAATCGCATGATCATTGTACAAAATTGGTGACTAGGAAGGCGGTTGATCTCACCGATACGGTGTTAATCCATCTATCTCCGTGCTTAGGGTCCTAAAGTATGGCTCTGGCACACCCTAATCACACATGTTTGAATAAATATAGGCTTTCATTAACACGTGTGGCCTCATATTTGATTAAATAGGTAACACTCTCCTACTTATAAAATCTTCATTATTTTAATCTAATCCAAACTTAGTCACAACAAGCAATTTAATAAAATGTAAACTATAAACTCAAGCATTGTCCCAAATACTTTAATTATTTAATGTTAGCCACCCCCACATTGGGAATGGATACCTAGACCTCAATGTTGAGGCCAGATTATCTTCACTCAGTCTGCCATTGTCCCAAAGGTGTAGGTGTACATAGTTGTATTTGAAATCGTTGGATCCACATCACCTATCCAGAGCATCCATTAGGTCCATCCTGCTCTTCATATGCAGCCTTGAAATATCATAATGTTAAGATGATTTAAACCATCCATTTAGTTGCTTGCAGAAATTGATAGGCAAGATTGTTCATTAAAGATGAATCGAGTAACGGATAGTACCATGTTGCTGTAGTTTTTATATGATTAAAGAAGTTTAGACTAGATCTAATGAATTTACAACTTTGAACATGTCGGACAGTCGAAACATCAAACAACATCAGCTAAAGATGCAAGAATCACACCAATCAAATATCTGAACCATCCGATCAATAGGTCCAAGCACAAGAAAAACAAGTCCATTCATAAACTTGGTGACATCTACCAGCGGGGAACTGCCAAGGATTGTTAATGCTTCTAAAGAAACACTTTGGTCAGACAATGCTAGCCATTCAATCTAGCTATGGATAGTAAAATGGACGGTTATTAAAAAAATAAAAATAAAAATCCTGCACTCATATGATTAGGATCATCTGATGGCCGTTATTCTCGTTTAGTAGCCTGCCAATAGCGGATTCTAGTGAATCCACTATGGAAGCAGATTGCGCACTGCCCCCGCCTGGACGGTAATCCGTCCAGGCAGGGCTCCGTGGGGTCCACCATGATGTATGGGTTTTACCCACTTCATTCATATGTATTTTCAGATAATTTTATGCTATGATCCAAAAAATGAGGCAGATCCAAAGCTGAAATAGACCACACCACAGAAAGTAGTGGGAACGGTGACGCCCACCGTGGAAACCTTTCTAGGCCCCTCCATGATGTCTATTTTCCATCCAACCTGTTACCAACCGTCAAACAGACCTGGATGAAGGTAAAACACAAATATCATTTCTGCGACTCCCAAAAAGTTAAATCCCCAATTGATGGTCCACTTCAGCCTTGTTATCTGTCTCGTTTTTTTTTGTCTGGTAATCTAAAATGATATGGAAAAAGTAGATAGACCGCGTGGATAAAACCCGTACATCACCGTGGCCCAACAGAGCCCTTGCCTGGACGGATTATTATGGTCAAGGCGGATTGCGTCCTCCCTGGTAATAAAGTAGTATAAAAGAAGCGTACCTGAACGAATGAAGAGGTTGTTAAAAGAAAGAAGATGGAAGATGGCTTCTGCAATCAGTCGGAGAATTGATGAGAACGGAAATGGCGAAGCCAGCATATAAAGCACTTTTAAAGGTAGTGGAGATGCTCGGCTGGGAATCTATCTATCTGAGATGCACGCAGGGAATCTACCAATCTGCGCTGTACGCAAGTAATCTACCCATATTTGGTGTTCACGTAAGGAAGAACGCGGATTGCGTCCTACCCATGTTTGGTGTTCACGTAAGTAATCTACCCTCTGTGGGGCCGACCGTGATGTATGTATTTTATCCACGCCGTCCTTCCATTTTAACATATTATTTTAAGGCATTAACCAGAAAAGGAGGATGATCCAAAGCCCAAGAGGACCACACCATAGGAAACTGGAATGCCTACTGTAACTTCTTGGGGGCCACAAGTTTTTTATCAAGACGATATTTTTTTTTCCTTTCATCAAGGTCTATGTGACTTTATGAACAGGTTGGATGGAAAATAAGTATCATGATGGGCCCTAGAAAGGCTCATCACCTCTACTTATTATGGTATTATTGCCCACTTGAGTTTTGGATCTGTCTCCTTTTGGATCGCCCATACTGGAACATGTAGGGCGTGTACATGAGCTTTACAGCACATGCGTATGGGATTAGCAAAGCTCTAAAAGACAGATCAACAGTAAAGCATCCATTTTGTGGTTACTGACTTGGATGGTCTGGATTGACGTTCATGTATGCCATGTATTCAGTGAATTATTCATCCAACTGGGCCGGGCTGTTTACTAATTGGCCTAATAAATTTCTAGTATGCCACGTGTAGGGCCATTAGGGAGTGACATGCAGTAGTGTCCGTCTGTCATTGTGGGTCCCACACTGTGGGCTAACCTTGCCCAAAGAGTGGGCCAAGTCTCAATGAGCATTGTAGCAGGCCCAAATGGATAATTAGGTTTATTAGGTAGGATGAGCACTTACACGATACGGGTAGTAGTAATGGAGGGCCCACAAGGTGTGATGCTTGAGATCCAAACCATCCAACAGGGGAATCTCTATCTAATGTTCACCCAGCACAAAAATCAGACAGATCAGAAAATCAGGTGGGCCACACCATTTAAAACAATGCTGACCAGCAAAAACCCCAAAATTCAAGTGGTGGAATGCATGTTGTGCATTGATATCCAATCCGTTCAATAAGTGTGCTAACCATGACGATGGGATGCTCAGGAACTAGGTCAATCCAATCATCAAGTGGGGCAATACCTGAATTTAGAGTTTTCAATGGTGTGGCCCTCTAATGGTTCGGTTGGCCTGATACATCAAGGGATGTGGCAAAATAAATGTTTTAAATACGCCTAGCCCAGGTTGTTCTAAATCTGGGGCTGAGTACCAACCCCAGGCCCACCGTTGCCAGGCCTATGCTATGCCCAACAAACTATAATTGTGATATCTCGCGTTGGATCGACAAATTAAAAAACTAATCATGACATCATCCACCATTGATTTCATCTGCAGGTCCATCCATCATACGTTCAGTTTTAAATGTAACGAGAGAAACCGTTCATGGTTAACACAGGGAGCGAATTCGGTGTTACCCCGGGAACAGCTTAGTGGGGGTTACCCCTACCTTGTGGCCCACATGGGTGATATTTTGTACATCCACTCCGTCCATCCGTTTTTTCATCCCATTTGAGGAGGTGGAGCATACCACCGGAAACAGTATTGATTAGTGCCTCACCATTACAAAATCCAAAGAGCCCATCGTAAGGTTTTAGTAATGTTTATTTTCAATCGAAGCTGTTGATAATGTCAATAATATCTGGAATAAGGGAACGTATAAATATCAGCTTGATCTAAAACTTCTGTGGACCACATAAGCTTTTAATGGTCATTCATCACTGTTTCTAGTGGTATGGTCCACCTGAGATTTGGATCTTCTTAGGGTTTGGTATAACGTCCTAAAATGAGATGAAAAAACAGATGAACGGCATGGATATATAACAAATATATCAATATGGTCCCCACACGGTTAGAGTAAAACCCACTAAGCTGTTCCCCGGCTAATAGCTAATCCGCTCTCGTTAACACGATTGGTCCAACAGGGTTTGTTGCGGTACGATATGGAATCCACGCAACATCAGAATATCAACCGGGCGCGGATTGCGTAGTGTGCCACGCACCACCGGCCTCGGTTGTGTGGTGACGTCACAAAGTTATGCGGAGCCCACCATGATGTTGGTGTTATATCCACACAGTCCATCCATTTTACGGGGTCATTTTATGGCCTGACCTTAAAAATGAGAGAGATGCAAAACTAAAATGAACCACACCACATCCCAACGAGGAGAATGACAACCACAGTTGAAAGGGCCCCTATGATGTTTATCTGTCATCCAATTTTTTCATAATGTGGCACAGACCTAGATGAAGATGAAGGAAAAGCACAAATATCAACTTGATCGAAAACTCATGTAGATTCCAAGAAGTTTTTGATGGTAAGTGTTTAAATAGCCTGCGCTGAAAATGAGAGCAGACTAGGTGAGGCCCCGGCCTCACCCAAGACGGTGCGGCCCTTATGGTGCGGTTACCATGGGCCCACCTTGAAGTATGTATTATGTATCTACTTTGCCCATCTGTTTTTACGTATCATTTTATGACATAATCCGAAAAATGAAACAAATCTATTTATCAAGTGGACTATACCATAGGAAACAGTGTTGATTGAACATTAATGGGCCACTAAAGTTTTGGATTAAGCTGATATTTGTTTCTTCTCCCTTCATCCAAGCTTATGTGACCTTATCAACTGATCAGATGGTAAATAAACACTACAGAAGCATTAAGGTGAGCCCTAAGGAGTTTTTAATGGTGGGGCAGTCAACCACCACTGTTTCTTATGGCATGGTCCACCTGATAATAGGATCTGCTTCATTTTTTAGATAATGCCCTAAAATGAACTGCAAAAACAAATGAACAATGTGGATTCATAATACATACATCACGGTGGGCCCCATGGTAGCCCCATGGTAAGGGCCACCCATGTTGGGTGAGCCCAGGGTCTCACCTAATCCGCTCCCACTGTAAACAAGACTAATCGAACCACCGGGTAGGCCACACCATCAAGAGCAATGGACAACCACACAAAAACCCTCAAATTCATGTGGGAACCCTTAATGGTCGGACGTCTAGACATTTTAGGGTGTCCCATTTTTATGGTGGGGAACGCCACTGGATGTCAAACACAAACCACAGTGGGGCCCACAAAGGGGTGGTTCTCCGGTGCCATAAGGGTAAGGATCGTCTTACAACTACCATTGACGCAAATATAGACATTGTCTCATCCTCGGTGCGTTGCATCACGATCCAATTGTTATAGCCGCCTAAGTAACATATGACAGGCCTTCATGTCAACCACATCATAAAGTACTCAATCTTTATAATTCATACTAATTGAAAATGAGACAATGCATTGTTCAGTTATCTTGATCTCGTTCACCTTCTTGATTTAGCCAATCGTGTAAGGGGTAGAATGCTTTGTCATAGGTAGCCAAAACTTGTCCACCATCACCTTCAAGACAATGTTCTCACTTCTACCACTGTCTGTGATAACATCATATACCTTGTTATTCACGATGCACTGCACTGCAGAAAATGTTGTGCCGCTACGGGTGCACTTCTTTCCTTTGAGCGTAAAGGAGTCGCCTCACGACTAGAGACACCGTGATCCTCAGCTACCAAACTCTCATCGCCATCTTCTTCATCAACAACTTGTTCATTTTCATAGAACCCTGAGCCTCCTTCTGATGTATCATCTTCAGCGCCCCTTCATTGATGGCTAGATGAGTTGTGGGGCGTTGAAGACAAGTATTGGATAGATAATTAGGTTAGTCACAACGGAAGCAATGGTCCGGCCTCGACCCTTAGGGATTTGGAATCCTGCTTTGACCCATGGCTGTTGGCATTGTATGTTGGGGTCTATATGGGCCGCTCCTTGCTTCACAGTTTATGATCGTAGAAGGTGAGGGTTACCTCTTATTGGTTCCTTTTCCTTAGCTATTGCTATATCCTTTGTGGGGCCTATTGTAGGGGTCCGAGTTGTGGGATAGGCTTACATAGTAGTCCTCGATAATTGCATTTCCACCCTAGTAGTTAATTGGATGGCCTCATCCATTGTCCACCAGACCGGATGCATCTTAATCTGATCATAAATTGTAAGCTGTAATCTGCAAATGAACCACGCTAACTTCTACAGAATGATTCCCCTACCAACAGTTTTGATACTGTTGCAATAATACTTGTTCGTGGTTGCGAACATAATTAAGACATTTATTGCGTAGGCCCAGGCTTTGAGCTGATTTGACTAGTCTTGTCGAGACCCAACCACGTCACTCCGAGCAGCGGCTTTGCATGGTACTTAGGCTCAAAATCTCATCAAGTCGACTCATTGAGTTCGAGTCAACCCACCTGAGTTCCAGATTTTCAACTAGGCATCAAATATCATTTCGGCAGAATCCACTCTGCATGGATGATCTGGTCCAACAAATTAGCAAGGTCCATGTATCTGTGAGGTGCTTGTTCATGTAGAATGCAAACTGTTGACAAATTTTATATCATCTATCGTTCTCATTTGTGCGGCCCACCTTATAAGTTAATTGGCCTTATCTTTTGCTATGTCATCTGCATGGTGTGGGGACCAGCTGATACACATGTCACAGGCGAGCATGGCTGCGAGGGGACCAGAGATGTAGGTGGGACCCTGCCGCAGGTCCCACCTCGATGTATTCATTGTATATCTGCACAGTCACCAGTCTAATTTTTAGGTGGACTAGACCACATGAAACAATGATTATTAACCATTAAGAACCTTTTGTGGGACACAAAACTTTTGGATCAAAGCTGACATTTGTTTTTAACTTCATCCAGGTCCGTGTGACCTTATCAACAGGTTGGATGGTCAATAAACATTATGGAGGACCCTAGGAAGTGTTTTATGGCATGGATATACCATGCATACATCAAGGTGGGCCCTATGGTCAGTGTCACACCCCAATGGCTGTTTCCAGGTCGCAGCCAAGTTGCCCTCGTTGCAGGCTCCTTCACATGGCTGGCTGCATGTGGATGGGCAAGCCTCTAGATTTTACTCTCAGCTTGTGCTCGTTCAATGCCGGACCCTGAGTAGCAGATGCCTTTTCATCTAGCTCCATACTGTGGGATCCACTCTGAGAAACGTATATGGTGGGACTTAACCGTGAAGATGATCTGGTGCAGAAATCAGGAATTGTCTGCTCATCAGGCAGCCCATGTGTTCAACTAGGGATGGGGACTTTGGCAAATTTGTTAAACTGGACTTGCCTGATTTGGGTGGACGGTGGACCCACCATATACAATCTATATCATCAGATGAAGTGAATGATGCTTAATGCATAGGAGAGAAAATTAACCCGGTCGTTAGCCACAATGGCTCCTTTCGGCAAAGGGGGTTTGTAAGCAGAGGAAGGCAGCTTCTTTAATCGTTTAAACCGGTGGCCCATCCCAAACTCGACGTCTATGGCCCATGTATGGTCACCGAAAATGCCTGTACACTGGACCCTACTTTCGATATGCGATTGCCAAAATCTCATATATTGGTCTACATTGACAATCCAACTATCAGACTTTTGAGCACTTACTCTGGGGCCACTGGTGGTGCAACTTTTGAACGGTCTCGTTGGTGCGCCACAATTTCCAAATGGATAAAACCAATTTAATGGGACTTGCCTTTGATGGCTGGTCCAGTTAATACTTGTATTAGATGTGTTATGGATAAATTTGGGATACCCCGCTTTTGCATGGTCAAACCCATGCACAGTCGAAAACTGATATTCTCTATCTCTGTGCCCGAGCACTCGAACATTCAGCATTGGTTACGTCCGTATCTCACAGCGATTGGTCGCTTGCTAAAATCGAGTGATCGGCACCCTCCATTACCCTACCGACCTCATCAAACCCAAATGGTCGGCATCAAGGAATCTCCCAAGCATTCCACTCATGTTTTAATGCTTGTCTACTTTTTTCGTCTACGACCGACCATTGCTCTTCGAGCGCTCATCAATCACATCTGACCGACCACTGCTCTCCGAGGATTACTAGCGTTATTCTCCAAGTAATTAGGACTCTGTCACATGTCCCGCAAGTCACGGGATTTACTTCCCCGTTGATAAGGGAAATATCCACATGACGCAGATAATCTCACAGCTTATCTCTAAGGTAATGACGTATCGAGCCACGACTATGCAGAGGTGGATCTTAATAGAGTCAGGATTCTACTCAATTACAGTAAAGATATATACTATAAATACCCCTCCATGCCATAATCTAAGCTACGCAAAAATATAGCAATAAAGAGAATTATTCTCCTTCATTATCCTACAGTCACTGACTTAGGCATCGGAGGGCCATTAGCCGAAACCACCGGTGGTCATCCTAACCTTTGGTGGTAGTTGCAGGTTCCACAATCTTCTTATCCATATCATGATCCTTCAAATCTAATGGTGGAGGCTCAAGTTGGTCTCTGATCAACTAGTTGGTCCCTAATCAACATCTGGTGATGAGATTTAACGTCAACAGATTGGTGCTCACTGTGGGGCCCGCTTGTTTTGCCTTTGTCATCTTTTGAAATCACTTTGCAATGCTACTAAAGAAAAGTTCGAGACATGGATCCAAAACCATCGCTCAAGCAAGATCTACCTAGAGAGGAGAAGAGCCGAGTATGGCCCAAACCCAGCCTTTTGGAAGCCACTCGATTGAGAATGACACATGGGGCGCCACCACCACGATCGACAACAGACGATCCCGCATGGAGAAATATCATAGAGACTGATATTCAGAATGTTCGATTAGAGATGATGCGTCTCGCAAATATCGCAGATCGGATAGAGCACCGCTTACCACCTCTGTCGGCCCCACGGCAGGAGGGGGTCTCTTACCAGAACCAGGAGGTCAGCCAGGCTCCACCCACTTATAGAGCTCAACCACCTGCAAAACTCGTCCCACCTCCGGTGGCTCAGGATCACTAACGGACCGACGATGCAGAAGAAAGGCTCCCCGTTGGCAACTTATGTCATTCGCTGGGTGCTCGACGTCGACATCACAGACCAAACGACGTACCAGGAGGAGGTAATCATGTGCCTCGAGAAGCGACAGAAATCTCCAGCACTATTCGCCCTACAAACTGGGAGAGAGAGCTAGAAGAGTTAAAGAAGAAGTTTGCAGAGATAGAGCAACAACGCGCCTTAGGCATGCCGACAACATTGCAAGCGATGATCGACCAGACCAAGTCTCCGTTCATGGAGGAAATCATGTAGGAACCCCGACCCAAAAAATTTCGGGTACCTAGCAACATTCCATCCTACAATGGGTCTGGTGACCTGATCGAGCATCTCGAGGTCTTTAAGGCCTACATGCACCTAAAGGGGGTCAGCCAGGCTATCATGTGCAGAGCATTCTCCCTCACCTTGAAGGGTGCAGCGCCCCTCACCTGGTTCCGCAACCTCAAGCTCAAATCCATAGACTCCTTCACATAGTTATGCACCTTATTCAGATCACAGTTTATGGGAAGCAGCACCATGAAGAAGACTACCACTCATCTGGCTACTATGAAGCAGAAGAGCGACGAGTCCCTGAAGGACTTCCTTGTCCGATTCACGTCCGAAGCAGTACAGGTCGAAGGATACATTGATGAAGCAGGCCTCCTAGCACTCCTCAACAGAGCCCGTAATAAGGAATTTAGGTGGGCCCTCAATAAAAATACTCCAAAAACTATGGCCGAGTTTCAAGCTAAGGCCCAAAAATATATCAACGTTGAGGAGTTGGCCAAGGCCAAAAGAGAATTCGAGACAGGAAATCTGAGAAAAAAAAAGAGGCCCGAAGAAAGAAAGAAGGGATGATCGACGCGACCGGTCTCCCAAAATAGGTCTTCTAGAAGGACGCAATGCAGAGTATACCCCCCTCAACACCACCACTGAAAAGGTCCTTATGCATATCAAGGACCAGAAGTATACGACTTGGCCACCCAAGTTAAAAGAAGATCTCAATTCTCGGGATAAAAGAAAGTTCTGTGAATATCACCAAGACCACGAACATTACACTAGGGACTGTATCTCCCTGAAAGACGAAATTGAATCTCTCATCCACCGAGGACACCTGAAATCTTACGTAGAGCGCAATGATCATAAGCGCGACAGATCGCCTCGACAGACGGACCGTCGACGACAAGAGTCTACTGTGCAGGAGTCTATTCAGTCAGAAATAAGGCCAGAAGGGAGAAAGAGCCCATCTAGAGCCCTCTCAGCTAGCAGGAGAAATTCATACTATCGTCGATGGACCAAGGGGAGGTGGTGATTCAAAAAACACAAAGAAGGCCCACACGAAAAGGGCCCATGAAGCATACAACATGGAGAGGTCAGAGAAGTTACCCGACTGGAAGCGACAACCAATCATCTTCTCTGAAGAAGATGAGAAGGATGTCCAATTCCCTCACGACGACGCAGTCGTCGTGATTCTCAGAATTGCCAACTTCAAGACCCATAAAATCATGCTGGACACAGGAAGCTCTGCGGACGTCCTATATACATCAGCTTTTAACACCATAAATATTCCCAGGGGCCTACTTAAGCCAGTCCAGACCGCACTGATTGGTTTTGCAGGCGAGACAGTCGAGCCCGAAGGATGTATTGACCTTTCGGTCATCTTTGGGGAAGCACCGAACCGAATTAACATGATGATAGACTTCATGATCGTGGATAGGACCTCAAGCTACAACACCATCCTCAGTCGTCCGTCCATGGAAGAACTCAGAGCATTTATCTTCCCGTTAAATGCGCCTTCGGAGTTTCATCAAGGAAATTCCTTGGATTTTTGGTTGGTAGGCGAGGGATAGAGGCAAATCCCAAGAAAATCCAGGCGATAATAGACATGAAGCCGCCCAAAACCCTCTGAGACATCCAGAGACTTACAGGGAGAGTGGCTTCACTTAGCAGATTCATCTCGCAAGCTAGCGATAAATGCCTGCCCTTTTTCAAGTTGCTGAAAGGGTCGGCAAAGACAATGCAATGGACTAAAGAATGCGATCAAGCGTTCGGACAACTCAAGGTATACATGAGCAATCCCGCCATATATACTATCAAAACCTATCCCTTGACGAGACTTTGATCCTTTATTTTGCCGCCTCCCTGACCGCTATAAGCTCCACACTCATAAGGGAGGAGGATAAAATTCAGAAGCCAATTTACTACATCAACAGAGCAATGGTCGATGCGGAAACCCGCTACCCCATTATTGAGAAACTCACCCTAGCACTAATTACGACTGCTAGAAGGTTACGGCCGTACTTTCAGGCGCATACAATCATAATCTCTACGGACCAACCACTACGGTAAGTACTGCAAAATCCAGGTACGTCAGGAAGATTGGCCAAGTGGGCCATCAAATTGAGTGAACACGACATCCAGTTCTGTCCCCGAACATCAATCAAAGGATTGGCTGTCGCCGACTTCATCCCAAAATTTACCGATTCAGTGCCAACTGATGACACTGAGCCGACCGAGACCGCTAGGCCGACTAAGGATGCTCAGCCCATCACTACGCCCGCCTCATCCACTAATCGTCCACAATGGACGCTCTATGTCGATGGATCAGCATCAGGACAAGGTACTGGAGCTGGCATTATTCTAGTCTCTCCCAACGACTGCAAGTTGGAGTACGCTCTCCATTTTGGCTTCCCAACAACTAATAATGAAGTCGAGCACGAGGCACTCCTCGTCGGGCTATGAATGGCCAAATCTATGGGAGCGGCAAAACTATGTGTTCACAGTGATTCACAGCTCGTCGTGAATCAAATTTTCGAGGAGTACGAGGTTAAAGACGAGAAAATGATGTTGTACAGAGAACGGGCCCAGGTTCTATTAAAGGAGTTCGAGGAATACGAACTCCTACAAATCTCAAGAGATCAAAATCACATGGCTGATACTTTGGCCCGACTTGGAGCATCTTCAGAGAATAACACCGGTCGAACAATCCTGGTTGAACACCTCTCCGAGCCGAGTATCACTCGGAAGCAGGTTATCGAAGCGTTCCCGATTGATCAGTCCACATGTTGGATGGATCCTATTATCCATTATCTTAAGGAAGGACGGCTCCCATAAGATAGAAAAGCTGCCAGGAAGTTTAAATTTTGTGCCCCCAAGTATTTCTTGGAAGATGATGTCCTCTACAGGAGAGGATATTCGCTTCCGCACTTGCGTTGCATCAGGCCAGAAGAGGCCAACTACACTTTGAAGGAAATTCATGAAGGAATTTGCGGAAATCACCTTGCTAGTCGTTTGATGGCATACAAAGCAATCCATTAAGGATACTACTGGCTTACCATGAATGCTGACACTGAAAATACTTAAAGTTCTGTAACAAGTGCCAGTGATTCACCAAGATACCGCAGAAGGCGCTGGAGGATTTAATGCCAATGGCAGGCCCTTGGCCGTTCGCACAATGGGGATAGATATAATCGGGTCCCTACCGCAAGGAAAGGGCCAATTTCGATTTGCCATCGTGGCAGTAGACTACTTCACAAAGTGGACAGAAGCAAAGCCACTAGCATCCATCACCGATCGGCAGGTCAAGAAATTCATTCTAAAAAATATTGTATTCAGATTCGGCATCCCCCACACCATCACAGATAACGGTCGGCAGTGCGACAGCAAGAAGATTAAGGACTTCTATGATGAATTAAAAATTCGACACATGATGACAGCTCCATATCACCTACAGGCCAACGGACAGGTGGAGGACCATTAATAAAATCATCAAATATCATTTGAAGACCAAGTTAGAAGAGCGCAAGGGTGACTGGCCAAAGCTTATGTCCAAGGTTTTGTGGGCATACCGGACCATTGTCCGCACATCAATTGGGGAGACCCCGTTTTCGTTAACATATGGGGCCGAAGTTATGGTCCCAGTAGTGATTGGAATGCCGTCACATCGCGCGACTCACTAAGATCAAGAAAGGAATGAAGACGCCATGAATTTTCAACTCGACCTGTTGGAAGAACGAAGGAGCAACGTTCAACTGTGACTCACGATATATCAACATATGGTCGCTCGGTGTTTCAATTCACGCGTTAAGCACCGACCGCTCTGCGTAGGCTACCTCGTCCTTCGAAGGAAAATACCAAACATCGCTCGAGACCTGGGCTCCCAAGTATTCGGTCTTAACTGGGAAGGCACGTACAAGATAACAAGGATGATAAAACCTGACATTTACAAATTGGAGGACATGGAAGGAAAGGCACTGCACCGACCATGAAATGCAAATAATCTACGAAAATATTACCAATAAGGAGACCCCGCATTGGGTGACGATGTAATAAGATTTCTTTCAACGCTTTCAAGCTAAAGTCTAATAAAGTGCAAAAATTTCGATTCGACTAATTCTACTTACAATTACTAAATCCATGGCTGAGGCCATCTAAAATATAAATGCCCACACACGTGGGCGTATCATTAACATTTAGTTGGTAGCACACACTACCCAAGCGAGGGACAAGGCCGACCAGAGCGTCCCCTAACTGAATAATACATACACACATACACAAATAAGAAGTTCTAACCAAAGATTGGAAAAATTCAAAAGAATCATTATTCTCATTCATGGAGTAATTTTTGCAGAAGGATTGGTTACATTGATAGCAGGAGGTTCTAAGGAGACAGAACATCGAACGGCCAGCTTGGAAATTTCTTAGATTGCCGCCTGAAGAACGTCCGAAGGTTGACCACCACTGGACACTTCGACTCCCCCTTCAGGGAAATCGTTGCCAGTTTCGGTCACACATTTTATTACGGTCAGGGCTCCATCCTACTGGGCAAACTGCATCTCTTATTTTTTGAAGCCCAGTCAAGTCCAAATTAGGATGGAGACGCCCAATCACTTCCATCGTCCGAGCCCGACCATTCTGATAATTGGCCAACCTCTCCAGAATATATTCCCGAGATGCACGGAAACCATCAACCGCCTTGGTTTGTCCCTCTAGAATATCTTACTCCAGAGCGAAATTCCTCGCCTTCACAACCTCCAGTTTAGAGACAACTTCTGTCAACTAAAGCTCCGATGCCTTCTTCTCCTTCTCCCTCTCTAATCTCTCCACCTTCAGTCCCTCCTCCGTAGCAGTCAACCAAGACCGAATCCTCAGAAATTCCGTCTCCAGACCCTCATCTCGCGTCTGATAGCTCTACGCGGTTTTTATTGAATTATTGAGGCTGCCCTCTAACTCTTAGATTCGAGCCTCCCTCACCTCCCTTAACCTCTCTCTCTCTCTCTCTCTCTCTCTCTCTCTCTCTCTCTCTCTCTCTCTGTCTTAGACTAACCCCGGCCGCAGCCAATTTCTTCTCGGTGTCCGATAGCTGAGCATCTTTCCAAGCAACAAACTCCCGAACCTCGTAAATATCAGCGCGGGTCTTCAGCACCCCGTTGAGACCCTGGACGATCCTCATTACCGACCGGTCAATGGCATTCTCCAAGGAGAGTCGGTTTACGGCATCTAAGTAGTTAGACTCGACCTTCTCGAAAAGATAAGAACATATCCAGAACTGATGGTCCGGTACAATGTACGGCTCCGTACCACCCGGGGCAAGAGCAATAACGAGTCTATCCGACTTAGAAGATCCAACTTGGTCACAGTTTGCGTCGAGTGTGGGGCATCAGGCATGACGACCATTGGAACGGCCGAAGATTGATCCATGGGGGGAGGGTCTGCTCAGCGCGATTTTTTGGAGTGGGAAGGGGTGGTGGAATGATTGCTAGGGCTTCTGCCCTTAGAGGAATTGAAGTAATAGTGGGTATAGGCCCGGACAAAGGAGTTAAGGCCGCAGGCGATTGTCGCAACCGCCCAGTAACAGCTGCAGTAGCAGAGGAGGATTCTCCCCTTTTCCTTTTCTTCTGAGCATCGCTTTTGCAGTTTAGAAGGGTCCCGCACCTGGGAAAGATCTGTGGGGTCCATCCCTGCAAAAATCAAGATAAAGGGGAAAATCAATAGTAAAAAATCATTCAGAAACGCTAAAATTTACAACTACAAACTACAACCTACGGTGATTACCAGGAGGGCGAGGGACAATTCTCGCCCTAACAAGCAACACGGGATGGAGCAAATACTTCATATCTTGTACTCCTTCGGTAGCCCTCCTCGTTGCCACTATCTTTTCATGAAGGCCACCTCTCTGATGGCCTCGAACTAATCCTTACCCCATGCTGAAGAGGAGGGGGGGGGGGGGGGGGTGAGTGGGGCATGATATCCGGATCCGACTATAGGGTTATTCTAGTTGCCAGACACGAAGAATCATCGATTCTGATGATCCTTGGCAGATTGGGGGTTGCTAAGAATAAAGTTCACTCCATGAAGGAAGGTCAGATAGTACCACTCGGAGGGTTCACCAAACCTTCTCAAGGAATATAATCTCTGGAAATCCCTCGGGGTCATTTCACCATTCCCGACCTCCTTCCACAAAACGTACAGCCCGAACACCACCCGTCAACCGTTCGACATCAATTGGCCATGGGCAATGTTGTATTATTTCAAAACACCAGCCACATATGGCAACAGCAGCAAACGAAATCCTAAAGGAAACATATAGTCATATACGGCCACTTCGCCCATCCTAGGGTTGTTGCGGTTTCATTCGGACTAGGCAACCGAAAAACTACATCTTGTGGGACATTAAACTCCTGCCGAACATTCTCTAGATCCTCTAAGGTGAGGGTTCAGGGATAGTCTCTAAGAGAGTGATTTGAGGAAGAAGAGGCTAGTCCTTTTCCCCTCCTTCGACGAAGACCAGTGGAGGAGGAGGATTCAGGTGGATCCTCCCCAATTGGGACTGGGGCAGTACGTGAAGAAGAAGATATTGATGAAGAAAGACTTACAGGTAGATAAGTGAAGCAACGACCATGAAGGTGAGTAAGACAAAATAGCTAAAGGCGATTAAGGTTTTTCTCTCTTGAGCGAAAGTTGTGGTAAGAAGCCACCAATGGCACAAGCACAAACATAAATATAGAAACAATCATCACGGCCTTACATACGTCGTTTCCCTATTCCATTTTGAATTCGAAAAGGCACGCCATATTTAATGAGAGACACGCGTCGAGCCCACATCCTTCTAAGAAAGGCAAACGGCATGTCACATTGAATGATCCGACGCTTCGCATGAGAAGGAGACGTATGTTTCTTGTCTTTTCTGCATATTTCCATACGATGGTTACTTTTCGAAAAGAGTGTCTTGATGGTTAAGCATTTACTCAAACGTCACGCTCGACTTATAAAAGGTTATATCTCTAAGCTGACCTGACCAGTGCCCGAAAATCATCCCCCATTGAATAACCGTGGTTAACGGTCGATAATCGATAGAAGCTGACCACAGTCATCGGTCGGCAATGCCCTTTATGGAATTTAGAAAGACAAGAAAATAGTTCGGCATTGCAAAGAAATTTTTTATTTCATATAAAGAAACCCATTACAAAGGACCCGCACGGGGTATTACATCAAACAGATCAAAGTCTTCCAAAGGAGTTCAGTAATGAATGAAAGAACAAGAGGAATAGAGAAGACGAGAGGAGGCTACTCTTAGTAAAATACTTCATTCGAAGCAACTTTTAACTTTGGAGTAGAAAAAGGCTGATGAGAATGTCTGGAGGCTCGTGGAACATCAAGAGAGGAACTCAATGCCCTTAACCTCGTCCCCACCCTCATCCATTCGTCCAATGCCCTTTTTCCTTCCCAAAGGAGATTGGGCCAAAGGCGATAGGAAGTGCCAAGGGCAAAAAACTGTAATGGGAGTAGAAAGCGACAAAGATACCCATATGCAACAGTTCCCACACGTAGGCAGATTTCTGCCAAGTGCGAGTGCCATCTTATAAGTCGAATACCCTTCTCTTCCCAACGTGAGCCTCTCTGCAACCAGCGGATCTACGATCGGAAAGCCGTGAGCATCCTTCATGAAGAATCCTTATGTGCATAGCCATACCCCATGTTTGCTGCTTGAAAAGAAGATGTTTTCCCAAGCCATTGCCTCGATGGGAGTTAAAATGTCCAAGTCCTCCCAGAGTTTAAGAAGAAACAGAACCAGGCCAATAGAACCCATAGGAGCTTTCACAAAGCTTGGATCAGAAGCGAAGGCTAAGGATCCCATTTATAGAACTTTATGTGACTACTTCAGCTTCCGAGGATCCCACGTGTCAACGTCTGGTTGATCGCTTTGTTTCGTCTTCCACGCGTAATAAATAAGGATGGGAAAACCAAACCTGCATTGATTCAAAGCACTAAAAGGGCAGTGCCACATAAGGTACCTCCAAACTTCTGAGATAGTGAGAGGATCGAATGCCAGTTCCCTTTTTTTGCCTTTATGCTCTTAAGTCATTCAAAATAGACTCGAGAGCAGGGAGGCTGGTTGTTATGGGTAAATTTGGGATACCCCGCTTTACGTGGTCAAAGCTACGCACGGTCGAAAACTAATATTCTTTATCTCTGTGCCCGAGCACTCGAGCATTTAGCATTGGTTACGTCCGTATCTTATAGTGATCGGTCGCCTGCTAAAACCAAGCGATCGGCACCCTTCAGTACCCGACCGACCTCATTAAACCCAAACAGTAGGCATCAAGGAATCTCCCAAGCGTTCAACTCATGTTTTTATGTTCATCTACTTCTTTCGTCTACGACCGACCATTACTCTCCGAGTGCTCATCAACCACACTCGACCGACCACTGCTCTCCGAGCATTACTAGCGTTATTCCCCAAGTAATCAGGGCTTTGTCCCGTGTCCCACAAGTCACGAGATTCACTTCCCCATTGATAAGGGAAATATCTACATGATGCAGATAATCTCAGCAGCTTATGTCTAAGATAATGACGTATCGAGCCACGATACGTGATCCATCCTATGCAGAGGTAGATCTTGACAGAGTCAGGATTCTACTCAATTACAATAAGGATATACACTGTAAATACCCCTCCATGCCATGATTTAAGGCACACGAAAATACAGCAATACAAAATTATTTTCCTTCATTATCCTATAGTCACTGACTTAGGCATTAGAGGGCCATCAGCTGGAACCACCAGCGGTCATCCTAACCTTTGGTGGTAGTTGCGGGTGTTGAGCTCTTAATTGTGCATATTCTAACCCCAATTCATCACTCATTGTGCGAGATTTTTATGATTTAAAGACTAATTGAATGCATGTTTTGTGATTGCAGGATTGAGAGTGGACTCCGCCTAATTGAAGATGAAAAGGGCTTACTTAGAACCATTTGGATGAAGATCGAAGGAGGACCAAAGAAAGAAGGAAGCAAGGAAAGAAGAAAAGAAGAAAGAAAGAAGAAACTGAACCAGAAACAGGCTAAGACCGGTCGTGACCGGTCGGCCAGGAAGGTCATACTAGTCAGTGCGACCGGTCGGCCAGCTTCCCATAAAGGTTGAGCTCTCTGGATGTAGGCATAACACAGTCTGACCGGTCGTGATCGGTCGCCCAGGCCAGTCCAACCGGTCCAGACCAGTCGGCCAGAAGAAAATTTAACTCCAGAGCTTGGTGGACTGTCTCACAGTGAGGCACGACCGGTCGCGACCGGTCGGCCGACTACTTAGACCGGTCGTACGACCGGTCGGCCACATGAAAAATCAGAACTTTCTATTTTTAGTCCGATTTCTCTGCGCACTGCGTAAGTGTTACGCAAATTCTCGAATCTTCTGAAGTTGCGGAACCTCCCCACTATAAAAGGACACCTAGGGATCGTTCCTAGGGTATCTTAGAAGAGTTTAAGCAAGGTTGGAGGCGGCGGAAGTGGATTTCGGAGTTCCACAACTCCTAATTTGTTTTACTGTTTTATGCTTTTCTTAAGTTGTTTCATGTTTCCTTGGATCATGAGCAACTAAACCTCTTAGCTAGGGCTAAGAGGTGAAGCTTGTAGTAGATCTAAGATGTTTCAATTCGTTCTAAGTTGGTTTTAAGTTTGGAATTCATGTTTATGAACAATGGTTTGAAGTTTATACAAGTTCTAAGTAGTTTTTCTTAGTCTTATGATGACTCATGGATGTTTGGGAGAATTACTTAAATTCTTAATTGGTTTGTATTAGTCTAGACTTGTATGATCCGAGGAATTGGAGTACGCTCTAGTACTATGATCTTCATGTGGGAACTTCCTACCAAAGTTCTACTTTTCTGAATTTCTGTGCTATGTAGGACTGTGCATGTGATTTGAATCAAGTTCAAATTGTAATCTAGCCTTGTCTTGTGACAGGAGTTGAGGATGGTTATGATTGTGATCTGAGCCTATTGGAATTGGGACTGACCTATGCAATTGAGCATGCTCAGCCTAGCTAGCATTGAGTGAATCATACACATGGTTCTTACATATGGCAGATAGTTTGGTTTAACAGCTCTATCAGCCGGCTAGATAGATCTTAATATCAATTCTAGTTGAGAACGTGAGAAACCACAGCGGATTGAACATCAAGGATTGCTACAAGTGGATCCTTGAACCCCTAGTGCCTTTTTATAATTGTTTACCTTCAAATTAGTTTAAAATCGTTACTTACATCAATCTCATACAAAATCTGGTTGTTAGCTTTTAATAGATATTATTGGATGTGTTTGTGAATTCCTACACAAGTCCCTATGGATCGACCTCGGTCTTACCGAGATTATTACTACATCGCAACCCTACACTTGGGGAAGCGAACAGCAGGTTCCCCAATCTTCGAATCCATATCATCATCCTTCAAATCTAATAGCAGAGGCTGAAGTTGGTCCCTGATCAACATCTGGTGATGAGATTTAACGTCAACAAGATGTATTGCCTGATTGATGAGATATTGGATCATTATCCATCCATGAGGCGGCGTAGGAAAATAGGCCAGCCCAATGATAAGCTGAGTGTAAAATGGACATTGAGCAGTACATTGTATGTAGTATAATACCACTTGTTTTTACTGCAATTGGACGATCTTGTTCACCCATGTGTGGGCTAGTATTGTGGACCAGTAGCTTCTCAACGACCCATATAAGCTGGTGTCTATTAGAACCACGAACCTTGACCAAAAGTAGAGGAATGTATTCTTAGAAAACATAGGGAAACAATGCCATTTCCCTGTTTTTGTTCCATTTGAGAACTCTTCCTTATATAATTCCTTCATGAAAGTGTTTCTATGGAGTAGAAATCCCCTCATATGCTCCCCATCTTTTGCATGTGGATCATGTTTGTTGGGAAAAAGGCCAGCAGCAGAAGCAAAGTCGAACACGCAGCAGCAAATAGAATCAAACGAGCAACACAACGCAATCACACACATGCAATCAACCACACAGAGACAATCCAGTTTTACGTGGAAAAACTGTAAGTTTTTCTATATGGTGGGCTCAACTGATCAATGGCCTGATCTGATATAGGTGCCAGATCTATAAGAGGACTGATCAGTGGACCCCACTACACTGTGATATCATAGAGATAATAGGGGTGTACGTCTAAACTGCCTAAAAGCAGTGTTACAATAGGACATGGATTCTTAAGATACGAAATTCATGTGGAACAAGAGTGGCAGTGTTTTGATGGGTTTTATACTGCCACACCCACTATAAACCCTATATAAAGGGTGTTGGGTCCCCAATTCGGGATTACACTTAAAACAAGCCCCATCTAAGGTTTTTTATACAACTATTCTAGATGAGGAAGATCTAGACTAGGATTCGAGATGGCCCACCAAACAACTATGTTTTGTGTTTCAGATTATTCGATCTACATATTCGATGCACTGCATGGTCCTATGAATTCTGCGATATACAGATTCTTACAGTTGGTAACAGAGCCGACTATGCATCGTTTATGGGAATCTTCTCAGATTGTTGAATCTGATCATGAACTCTTAAGAGCCGGATTTGTGTGTTTTATTATTGCCGGATTGAGCATTTGTCTGTGAGACAAGGCGTTATGGTATTGCCAAAATCCGACACTCTCACCACACATCAGATCCGCATTAAAGAATGATTTCACCAGAGATTGTTTTTCATTGCTGGAGATGCAACAATGATTGTTGATACTTGTAAACGGTTGCCGGATTCTGGTGGAACGAAAGGGGTTAAACCCATATTATGGCGGCGCAAGCCATCATTATCTTTGTTACAGAGGGTTTGCAAAACCCATTCAGTTAATAAAAAGAACTGAAGTAAATCCAGATGCGAAAGACAGAGACCGCACCTAAAAGCTGCTCCGCTACGTGGAAGAGACCGCCATTAATGGTGGTATCTCTATTGCGTTTGGATGGGCCGCTGTTGTCGCCTCTTCATTATCCGTGGTTAGTGATGAAATTACCTCTCAATCAGTGCATGCCGACAAACCATTGATAACCGATTTGAGATCTCATTATCTTCCATCAAAACATAGGTATCCCTCTTATGTTCAGAATCGGCATTGGACGTTGGTTCTCTGAATGGTCTGAGTTACCTAACTGGTCATTCTGGCGGTCGGTGACTGTCATTCAGCGGACCAGCAACGTCTGTGGTGTCGGTGGCGGGATGTAGCTTCAGCATCTCTACGGCTGAAGAAACCCTTGTGTGTTAGGGTTTCTAAATAAAAAAAATAACTTTTGTCCAATGTGATGGTTCTATCCAGCGCTTGCCCACCTTTGCAAGGTTCAGATGTCTTACACATGTCTTGTTGGCACTCATGTACCTACTAACTCAATCCAAACCATCAAAATTGTGGGCCCCAATTTTCAGATGAATGGACCTGTGCCCCTTCTTTTCTTTCACCTTTTGTTGTCTAGTGGGCCCGCTCGGACAGTGTGCTACGTTGGGTAGACCTGTTACAAGGCCTCACCTTGTTAGTGGATCACCTGGTGGGTCCTGCTCTTAGATTTATCTGATCCAAAGATCTAGACATCTTTTCTTTTTTTTCTTTTTTTTGGAGCAAGTGCAGGTCGGTCTAGTGGTTTTTTTGTCGATCGACTCATGGGCTCGTCCCAATCCTTTTGGGCTTAATTTGTGGATGTTAGCTTACTAATTTTATACCCTATCAAGAACCTATATGTAGATGCTACCATGTCTAATCTTAAGGCCTGTTTGATGCCCATCTACAACTCATTCGTGGGTCTCCTCTTGGGCCTTATTTGATTTTGGGGCCAAGTATGAACTAATTTGGGCATTCATCCATTGACACTCATAAGAAGTTGTTTATGTTAATTTTGGGCCTATTGTGGTTATGGTAGCTGACGCTTATAGCCCCTGGTTTGGGTTATTAAGCATTATAATAAACACTATTTCAAGCCGGTTATATGACCATTTAAAGTTTAGGTATCAACCTTCCTTTTAAGGCCTGTTTGTGAACTTTATTCTTAGATCTAGACTATCTATTTTAATGAGTGTACAGTCTGGCTCATTTACTAGATGAATGATTTAGCATTTGAATTTTTCATCATGTGGACCTTAAGTATCAGATTTGAACCATCACTACAAGAAAACAGATTTTTTACCGACGAAAGTATTCCCGACGAAATAATTTTCGTTGGGAAAAACTATTTTTCCCTACGAAATGGAAAAATCGTCGGTAAAAATCTCCCTTCACCACCAAATTCATTGCCGCCATACACTTTTACCGACGAAATTATAATTTCGTCGGTAAAAAGTTTATTGCCGACGAAGATACCTGTCGCTAAAAAAGAAAACAGCAAATTTTACTTTTACTGACGAAAATTCCCGTCGGTAAAAGCGAAAACTTTTACCGACGAAACTTTTCGTTCGGTAATAATGTGCAATATGTGATTCCCGCCAAGAAAAGAGGTGACTTTTACCGATGAAAATTTTCGTCGGTAAAAGTTTTGAAAAAGACTTTTACCGACGAAACAAAACTTTTACCGACGAAAATTTTCGTCGGTAAAAGTGGTCTTTTTAACTTACCCGATCGCCCTCTTTTCTCATTCGGTCTCTCTCTCTCTCTCGCTCTCTCTCTCGCTCATCTCTCTCTCTCTCTCGCGCCATCTCTCTCGCTCTCTCTCTCTCTCTCTCGCGGCCATCCTACGCCACCACCGGCCGTCCCTTCGCCAACACCGACGCCGCCCGTACGCCGTCACCGACGCCACCCGCTTGAGCACGCGCCTCCACCAACCACCGTAACGCTGCCGCCTCCGCCGTAACTTCTCCCCCTTCCTTCTGCCTCCATTTCCTCTCTCTCTCTTCTCTCTTCTCTCTCGTTTCTCAGTTGTTATTGTGGGCCCATGTGGGTCCCATGCGCCATCTCTGTCCAGCGCATGTGGGTCCCACCATTGCTGTCCATTGCATGTGGATCCCACCGTTGCTGTCCATTGCATGTGGGTCCCACCGTCGCTATCGCTGTCCATTGCATGTGCGTGGGGTCCGCCTTAGCTGTCCACGATTTGGTGGGGCCCACTGATTTAGTAAATTCCTAATTAGGGATTTTGAAATTAAAATCCCCTAATTAGGGATTTCAAAATTAAAATCTCCTAATTCCTTCCTTAATTAGGAATTTTAATTTGTGATTTACAAATTAATAAAAATCATGATATACAATAAATGTGGGGCCCACCGTCGCTGTCCACTGCTCGTGGGGCCCACAGTGATTTACGTATTTTATCCACTCCGTCCATCCATCTTAGCAGAAAATTTTAGGTATGGTGCCCAAAAATGAAGCATATCAAAATCTAAAGTGGACCACACCACAAATGTGAACTGAATGTGTATCATTGAAAAATTCTTGGAGGACACAGAAGTTTTGGATGAAGCTGATATTTGTGTTTTCCCTCATCCATATCCATGTGATCTTATGAACAGGTTGGATGACAAATAAAGATCACTGTAGGGTCTGGGAATGGTGGAAATCATTATTCCCACTGTTTCCCATGGCATGGTCCACTTGAGAGTTGGATATGCTTAAATTTTGGGCTCAACCACTAAAATGAGGTGGAAAAACATAAGGACGGAATAGATAAATCACATACATTCTAGGTGGGCCCAACTGAGTTTACTCTACACTCCGCACTCAATCCGATTCCCATGGTGGGCCGCCCATACTTATTTGTTCACAAAATAGTCATTAGGTATTTGATTAAACTTGATTCATGGTGTTGATGATTCTGCCATTTTCATGTGCTTGTGTATCTAGAATTGATGGAGCAAACCCGGATGTGCGTCGGAGCTATCCGTGGTTGATTTATGTGGATATGTATGTTGTGGATGTATTTGGCTTATTATTAATAATTATTTTTTGTCCACAAATGGTAGTATAATAGAATCAGTTAGCCCATTTGGAGATTTCTATATTGCCGAGCATAGATAAAGTGTGTTTTGGAGGTATAGAAATCTGCCAAATTGTCCTGTTGGACAGTCCAAGGTTGGATAGATTGGAATGTTATCGTTGTTTGTCATTTACATGCGTAGGGTCATTAGTTTCGTTCAGTAACTCTCCTATTCTCTCTGGATATGTTTCTTATGTTTAATTCCATTGTCAATTTAATCCACACAATGTGTGGATAGTTAACGTGGAAATGAAATGTAAGATAAATATATCTGGAAAGATAGGGGGAGATGCTGTCGAAATTTAGGCTTGGGCATGTAAATGGAAATAATGATAGCATTTCAATCTATCCATCCTTGGATGGGCGACTGATTTTATTATATTATCATTTAGTGGCAAATTAGATGACGAACATGATACTTGTGATTAAGAGTAGTTGATTGATGTTGATGTTGAGCGGGGGTCCCTGGAAGGTGGGAACCGCTGTTGTGACCATGCTGAAGCTGTCCTGTTCCTATGGACAACAATATGGGTGGCCTGGCCATTTGGACAGGCCCGTGTTTATGTATTAGCTCGAAATTAATGGAGCAGACCCGGATGTGCGTCGGAGCTATCCGGGTGTTGAGCGGGGGTCCCTGGAAGGTGGGAACCGCTGTTGTGACCATGATGAAGCTGTCCATTTCCTATGGACAGCAATATGGGTGGCCTAGCCATTTGGACAGGCCCGTGTTTATGTATTAGCTCGAAATTGATGGAGCAGACCCGGATGTGCGTCGGAGCTATCCGGGTGTTGAGCGGGGGTCCCTGGAAGGTGGGAACCGCTGTTGTGACAATGATGAAGTTGTCCATTTCCTATGGACAGTAATATGGGTGGCCTGACCATTTGGACAGGCCCGTGTTTATGTATTACCACGAAATTGATGGAGCAGACACGGATGTGCGTTGGAGCTATCCGGGTGTTGAGCGGGGGTCCCTGGAAGGTGGGAACCGCTGTTATGACCACGATGAAGCTGTTCATTTCCTATGGACAGCAATATGGGTGGCCTGGCCATTTGGACAGGCCCGTGTTTATGTATTAGCTCGAAATTAATGGAGCAGACCCGGATGTGCGTCGGAGCTATCCGGGTGTTGAGCGGGGGTCCCTGGAAGGTGGGAACCGCTGTTGTGACCATGATGAAGCTGTCCATTTCCTATGGACAGCAATATGGGTGGCCTAGCCATTTGGACAGGCCCGTGTTTATGTATTAGCTCGAAATTGATGGAGCAGACCCGGATGTGCGTCGGAGCTATCCGGGTGTTGAGCGGGGGTCCCTGGAAGGTGGGAACCGCTGTTGTGACCATGATGAAGCTGTCCATTTCCTATGGACAGCAATATTGGTGGCCTAGCCATTTGGACAGGCTCGTGTTTATGTATTAGCTAGAAATTGATGGAGCAGACCCGGATGTGCGTCGGAGCTATCCGGGTGTTGAGCGGGGGTCCCTGGAAGGTGGGAACCGCTGTTGTGACAATGATGAAGCTGTCCATTTCTTATGGACAGCAATATGGGTGGCCTGGCCATTTGGACAGGCTCGTGTTTATGTATTAGCTCGAAATTAATGGAGTAGACCTGGATGTGCGTCGGAGCTATCCAGGTGTTGAGCAGGGGTCCCTAGAAGGTGGGAACCGCTGTTATGACCACGATGAAGCTTTTCATTTCCTATGGACAGCAATATGGGTGGCCTGGCCATTTGGACAGGCCCGTGTTTATGTATTAGCTCGAAATTAATGGAGCAGACCCGGATGTGCGTCGGAGCTATCCGGGTGTTGAGCGGGGGTCCCTGGAAGGTGGGAACCGCTGTTATGACCATGATGAAGCTGTCCATTTCCTATGGACAGCAATATGGGTGGCCTGGCCATTTGGACAGGCCCGTGTTTATGTATTAGCTCGAAATTAATGGAGCAGACCCGGATGTGCGTCAGAGCTATCCGGGTGTTGAGCGGGGGTCCCAAAAATCTAAACCTATCCCTGAAACCTAATCCTAAATTCAAATCACCTAAACTATACCTACACCTATTCCTAAATCCATTCACCTAGCCTAAACCTAGACCCAAACTCGAAAACCAAACCTGAAACCCGATCCCGAACCCGAAAATCTCAACTTATGCCTTAAACCTAATCCTAAACTCATGTCACCTAAACTAAACCTACACCTATTCCTAAATCCATTCACCTAGCCTAAACCTAGACCCAAACACGAAAACCAAACCCGAAACCCGATCCCGAACCCGAAAATCTCAACTTATGCCTTAAACCTAATCCTAAACTCATGTCACCTAAACTAAACCTACACCTATTCCTAAATCCATTCACCTAGCCTAAACCTAGACCCAAACACGAAAACCAAACCCGAAACCCGATCCCGAACCCAAAAATCTAAACCTATCCCCGAAACCTAATCCTAAACTCAAATCACCTAAACTAAAGCTACACCTATTCCTAAATCCATTCACCTAGCCTAAACCTAGACCCAAACTCGAAAACCAAACCCAAAACCCGATCCCGAACCCGAAAATCTCAACTTACGCCCTAAACCTAATCCTAAACTCATGTCACCTAAACTAAACCTACACCTATTCCTAAATCCATTCACCTAGGTTTAAACCTAGACCCAAACTCGAAAACCAAACCCGAAACCCGATCCCGAACCCGAAAATCTCAACTTATGCCCTAAACCTAATCCTAAACTCATGTCACCTAAACTAAACCTACACCTATTCCTAAATCCATTCACCTAGCCTAAACCTAGACCCAAACACGAAAACCAAACCCGAAACCCGATCCCGAACCCAAAAATCTCAACCTATGACTAAACCTAATCTTAAACTCATGTCATCTAAACTAAACCTGACTCTAATCTTTGCATTGTAGATATGGATAAGAGTTGGATGCAAGCTAAGAATCGGTTTGGCCCAGAGTATAAAGAAGGTGTTAAGGAGTTCATGGAATTTGCAAGAGATCGGGCAGATTCAGGTAATAGAATTAGGTGTCCATGCCGAAAATGCAAGAACATGATTCACAAGACATTGGACAAAGTGGAAGATGATTTGTTCATAGTTGGGATTGACCAGTGTTACACTTGGTGGATTCATCATGGTGAAGACTTCCACCAAAGAGTTGAGGCCACTGAAGTCCTTGCTGACCCAATTGTGCGTAATGACGAGGATGAAGATGTTGACGATATGCAAGATATCATTGGGGATGTGTTAAGGGGAACCATTGCGGATATTGATTTTGCAGCGACAAGTACTAGCTAGGATATTCCTCCTATGGGTGATGCCGAATCAGAAAAGTTTAGTAGGTTGTTGAGGGATGCGCAACGTCCACTCTATCCGGGGTGTCGGAACTTCTCCAAGTTGAATTTCCTTACAAAGTTACTTCATTTAAAGACAATAAATCGTTGGAGTAACAAATCGTTCGACATGTTACTTGGCTTGTTGAAAGAAGTATTACCTGAAGGTGAGACATTGCCTAAGTCTCATTACGAGGTAAAATCCTTAATGCGAGACTTGGGCCTTGGTTACATCCTCATACATGCATGTATAAATGATTGTGTATTGTATTGGAAAGAACATGAAAATGTTGAGGAGTGTCCACAATGTGGAGAGTCTAGGTGGAAATATGACGAAGCTAAGCGTAAGAAAATTCCACAAAAGGTGTTAAGGTACTTTCCATTGAAACCCAGATTACAAAGATTGTTTACGTCGAGCAAGACGGCTGAAGATATGAGGTGGCATAAGGAGAAACGCCTTCATGATGATAATACATTGAGGCATCCCGCTGACTCTGAAGCCTGGCATCATTTTGATAAGCAATATGACTGGTTTGCAGAGGATTCTCGCAATGTTCGGCTAGGTCTTGCAAGTGATGGTTTTAATCCATTTGGTAATATGAGTAGCTCGTACAGTATGTGGCCAGTGATACTTATGCCCTACAATTTACCTCCTTGGTTGTGTATGAAGGAATCATTTTTTATGATGTCGTTGCTTATTCCTGGACCCAAGTCACCAGGGAATGACATTGATATGTATCTCCGACCGTTAGTAGATGAGTTAAATGAGTTGTGGAGTCAAGGTGTCCAGACGTATGACACTTTTGCAGAACAGACGTTTCGATTGCATGCAGCGGTCTTGTGGATAATAAATGACTTCCCTGCATATGAAAATTTGTCTGGGTGGAGCACGAAGGGAAAGTTGGCTTGTCCTACATGTAGTACTGAGACTTGTTCATTGTCATTGAAGCATGGTAAGAAAACGTGTTATATGGGCCATCGTCGCTTCCTTCCGAGGGATCATAGTTGGCGCAGGAAGACGGTAATCTTTGATGGCAAACAAGATCGTAGGCCACCACCGAAAGAACTATCTGCAGAAGATGTGTTACAACAGCTGAGAAACATTGAAGAAGTTAGATTTGGTAAGACACCGCACTTGAAGAAGAGAAAACGTACAGTATTGGAGTACAACTAGAGGAAGAAGAGCATTTTTTTTAGTTTCCTTATTGGAGTCATCTGAAATTACGACACAACTTGGATGTCATGCATATTGAGAAGAATATATGTGACAATGTCTTTGGAACATTGATGAATATAGAGAAGAAAACAAAAGACAGTTTTAAGGCTCGATTGGATCTACAAGCAATGGGTTTAAGGAAAGAGTTGCACTTGCAACCACATGAAAACTCATATACTATACCAGCAGCCTGCTATACATTGACAAAACTAGAGAAAAAACTGTGTATGTGAATGGTTGAACAAGGTGAAATTTTCCGACGGGTATGCATCGAATATCTCTCGGCGCGTAAACATTACGGACTGTAAGGTAACAGGAATGAAAAGTCATGACTGTCACGTCCTTCTGCAACGCCTACTACCGGTTGCGATTCATGGATTCCTTAACAAGGATGTCAGTGCTACGCTGATTGAGTTGGGGATATTCTTTAAGGATTTGTGTTCGAAATTTTTGAATGTAGAGGTTATTAAACGACTGGAGAAGGATATTGTCGTAATCCTTTGCAAACTTGAAAGAATTTTTCCACCTGCAGTTTTTCGATGTCATGGTACACCTAGTGATTCACTTACCCTACGAAGCGAAGCTTGCAGGCCCAGTACAATATCGTTGGATGTATCCGATCGAAAGGTGATAGAACAATGATCACAAATTTTTTTCATTCCATAAACTACGTATATCCATGTTTTCATGTCCTAAACATATTGATTTTGTGTACAGATACCTTCACACATTAAAATAATATGTGAGGAATAAGGCACGTCCAGAGGGATCCATTGCTGAGGCGTACATTGATAATGAGTGCCTGACATTTTGCTCCATGTATCTTCGTGGCATAGAGACTAGATTCAACCGAGAAGATCGTAATGCCGATGCAGGGCAGGAGCATGAACAAGGACTCATATCTGTATTCGCACATAACGTCCGTCCTTTAGGATCGCCGACGTTTCAGGATATGGACCCTCGGGATCTTGTGAAGGCGCGGTGGTATGTGTTGCATAACTGTGAAGAAATAGAGTCGTACTTGGAGTAAGTCTTCGCACATAATTATTGTATATCTACAGACAGTTTTAATCTCAAAATTTCTTGCTTACAACGTACCAATTGTGTATAGCGAACACATCGAGGAGATGAAGTCCCAATACCCTACAAATTATGATCGAATGCATCAGGATTTGTTTCCAGAATGGTTTGCAAAACGTGTAAGATTAATTTACCTTCTATCTCACCACACTTACAATATTGTTGTATTGCACAATATTTACACGTAATTTTAAATGCCTAAACGTACATTTATATTCTGTACGTGATGATAAATGAAGATGTTGCGCGCTAGCAACTCTGCGAATACGTCTGATGCGCTCTACTCACTGGCGTGTGGCCCTGATAGACGTGTATCTAGATATACAGGTTGTATTGTAAATGGGATTCGGTTCCACACTGAGGAACGTGAGAAATATAGGACCACACAAAATAGTGGTGTGGTTGTGAAGGAAACACATGAGGAGGTCGAAATTGATTTTTATGGCGTTTTGACGGATATTATTGAGCTGAGTTATTATATGAGAAAGCAGGGTGTACTTATTTAAATACGATTGGTGGGACATTGGAAATAAAAAGTTGGGAATACAGACTGATAATTACTTCACGAGCGTAAATTTATCTCGGAAGTGGTTTAAAGATGACCCATTTATCATAGCCGGCCAAGCCGAACAAGTATTCTACCTCGCTGACACCAAGTTAGGCGGCTCTTGGCACGTGGTGTAGAAAATAAAGCCCAGGAACATATTTGACGTTCCCGAAGTAGACGTTGAAGATAACGATGAAGGGAGTAATAGAACGTCGTCAGTTGAACAAGCATACCAAGAAGACATGCCATCTTGGGATAGAGGGAATGATCCAAATGTTGATATTGATGTGGTGCAATTGAATAGAGATGATGTGCCACCTGATCATGTTGATGTCTCAATCATAAATGACATTGTTAGAGATGATAGCGCTTTCATCGATGACAACGTTGCAGATGATGAAGAGGAAATTCTGATCAGCGATAGTGATGGTGAAGAAGAAAGAGTCCTAAGCGATAATGATTCAGACGACGATTATTAAATGTATACAAGATTTACATGTAATTTTTCAATTCGATTAATTTGATTATTACATGTATATATGTTTTACAAGTCATGATTTTTTTCCTGAATTGACTTGTTGATAATCTACATTTACAGTTAAGTCACTTTCTGATCATGTCCTCCACAAACTGGAGCGTAACGGAAGCACGCAGCATACTTCATCAGCTGTTGCGGATGGACTTTTCGGCCCTATATTCTTCTGGTAGGGCCAGAGAGATACCCGGTCTGGTCGAGAAATGTAGGGAGGAAGACGATGACTCAGATGAAAGATTATACAATCTCAAAGAAATTCCGGACCTGATTGAGGAATATAATCGCGGAAAACTTCGTATGGAAGATGCGACATTATCACTTGCACATCTGAATGGAGTCCCGAGAGATCAGATTTCTCCTATTGTGACTGGCATGTTGGCTGTAACAATGTCGAGTGCTTCATACAGCATCGAATATACATCTGCAGCGTACGATAACTTAGGCAGGGAGTATTTCGGATAGTTGATCCGAAGTTGATTTGTATTACAATGAGATATATGTATTTAATATAGAATGACAATGTGTAATGGATTTTTCAACTTTTATATTCTGTTTATGGTTTTATTATATTCTGTTTACGGTTTTATTATATTCTGCTTGCATTATAGTGTAATGGTCTAATCATATTTTTATCATTTCTCTAAGCATAAGCACAAATTCACTCTGCAATGATGTTCATAAACTTGCATTGACATTGTTTAAATTTATAAGTTTGTATTTCAGATATATTCAGTTATGGCACCAGGTGGGAGATCAGGTCGTTCGCGCACTGGATCTACCCCTTCCACCCGTGATGCGACGCAGACAGCATCGACGTCGCACGGTGCATCACAGTCATCTGATCCTTCGGTTCAGCATACACTGGGCACTGCATGTAAGTCTAGACATTTATTTAGTGATTTCTGTTTATATTGCTACTTACATATATCTTTTCGCAGCAGCATCTTCTACCAGCCGACGAGGACGTGGACCCACGCGTGGGTTAGTTTTAGAGCGACTTACGCGTGAGGGTAGGGTGGCAGTAGAGTTCCCACATGACTGCCTTAGACCTGTTGGGGACAGTGTCAGATTGTTTACGTCTGAGGTCGGTGTCCTATGCCGATCTCTGATCCCCGCCACCACCCCCCGTTGGACTGATGTGACAGATGATGTGCGACAGCTCATCCGTCAGCGCCTTCAGGTAAAATTTAGTAAATTGAAATTTTCTTTTGTGAAAGTTCATTTACGGTTAAGTCCTATTGTTAATAAGTTTATTGCCTTAATTTATTATTTACGAAACTGCAGGATAAATTTGAATTCGATTTGAATGTTCCCTACATTTCTCATGCCGTCGACGACATGATTAGAGAGCGGTTCAAGGAGTACCGCGGAGAGTTGCACCAGCGGTACAAGCGGTGCAGGACACACGATGAGGCCGTACTGTCCGCACCGCCACACGTTACTACAGACGACTGGCGGATACTCTGCGAGAGATTTTCATCGGAGGCTTTTCAGGTAATATTTACATGTACGATATCTTACGGTAACAATTAAATTCACAATTAATTTCGCAATTAATAGAAATATATTTTGTATAATGTGTTCAGAAGAGGAGCAGAATAAATTCTGCGAACAGGGAAAAGTTACAAGTGAACCACGTAGCTGGTTCAAAGTCATTTGTACGACATCGTTACGACATGGTAAGAAATTATTAATGATTATTAAGTTAATATATTATTTTGATTGGCATTTATTATAAGTCTTTTTTCCTTTCGATTGCGCAGCGGGATTCCGTCACCGGCCAGGAGCCTGGACCAGTAGACCTCTACAGAGGGACTCACTGTCGGCAGGCGACGGGATCTTGGGTTCATCCTAGAGCCAGTGAGCATTAGGTAAAAATCTTTACTTTGTTAAATTTAATTGCGCATTGATTGATAATGATGTCATTCATGTCATTTTTTATGAAATTTCATCTTTTCATTACAGGCGACGATGGACACCATACGCAGTCAGCCCACTCCCGATGGTAGTCAGCGGAGTGAGCCAGAAATCCTGAGCGAGGTGCTTGGCACCCGTTCTGGATATGTGCGTGGACTTGGCCATGGTGCTAAGCTCATGGCACAAACTAGAGCTGGCTCCAGCCGATCCGTAGCTGGTGAGAGCGCTCAACGCCGAGCTGACATCGCAGAGAGAGGTTCAGCAGCTACGGGTCGTCGTCGATGGGATTCGGGAGCAGCTGGAGAGGCAGAGAGAGGAGGAGGAGAGGCGACGGGAGGAGCAGGAGAGGAGGATCGAGGAGTTGCGGCAGGAGCATGAGCGACGGATGCAGGAGATGTTTCAAGCTCTCGCTGCACGCCTTGGCGCCGATGCCCCGCCACCTCCGCCACCTCCGCCACCTCCGCCACCTCCGCCTTCATCTTCCTGATTATTTTTTTAATATACGACTTTTAACTTGTATGTATTTGTGTGTGGATAAATATTGTTTGTTTGTGGATGTGGAATGAATTATTTGTGTATTGATGTAGTTTTTGTTTATTTGTATGTTTGTGGATGTGAATAGGATTCAAAATGTATAGGTTTTTTTACAGGTGTATATCAGGAATTTTTCTGAATTTTGAAAACAAATGGAACCGAGATAGGAAAAACTTTTACCGACAAAATAATTCGTCGGTAAAGGTATGTAAAAGCTTTTTACCGATAAAATATTTCGTCGGTAAAAGTTCTTACATGCTTTTACCGACGAATTATTCCGTCGGTAAAAGTTTTATCATGTTTTTACCTACGCATTATTTCGTCGGTAAAAAGTTTTTCCTTGCTTTTATCGACGAAATATTTCGTCGGTAAAAGTTTTAACGTGTTTTTACCTACGCATTATTTCGTCGGTAAAAGTTTTTTCACCGATGTATCATTTTCAATCCCGACAAAATTCATATGTTTGGCCGACGAATAATTTCGTCGGTAATGGGTCAATTATTACCTACGAAAAATTATTTTGTCGGTAAAAACCTTTACCGACGGCCTTTCTGCGACGATGTTAGCCACGAAAAATTTCGTCGGGAAAAAGATTTCCCGACGAAATTTTACTGATTACCGACGAAATCATTCGTCGGTAAAAATGGAATTTCTTGTAGTGCATCCATTTTATGGACTTTAATGTAAGAATATGATTGTCCACCTAAATTAGGATAAATGTTCTATTTGGACCATCCATCCTGTGAATGTTAAGTGTCAGATTTGGAATGCTCATTGTGATGTTCAGATCATATAGAGTCTTAATTCAGCTTAGTTGTGGGCCCATTACCCATACTCTAGAGTTAACTTGATCCGTTGGTTTAAAAGGAAATGGGTGAATGAAACTTAAGTGTTGGTTTCTTTTCAGTTTCACCATATTTCAATGGTCAATGTCAACTACTAATAGAGCAAAAATCAGATTATTTTGGATTGATCCATTGAGGGCAGGATTAAATCGCAATCCTAAGTCTAAATTTTGTAGGATTGGATCTAGTTGTGCTAGCCACCACAGTAACCTCAATTACTGAAGATTTTCTAAATTCTGGACTTGTAATATTGGGTTTAAGTAAAGGATTGCATACAATTGCATTTGTTTTCCATACAGATGGTGACGAAAACACAGACGTTCATCATTTTAGTAGAGATATGAACACATGATTGTAGTCCCACTTTATCATGGAGTTGGATCTGGTAGTGTTAGCCACCACAAGTGACCACAATCAGTGAAGATTTACATGAATTTAGACTTGTAATGTTGGGATTAAGTTAAAGGATTGTATATGGTTGCGTTCATGTCTAATATAGATGGTAATGAAAACAAAAACAATCACCACTTTAGCAAGAACATGAACACATGCAGACGGTGACGAAAACGCAGACGATCACCGTTTAGATTCAAGTTCAGGAGAACCATTTGCATGTTATGACTACCACCCACAGGTGGAGTCATGATGATGTGGCCGATTCTCGTCAGGATTGATTATTTAGGCCCACATTCATCCTGGATAATTCAATTGAAGGCCCTCAATCAATTGAATGTTTATTCGCCTGAAACTTTATAATATAAAGTCTAATATGAGTTTTATATTTAGTTAACATTCCAAACAGTTCTAATACGGTACCCCTTTTGACCGACTCCAATTATATCTTATGGAAGGAGTCCATTAAGATTGCCCTGGGGTGCATGAAGTTAAATATTGCTCTAGAAGAGCCGAAACCTCCTAAATCTTTAGTTGATAGCAATGAGGAAGGATTGGCTACCCTAGGACAAGGGAGGAAAAGAAAAAAAAAAGGTTATTTGGGTACTACATGTGGCAGTAAGCCACAATTTAAAGGAAAAATTAAGATAATGAAGCGGGGTCCTGATGATTAATGCTTCTTCTGCAAGAAGCTAGGACATCAAAAGGAGGATTGCGAAGGCTTAAAAAATTGGGCGATAAAGAAAGGCAATCATTCTATTCTTGTCTATTTTTTAAAGCAATTTGATTGATGTATCGGCAGATTCCTGGTGGATAGACTCTGGCACTTCTATTCACATACGCACTTCCATGCGAGATATGCTACAGAGCCGACCGCCAACTGACATGGAGAAATCGGTGTACGTTGGCAATGGCATAAAGGTAAACGTGGTGGTAGTAGGACTTTGCAGACTTAAATTAACATCTGGTCATTACTTAGACCTAGTAGATACATTTTTATGTACCTTCAATAAAGCGAAATTTAATTTCGGTCTCTCGCTTAGTTAAAGGTAGATACACTTTTAAATTTGAGAATAAAAGTTTTAATATCTACTTTGGTTTAAATGAAGTTGGCCATGGTACTTTAGTGAATGATCTATATTAGTTAAAGTTATATGCCGCAAACATCCTGAAGATGAACTTGCAGCATAATAATGGATCAGGAATTAAGAGAAGAAAGAGAAATGAAGTTTCCTCCATATTGTGGCATAGATGATTAGGCCATATCTCTCGTGAGAAAATGGAGAGGCTTGTACGAGATGGAATACTTCAATCCTTAGACTTCTTCGATTTTAAAGATTGTACATATTGTATTAAGGGAAAACAGACTAGAATAAGGAAAAATGATGCCATTAAGACCACGATCCACATCCTTAATAGAGTTCCTAGAAAATATATCCTGAAAATTCTTTTTGAGTTATGAAATAGGAGAAAGCCTTGTCTTACGTATTCTCATGTTTGAGGTTGTCGTGCAGAAGCTAGACCCTACAACCCGTATCAAAATTAACTTGACCCAAGAACCATAAGTTGTTTCTTTATAAGCTATTCTGAAAGATCAAAAGGTTACATATTCTATTGTCTTTTCCATTCTATAAAGATCATTGAGACTGGAAATGTTAGATTTCTTGAGGACACTAAAATTAGTGGGAGCAAATTCATCATTTTGATTTTGTACGTCAATGACATATTGTTAGCCAGTAGTGATATTGGGATGCGTCATGATACTAAGAAGTTTTTTATCTAAAAAATTTGAAATGAAAGATCTTGGTGATGCTTCCTTTGCCATAAGTATCGAGATTCATTGGAATAAATCTCGAGGACTGCTTGGTTTGTCATAGAGAGCCTACATTGGTAGGATACTTGAGAGGTTCGACATACAGAATCACTCTTATACTCAATTACTTATAGCTAAAGGTATAACGAATTCAAAAGTTTTTTTTAGTGCCCCAAGAAAGACTTGAAAAAGGATAGTATAAAGTAAATTCCGTACGCGTCAGCAGTGGGGTCTAATGTATGCTTAGTTTTGTACGTGCTCGGATATTACCTTTATGGTTAGAATATCGGGCAGGTAACCGTAGAAAGTGTTACGCTACCTGCAACGGACGAAGGACTTTACACTCACTTACAAAAAAGCCGACCATCTAGATATGGTCAGATATTCAGACACAAATTAAGCTAGTTGCGTCGACACAATAAAGTTCACGTCCGATTACATTTTCTTCATGAGTGGAGGGGTTGTGTCCTAGAAAAGTGTAAAGAAATCTACCACAACTTCATCCACTATGGAAGTAGAATTCATCGCATGTCATGAAGCCACAAATCAGGATCAGGCGGTGTGGCTACAAAGTTTTCTCATTAGTTTACGGGTCTTGGAGCATATCCTAAAACCTATGAGAATATCTTATGACAGTTTAGTTGTGGCACCATTTCAGGAGTATGTAGTGTCTATGTGTAATACCCCGAAAATTTGGGCGCACGAGTAAGTACATGAGTGCAGGTTCACACGTGAAAAATTTAAATTATGGGCTGTGTTGTTCACATGCACACACGCACGTATATACTTTTATACACATCCTAACACTTTGTAAGGCCTTTAAAACTCAGTATATTTAGCCAAATCAATAAACTGGACCGTTAGAAGGATGTATCGTTGCTAGACCGGAGGATCTAACCGTCCACTCCGATTTCGGAGTACGCGATCGATGTAAAACCGCCGTGCATCGCCCTGTACACATATTTGTCCATAAAATTGACCCGTACATCGTGTCCATCACAAGGCAGGTGCGTAGACCAGGGATTCCTTGGCCCTATGAACCTAATCGGGTGTGTTTATAACACCCTAGGATTTTAGAATAATCTAAAGTATAAATTAGTTATTTATTTAAGAAATTAAATAAATTTAATATAAATAAATTAATATTAATTAATCTGTAAGAAATTATGGTATGGCCCCTTCATTAAAATTGCTCAACATGAGCCCTAGGATATTATGGAAGTGGCAGACTTCGCAAAACTTATGAATCTACAAGTACTAGGAAATTACCATTAGTCAACTTAAGTTATAGGACCAATTGCAAGTTTTATGATTTTTGGAAATCATTTTCACGCAAAACTCTACATACTAGTTTTAGGGCACGATCTAACCATACACGTCGAATTTCAGCCCTCTGATCATCCTACAAATGGCCTAACCAGAAATCGAGCCATAAGTGGGCCATCTGATCTCGGATCTGCCTCATTTTTTTTGTGTCACACCTCAAAATTGGGTGGCCTGACTAATGGTCGGAGTGGATTTAGCACACACATCATGGTGGGACCCACGTGCATTGTGTGCATGGTTTACGCCCGGTCAACACGCGTTGACCGCGTGCGTTGCAAGACGCGGAGCGTCTTCTTCTTCTTTCTTTGTTTTTCCGTTCACAGCGGCAGCGAACGGCGCGGTCCGCCTGCTCCATCCACACCGTCCATCGTGGACCAGCTCGTGTGGACCCCACTTGATTGGATTGCTAAGGAGCATCCCTCACGTGCAGCGCACGTAATATTAGAAAGAAAGAGCTGTTGTGTTGCGTCTTCTTCGGACGCCATTGCAGCGTCTGCTGCGACAGCGAGCAGCGGTCCATCTGTGAGTTCGATCGTCCATCACAGTGGACCCCAGCAGGCGATCCGGAACATCCGTTCACGCGTCCGGTCAACACGCGTTGACCGCGTGTATTGCGAAGACGGGTGACGTCTTCTTCGTTCGGCTGTAACAGCAGCGGACGCTGTCCGACTGCAACGTACACGTCGTCCGTCGGTAGGCCCCACTTTTAAGATCCAAGCCGTCCAATCGAACACCCTTCCTCACGCATGGAGTCCCCTTGAAAATCTCCCTCATCGGTTGTATATCCGTTCTTTTTGAGTTTACCGTCCAAATCAAGAGAGGCCAAGATCCGGGCCATTGTTGTGCATGGTAGCTTGGGAATTGTTTCGTTAGAGTCGTGTGGACCCCACCTAGGTCTCCAACGTTTCAAGTTAGCTTGGGTTGCAAGTCTCGGAGTCCGAATCCAAGTCGGATTCGGAATCACCTAGCGTGCGTGCGGGCGTGTACGCTGGCTATAAAAAGCCGGATTGCTGCTGTGTTTTCTGGTAGAGAAACAGTGGGAGAGAAAGGGAGGGAGAACTGTTAGAGAAGGAGAGAGAGAAGCTGCGAGAAAGGGGGAGAGGGAGTGGGTCGTTGGAGAGATAGAAAGAGAGAGAGAGAGAGAGAGAGAGAGAGAGAGAGAGAGAGTGGGGGAGGGTAGCATACGTGCTGCTATTGTTGGCATTGCTGCCATGTGGCTCTGGCTGGGGCAGCAAGAAAAGAAGAAGAAAAGAAAAGAAAAGAAAAGAAAAGAAGAAGAAAAGAAAGGAAAAGAAAAGAAGAAGAAAGAAGGAAGAAAAAGGAGAAAGAAAGATGAGAGAAGAAGGATTTTTTTTCTAGACATCCAAACCGAGTCGACTCGCTGAGCCAACCCCTATTTAGGTTTGAGCTTGTATAGAGCCTATCGTTCATCACAGGTGAGTGATTCATCTCAGAAACTTCTAGTTGATTTCTCTTTTCATATATGTGCGCTATTCTCTACGTTCAAGTTTCAATTCTCTTTATTATTTCACGTAATGAATCTTTGGTAAAGATCACTTCATCAATCTCTTTCTAAATTGAGTTTAGAATAGTATCTCTGATCCTAGGTAAAGGATTCATCTTTCGTGTCCATTCTCCCAATCATTCTTTCCATATTTTCTTTCTTGTTGGTTCCTTTCCTCAATTTCTCCTTCTTGTTGTGCAAACCAAATTTTTAGGAATACGCTTGACTTAGGCTACATACCCTGTAAGAACCTGAGTCATGCAGGTAGTATTACACTTGTGTACATGTAAACCTAGGATTAGTCAAATGTAGCAGGCACTTAGAAATGTTGTAGAGTAGTATCTTGATCCGTTAGTCTAGTAGGAGGATCGAATTTCAAGGACGAAATTCTGTGTAAGGGTGGTAGAATGTAATACCCCAAAAACTTGGGCGCACGAGTAGGTACACGAGTGCGTGTTCACCTGTAAGAAATTATATTCTAAGCTGTATTGTTCACACACATGCACACATGTATACATTTTATACATGTCCAGACAACTGGTCAGGCCTCTGAAAAACTTAGTGCACTTAGTTAAGTCGACAGACCGACCGTTAGAATAATTTGTCGTTACTAGACTAGAAGATCTAACCGTCCACTTCGATTCCGAATTACGCGAGCAATGTAAACCGCCGTACATTTCCCTGTACACATGTTTGTCCATAAATAAGAACCGTACATTGTATCCATCACAAGGTATGTCCTTAGACCAGTGATTTCTTAATCCTATGAGCCTGCTCGGGTGTGGTTGTAACACCCTAAGATTTTAGAATAATCTAAATTATAAATTGGTTAACTATTTAAGAAATTAAATAAATGTAATATAAATAAATTAATATTAATTAATCCGTAAGAAATTATGGTATGGCTCCTTCATTAAAATTGTTCAACAGGAATCCTAGGATAGTATGGAAGCGGCAGACTTCGCAAAACTTATAAATTTACAAGTACTAGGAAAGTACCATTAGTCGACTTAAGTTATAGGACCAATTGTAAGTTTTATGATTTCTGAAAATCATTTTCATGCGAAACTCTACATATTAGTTCTAGGATACGATCCAACCATACAGGTCAAATTCCAACCCTCTGATCATCCTACAAACACCCTAATCAGAAATCGGGCCATAAGTGGGCCATCTAACTTCGGAACCGCCTCATTTTTGGTGTCATACCCTAAAATAACGTGGCCTACCTGATGATTGGAGTGGATTTTTCATATACATCGAGGTGGGATCCACGTGTACAGTACAGCGGACCGGCCACGCGGTCAACGCGCATTGACCGCGTTCCTCACGCGTTGCGGACGGAACGTCCGTTTCGGACGCTGAACAGCGGCAGCGTCACCGCTGCTGCCTTTTGTGGCCCACACCGTCCATCACTGTGGACCCCATAATCTGATCCAACCCGTCCATCTGGTGCGTCACTCGTACGGCCTTAGGAGGTAGGTGACCTCATCATGTTCTGGCGATCGTGCGGTCCACCACAGCCACGTAAGCTCGAACCTAAGATGCTAGAAACCCCAAGATCGACAGATTTGTGATGCATGGGTGGGCCAGGCCTCTTCCAAACCTTCGTGTTGACCCCACCTAGGTTTCCAACGGGCTATTTGTGCAAAGGAATTCCCGAAATATTCGGTCTCCTTCTCCAACTCGAACCGGGAGTTCTTTGGAGTCCGCGACTTCACCGCTTCTTCACCACCTTGGATGGGTATATAAGGCTCCATCCATCGATTCTAAGCTTCTAAGAAATGCAGGAGAGAGAGAGAGAAGTTGCGAGAAGGAGAGAAAGGATATGGGGTGTTAGAGAGAGACAGAAACGCGAGAAGAAGCAGCACGTGCTGCTGCTGCTGTTGCTGCTCATACTGCTGCTGCTGTTGTTGCTTATACCCCTGCTACTGTTGCTGCTCGTGCTAGTACTGCTGTTGCCAAGGTTGCTGCTCTTGCTGGGCGGCAAGAAAGAAGAAGAAAAGAAAAGAAAAGAAAGAAGAAGAAGAAGGAAAAGAGGAAGAAAAGAAGAAGAAAAGAAAAGAAAAGAAGAAGAAAGAAAAGAAGAAGAAGAAGAAAGGAAAAGAAGAAGAAAAGAAGAAGAAAAGAAAAGAAAAGAAAAGAAGAAGAAAGAAGGAAGAAGAAGGAGAAAGAAAGAAGAGAGAAGAAGGACCTTCTAGATATCCAAACCGAGTCGACTCGCTGAGCGACTCGCTGAGCCAACCCATATGCAAGTTTGGGCTTGTATAGAGCCTATCGTTCATCACATGTGAGTGATTCTTCGCATGGTTGTTCCGTTAATTTCTCCCATATAGTTCCTCTTAACCATCTATCGAATTTTGATTTGAGTTATGCAATTTCTAGGTTATCCTCAAGTCCTTAAATTAATCCTAGGTAAGGGATTCCACCGCTTGTCGTTTTCTCCAACTTCATGTTTACATTCTTTATCTTTCTTGTAGATCTCGTTCCACTTTCCTACGTAACCCTACTTAGAGGTTAAACATAGGTTGAACGTACTTCCTTCAAATTCGCTTCCTAGGTTTCAAATATAAAAACCCTAGTTAAAGGAAACGTAGATGCACGATACATTGTTGTGGTTATAACACGTTATGTGACTTACTTCGTTAACAACCCTCTTAATGTATGATGAATAATTGAGTGAATAATTATTTAATTACAGATGACACATGCATGTTGTGATTGGACTTGAATATTGATATGCATTGTATGCTTGATGAATGCTTCCATAACTTATGACATACATACATTTATACACTGCGACAGAACAGGAGCATGGTTGATTTGACTCCTGGTGTGCATGGTTGATTTGCCGCCTCGCTGTACTGGTTAGGTGAGCATGGTTGATTTGCGACAGGTTCCTAATGTTCAGTGGCAGCGAGTTCTGGTCGTTTCACTTATTGAGCATGGTTGATTTGCTCGGTTGGATCAGTGGTGCATGGTTGATTTGCCCACTGGCGTGCATGGTTGATTTGCCGCCTCGTTGTACCGGTTAGGTGAACATGGTTGATTTGCGACAGGTTCCTAATGTTCAGTGGCAACGAGTTCCTAGACGTTTATTGCTCTCACACGTATCATGACATACATGACATCATTATAATCATGTTTCATTCATAATAAATGTACAGTGTGTTAATCATCACCAAAGCCTTGTGTAATCGTATAATTCTAGTTGTCGGTATTTTACATCCTATCTCTTATTAACTGGAATATTACCTGTGATGGAAATGACCTCACTGGGCTTTTAGCTCACCAAAATCACTACAGTTCTTGCAGGTTTTCAGGAAGAACAAAACATAGGCAATGGAGAGTATTCAGGGGGGTCTCATCCTTCTCGAGCGTCAACCGTGCCAGACTTATTTTAGTTTTGTAAAAAAATTCAATGTAATAAAACATTAGTGGAAAGGAAACTTTATATTTGGGATTTACTTTAGTTATGCGATGTGTGGAATGGAATCTCATGGAATCAATAAATTCACAATTTCAGGGAATCATTTTAAATTCACACCCTGGAACTCGGGCTTTGAGTTATTGTACTCGGGTTCCGAATTTCAGGGCGTGACATACCCGATGTTAACAATGTACAACCCTAAATAGTTGTAGCATTAGCCAAATTCTATGTAGTGTTGTCACTAACCCTTCCTAATAGACACTCACCTAGGGTTTGAATAAAAAGAACCTAACGAAGTTAATGCATACATGGTGTGATTTGATTGAATGATGAATTGCATTATGTGCTTGATGAATGCTTCCATAAATTCATAACACGTGCATACATTTATACACGGCGACAGAACAGGAGCATGGTTGATTTGACTCCTGGCGTGCATGGTTGATTTGCCGCCTCGCTGTACCGGTTAGGTGAGCATGGTTGATTTACGACAGGTTCCTAATGTTCAGTGGCAGCGAGTTCTGGTCGTTTCACTTATTGAGCATGGTTGATTTGCTCGGTTGGATCAGTGGTGCATGGTTGATTTGCCCACTGGCGTGCATGGTTGATTTGCCGCCTCGTTGTACCTGTTAGGTGAGCATGGTTGATTTGCGACAGGTTCCTAATGTTCAGTGGCAACGAGTTCCTAGACGTTTATTGCTCTCGCACATATCATGACATACATGACATCATGCTAATCATGTTCTTTTGATAATAAACTATAAAGTGTATCAATCATAACATTATCCTCATATATTGATCACAATTCTATCCATTGATGACTCGCATTGTATCTCTTATTAACTGGAATATTACCTGTGATGGAAATGACCTCACTGGGCTTTTAGCTCACCAAATCACTACAGTTCTTGCAGGTTTTCAAGAAGGACAAGTCATAGACGGAACAAAGTATACAGAGGGTCACATATCACTCGAGTGTCGAATGTAATCGATTTGTTTTAGTTTTGCAAAATTCAATGTAATATGACATTAGTGGAAAAGAAATTTTATATTTGGAGATTTATTTTAGATACATAATGTGTGGGATGGAATCTCAAAGGATCTATGCTCGAATTTTCAATTCACACCCTGGAACTCGGGCTTTGGGTTGTTGTACTCGAGTTGCGAATTTCGGGGCGTGACACTATGAGAGTCATTGGCCTCGCAGATACATTCAGTTAGTAGGAGTTTTTAGATTCAGTTTAGATCTATTTTGTTCAGACACTCGTAGAGATCTTATTTACTTTGATGATTCTATCTTTTTTTTTTACACTATTTCTCTCATTTAATGTGTTCAATGTATTTTGAGAATAGTATAATTTCAGTATTGTCTCATTGGAGACATCTTAAGAAAGCTCCTAGAACCTCTTGAAAGTAGGCATTTTCAATCACACTTAAGTATAACCTTCATACCACACGACCATGTTCACAATCTACGTCATTAAGATTGATGATACTAGTAACCGTGATTCGTCTTACTTCGCTTCAATTAATGTTGTACAGACTACCATGATCCAGTATTAGTAGTCTTGATGGACTAGATTGGAAAAGACTGTTGTCCATAGAATCTGACATATTGGTTGACCACTAAAGTAAAGATAAGATCTATGACATTGAACAGTATGGCCCAAGTGGGAGAATGTAAGTTTTTCTATATGGTGGGTTCAACAGATCAATGGCCTAGATCTAATATAGGTGCCAGATCTATAAGAGGACTGATCAATGGAACCCATTACAGTGTGATCTCGTAGAGATAACAGGGGTGTACGTCTAAAGTACCTGAAAGCAGTGTTACAGCAGGACATGGACTCTTAAGATATGAAATTCGTGTAGAGCAAAGGTGGCAGTGTTTTGATAAGTTTCAAACACTACCACACCCACTACAAACCCTATTTAAAGGGTGCTCGGTCCCCAATCCCCAGACTAGAGATTCGAGATGGCCCACCAAATGTGTATGTTTTATGTTTCAGATTATCTGATCTACATATTCGATGAACTGTACAGTCCTATGAATTCTGCGATATATAGATTCTTACAAAAATCCCTCGCAGGTAAAAAACTATGGTACAAAGCGACACCAATCCACTATAATATTAGAAGTTACAAGAGATGGAACTCAAAACCCCGAATCACAAGCCTACAAGAGAAATCGCAAGCTTTCCTAAAAAGAAAACCCTCTTCTCAAGCTCTTTCTCTCACCTAGAACCTCTCTCAATTCCTTTTTCCGTCTAGGATATCACTAATCTCATAATACACTCCTTAAATAGGAGAAAACTGAGATTAGAAACTCCTTGCGCAAAACCGCGCAAGAAACCCAACACAAAAAAGGAAACCTGTCAACCTCTGACTGGTCAACAATGCCCAGAAACGTCCATATAGCTTGCTGTCTTGACCCCGAATTTTTTACTGGTCGGTCGCCATCCACGTTGGTCAATGACCACCATTGCAAAAGATTTGAGTCGATTCCGACAATGTTGACCTTAAATCTCATCCATCGGCTGATCTATTATCTATACCGTCTGATCAAATCTGAGGGTCTCAACAGTCTTGGTTTCGTAAAGTGGCGGTGACTCTTCAATTGTACACTTTCCATAGTTGTAAAACAATCCAAACTATCCAAATCACTGACCTAACTGTGGATGGAGCGTAAGTGAAAAATTGCACTGAGAAGATATTATTAACCATCTGACTTTTCCCTTTCAATTTGTACTCTGTATTTTACTTTCAGCCATCCATTTGATAGACATTAGTTGGTAATTATTTTGATTTTAGGGATATGCTCCGTCCACAATAGGACCCACAATTTGGGTGGTCAAGATGTACATTAGTGCCACATGTGAGGACGATGAGCCACTACATAGCCATAACCTAACATTCATTGCTATAACCTTAAAAAACTGACACACCCAAGTCCATAGCCTCGTTTCAACACTGAGGTCATGGTATCGATACCCATAGTGGGGGTGGCTAACATTGTGATGTGACTAAGAAGGGTGGGTAGGTGTACTAACAATGGGGTGTGTGAACTAACCCATACTACTACTCCTACTACTACTACTACTACTACTAATAATAATAATAATAAAACTTAAAATAAAAAGGACAATTAAAAAGATTTGCAATGTGTTTGAAGAAAGCGGATGCTTAATGACAAAAACAACAGCATTGAATGGGTAATAGGTGGAACAGGGGCATAGTCCACCATTGGGAATCAATGACCATTTGCTCATAGGTATGAGGACAACAGAAAAAGGTGAGTAATGCTATGTGTTCTAAGAAAGGTTTCAAAATTCACTACCACCATTAGTTCCAATACTTTTGATAATGCATTCAAACATATTCTTAATGTTCAACTTAAATCTTTGACAAAATGCTAAAACTGGATACCAAGGTAAAATACTATGTAAACCTACTCACATTATTAATGAAATGTATCTAATAGCAAAATCGAATACATCCCAAACGTCTGAAACTACTAACTCTGAAGGTTTATTGATTACAAATATAACATTAAAAAAAAGGAAGTTCAAGACTTCGACATCCGACAGGAGGAACAAGAGTTCACAGATTCAATAATGGAGACGGGAAGTTAAAAGCCAAAAAGCACACAATAAACCATGCACATTATTGGATGATAAGACTTGGATGAGAAGCGCGAGGAATTTCTAAGTTGTCTCCAGATGATATAAAACGCCTTTCCTCAAGCTATGCTAAGGAAATCGTCCATGACGATGTTCCTTCACAAAGAAAATAATTGGATGAAACTCAATAGTAAAGCAAATACCAATTATCCAGATATGTACACTACAAGAAATATGACTTTTGCCAAGGAAATTTTTCCTGGCTAAATGTCATGATTTCCTCGGTAAAAGTTATTACCAACGAAAATGTTCATCGCGGTTTTCGTCGAAATATCACCCTCGGGAAAAAGATTTACCGATGAAATTTAATTTTTGTCGGTAAATAGTTGACCATTGCCAACAAAAAATTTCCTTGGTAAAAGTCAACAATTTCGTGGCTATTGTTTAATTTGTCGGTAATTATGTGACTATTACCGAGGAAAAATTTCCTTGGAAAAAAGCTATGACCAAGGAATTACCCTTTCATTGCCAACGAAATATTTCTTTGGAACATTCAATATCCGTACCTTTCATTATTTCTTTGGAACATTCAACATCCCTACCACCTAGAAGCGTTCAATATTCAATATCCCTACCACATGAAAGCATTCAATATTCAATATCCCTACCACATGAAAGCATTCAATATTCAATATCCCAATCACTAGATAGAACATTCAATATCCCAATCACCTGATTGAACATTCAATCGTATACCAATCAAAATGATCATTCAACCATAATAATGTTTTGAATAAAATCAAAATGTCAATCCCACCGGTACATACAACCAACAAAAAAAAAAAAAAATCAATCAGCACGAACATCCCCACTATCACCAACAAACAATCTGCAAAATAAAACCAAATACAATATTAGTAATTAATAACTTAAAAATAAAACATGCAGTTAGGTGTTCATTTTTCTTTTTCAAATCACATTATGAAACTAAATACAACTTGAATTGAAGATTTAGACCATGTAAGCATGCTCCATTCATTCATGCCTACATGATCTTGACCATGTGCAATTTCAACAGTTGGGGGCCCACCATTGATACCCCATGGACAGCACACCTCTTCTGCAAAGACAATTCTATCAATTCAAAACGTGGTCATCATGCATTCCTTAATCTTATCTGTCCACACATGGAAAGAGTGATTTGTGGAAACTGGTATTCTGTACATAACCTTATCATGGTGGGATCTACCCATTGAATGGTTCTAATCGTTCATATACATGGCCCAACAGGTGAACGAATAAGCGATTTTAATAGTCCACCGACTACAATACCACACATCTTATTCTTGAGTGTGATTTGATACTCTGGAGCCAGTTCATAAATATACTCTACTCAATTCGTGGCTGGATTTCTTAGAATCCTTTACCATGCTTTGATATGTATGAATCTTGGAAATTGCCGTTCTATCCTAAAATGAATCCAAATGATCATTGGTGATGTTTGGACAATTTTAGTAGTGAGCTAGCTGTTATGCTATGATTTATGGTTGGGGTTGAGCCTGCAATTATTATTATTAATTTCAAATGGTGATTCTATTATTTCCAGTGTCAGTTCTTTTTTTCTTTTCTTTTTTTAGTGTGTCTTGACACAACTAACAGGCCTTTGCCGTTACATTTTCCTTCTAGTTAGGCCTTTACCTATTCATGAACTGTTCCAATCTTACTCAACATTCTTTTACAAATTGATTGGTAGGATTATCTTTCATGATTACTTTTTCCCAGTATTTTTCATGTGATGTCATTCATGCCTAAGGGGCTAGCAGTGCATTGGAAAACCATCAATCCATATGGAAAACATCTTTCCATCAATCCATATGGATCCACAACTTTCCAAAATTTGACATGGATCCACAACAAGCTCAAGCTTTCCATCAATCCATATGGAAAACCAAGCATTTGGGAAAATCCTATGCAGTGGAAGCTTCGAAACCTGCCAAATTAAGATCAGAAACCATCCAAAATTTGAGCTTCCATAAGCCAACCAAAACCAACAAATAAATGATTTGAAATAGATAATATCATTCTCCATGATGACTAATATTAGCTAGTCAAAGTCAGCAATGTTTTTTTCAAATCAAACGTTATGTCCTTGTGTTGTGTAACATGTCACCATTAACATAACCATTTTCGAATACCATGGTTTTAATGCTTTGCAAAATGCCAACAAGAGACTCTTTCCATCACTCAATTCCCATAGAGGCTTCATCCCATTTAGGAAGTGGGTCCAAAATATTAAAAGGAAAGGAGGAAAACTCACCATCCCATTTCAAGGCTCCCTCGTCAACACATTAGAATACTTTATGCAAGGACTCAATGATACACATGGATTCTCTGCATTTCAACAGCTTTAAAAGGACAGCCAAAAAGCAGGTATGGAAGATTAAAAATCAACATTACATGAGTCTCCATGCATCTCAACCAAATGATACAAGAAGAAAGATACATGTTTGCTTGTTGGAAGAAATAGTGAAATAAAGGTGTTATCTGCGCATTTGGAGAACACAAAAGCAAGTACCTTCTTCTGGATTTGGTTTCTTGCCTATATTTTGAGCACAAGCCATAGCTATAATAGACCTTGCCTTAAATGCCTCCAATATGATGTCAGGTTTTGACCAATTCTCAGCTGCAATAAAAAAATAAGAAGAAGAAAACATCGCTCAGATGAATGCATCTTCCACAAAGATAACACTCAGCCTCATGTGAGAAAGCATGCATAGCAATTGTCCTTCAACTTTGACATTAGTAAGCTTTAAGAAACAAATTATTTGGCTGCAAAAAATGCCTCTTACAAAAAATGCACCCTTCTAAAGGAAAATGTTGCATGCCTATTGGTAATTCCAGATCGTCCTATAAGAAGAGGATTTTAGAAACATTTTACTGAAAACCATTCTTTCATTCCAATGAGCAAAATTCAAGCATCGCCGACTTATCTGCAAGTAATTGGAGACAACACATGAGCAAAATTCAAGCATCACTGTCTTTTCCATTTTTTCATGGAGAGAACACCAAAAGTTCATATTGTCTTCTTTTTTTTCTCCTCTAGAGGCCCAAATGTCGATAGTTTTCTTTTTGCCTAAAGAAAGAACAAAACTCATCTACTCCCAAGGATCATTCTCCTAAAGACGGACATGGAAATGTAAGCCCCGCATTGCCAAGAATTGTCACAATCGAGAAGCATTTCTTATTTGTTCAAATTATGCTAAATGGCATACAAGCATAAATGCAAATGAGCTTATTAAGAAAGAACATAGAAGCTACCTTATTAGGAGTAATGTTTCTCGTCCTCCCAGCCAGACGACACATATCCATTGTTTCCTGCAAACAAGGAACTTATGCTTAATTTGTACGGCTGTGGATGTGCTGAGTCTAACTTGGATTGGCACAACAGAGGGAAGTTTTTCATGGATCTCAAACATGATCTATTATAACACATCTTTGTTGCTTTCTCGAGTTATTATTTAAATGAAGTACAACTGTACAAAAGGCATTCAGTGCTAGGCTACAGATTGCCTGAGGGTATCATGGAAATGCTCACTTGCCGTATTAAGCTGGTTTGATGGGAAAAGGCAAGTGAACATGCCTCCCATGGATGAAAGCATTTTTTTTACAGTCTCACTTACTGGCCATTGAATAGTGATAAATGCTATTGGTGTGCTTCCAAACTGGGATGCCACATGCCACATCTTTACTACTTTCAATTTTGTATGTTTTCTTTGAAATAGGGCCCTTTCATTCATGAAGGTTTTCAACAAACAACCTGTGATGCTAGAGAGCAGAGAACACAAATCTGAGTTTTCACTTGCCATCAAAGAGCAGATAGAATTGTGGTACTCTAAAGTGGTTTGGACATTTCATAAACAAGCTTTGTGTGTTTATTGTGTGAAATAGGAAAGGTGTGCCAAGGCCATCTGGTGGGTTTGGCTGCCACTTGTGAATCACAACATGTGCAACTGGAGCATTTTCATCAACAACTATAACAGAGTCCATTAATGCAAAAATAGTATCAACAGGCATATTGCATCACTCTAGATTTGGAACTATGTACTATCCCATCCTAAGGTATACGTAAAACAACAGTTTTGGAACCAGAACACATCAGCACCCAAGTAAGCATGGTGATGCAAAAAACTTTTAGGAACTAGAATATGAAAGTACTTACCAGTTCGGGACTGAGCTCAAAGATGTTAAAATAACTACATGTGATCGTTTCACAGAAAAGCTAAGGTCCTGTTTGGTAGACGCCTAAAAATGAGTACGTCCCAAATGGACATTTGGTCGAGCAGTTACTGTGCAGGTATGGGCAAATCATCAGCTATGTTCCAAATGGACATTTGGTCCAGCAGTTGCTGTGCGGGTATGGGCAGATCATCAGCTATATCCTAAATGGACATTTGGTCGAGCAGTTGCTGTGTGCGTATGGAAAATCATCAGTAGAAATTTTAGGGTACCTAAATCGAGTCTAGATCCAGACTCCGGTCGGTACCAGATGCGTGGGCGTTAAAACCACCTGTCAAAAAAAAAATCCATAAAAAACCCAGAAATTTGATAGACAACACAATCCAAAGCCAATCCCAAGGTAAAAACCACACCTCCATGAATCGAATTATATTAGGATGGCGAAATGATCTGTGATTTATAATCTCCCTCGCCACGTTCTCTTCAATCTACAAAAATAAAAATAAAAACTAATATTTCTCATAACAGAAAATCGATTAACAAGACAGAAAAAAAATTACCAAATTGCGATGAGCTCTCTCGTCTCTTTATTTCTCATAAGCCGGGAGACGTTGAAATTTCCAGTTCTGATGTCTCACCAGCTCGAATTTCTCCATCGTTCTCTCCCCTGCTTCTCCTCTACAGAGATCTGGACAGTCGAATCTCAAAAGCGTTTGAGATGATTTTTCACATTCTCCAGTCCGGGTGTGGCCTGAAATAAGAGATTTCAATGTCTCATATCCCCTTTTCAGATCTTGGGAGCTTTTCGAATGTTCTTTGAGTGTGAAAATGAGGAGGATTTTTTAAAGAGTGTGATTGGAATTTCTTATTTACATTCCTATTGAAAATGAGAGCGAAAGTGAGCGCGCGAGAGATTTGAGGATTTTTATTTTCGGCGGGGTCGGGATTTGGGGATTTTGTTTCGGTCGGAAGTAGAGATTTCGGCGATTTGGCTAGTGACGCTGTGGCTCGTGATTTGTGCTTTTTGGGCCCCACCAAGATGTATGTATTTTATCCATGCCGTCCAGCCATTTTTACAGATTGCTTTAGTGCTTCATTTTAAAAATGAGGCAGTTCTAAATCTCAGATGGACCGCAACAAGCTCAAACAGTAGTGATTGAATGTCCAACATTAGAAACCTCCTAGGGCCTACTGTAATGTTTAGTTGACATCCAACCTGTTGATTAGGTCACAAGACCTGGATGAACGGGAAAAAACAAACATCAGCGTGATCTAAAACTTCTGTGGACCACAATGTTTCCTCGGTAAAAGTTGGGAAAAAAAAAATCTGCTTGGGAATAATCCCGTTCTGCCTATGAAATTTCAATTTATCAGCATTTATTACTTTTACCAAGGAAAATTATCCTTGGGAAAAGAAAAGTAGTATTTACCCAGGAAATTAGAATTTCGTCGGGAAAAGTGTATTAATTACCTAGGAAATTTGTTTCCTTGGTAAAAATGCCCTCGATAAAGGTCCTTTCTCTTGTAGTGGTATCGTGTGAAGGTTTTCTATACACTTAGCCAGCTAATCAATTCTCAAACCTTAACCCTCCCAAGATAGCAATTAACTAGGAGAAACCACCTGACAAGTAGGGCATGTTAGCCATTGCTGTGCTTTTGCAAATTATTTATTTATTTTTCATAAATGGGTGGTCCACCTATGAGTTACGCTATCTATTTTTGTTGTGGTCATATACGCATTTGGAACCATCAGATGGATCGGTCATTTGTACCATACATAGATTGGAGAGGTCCTTGTGGGCATACCACTACAAAAGGAAATGGTAAGAAAACAAGAAAGTTGATGAGGAAGTACCATTAGAACGGGAATGTGGCAGCACCACCTCTCTACTGTACATGGGTTATGGTCGTATGCCAATTTCAGATCGTCTGTCTATAGGACCCATCATGAATCATATTCCAAAAAACAATTTTGTTAGACAATCCAAGCCTAAATTTCTCCTCCTCTCACCTAAGTGGCCGTCATCACTTTTTCGAGGCTGGTTTGGAATCTGCCAACTAAGCCACTAAGATCATACATTTGGTGCATTTCTAATCATTTTCCATCCACAAAAAAGGAAATTAAATGAATCTATTGACTTGACGTGTCACCCTTCTATTGGGGAAAGATGGACAAACCAACGAATCTGACAATCTCCAACTCACAGAAGTATGGAATATTTGAGTTGTATGAAATTAACACTCTCAAGTATCTTAAATTGAATAAACATAATCACCGCACATGACACAACGATTTTTACGTGGAAAACCCTCTAATAATAGAGGTAAAAATCACTGGCCAGCAATACCCATCTCTTGCCACATGACTATGGAGAGGTGTCATTATCCTATTCTAGTCCTACCAACTCTGCCATATCAGCTCTCGTAAAAGAAATGAAATATCCCCCAACTGTCACCACAACAAGGATTTTGATGGACTGGATTAAGGGCAGCCATAGCCTCACCCAAGAAGGTGCGTCCCTTAATGTGGGGCCCACTTTGAAATGTGTATTCTATATCCATGCCGTCTATCATTTTACTAGATCATTTTAAGATATGAGCCCAAAAATGAAGCAAATCAAAATCTCAGGTCAACCATACCATAGGAAATAGTGGTGATGGGCTATTAAAAACTTCTTATAAGCCCACGAAAGTTTTGGATCAAGTTGATATTTACTTTTTTCGCTTTCATCCAAGTTTCTGTGACCTTATCAACAAGTTCGATGGAAAATAAACATTACAGAAACATTCAGGTGGGCCCTAGGTAGTTTTTGGGGGTCCCATTTTATTGTCCAATTGAGATCTAATTCCTTTTTTTTTTTTTTTTTTTGGCTCCTGCCCTAAAATGACATGGAAAAACGGATGGAAGGCATAGATAAAGAATACATACATTAAGGTAGGCCCCAAATTTAAGGGCTGCACCGTCTTGGGTGAGAGGCCTACGGTGGTAAGTATAGGGGCAATTCGAAGAAAGCTTGGTTGTACGGATGGCTGTGCATGAAGACAAATATGGAATATTCAAAAGTAAAAAACTCAGGTTCAAATCCAAGATTCTAGGGTTAGGATCATCAATAATGCACAATTATAAGAAAGTAGCTTCCATATGGTAGTTTTTTGGAAACAGAAAGCCAGAAACAAGTGGCTTCTGGAAGGAGATAGGAACACCAAATTCTTTCATATCCAAGTTGCAAATTGTCAAAGGAGAGGCAGGATCATGGAAGTTAAGTTAGACAGCGAGGATATTGTCACAGACCAAGCCAAAATTAGAGAGGAGGCAGTGGATTTCTTTGCTAAGCAGTTCCAAACCATCGAGTGCTCTGAGCCAGGGGACTTTTTAGATGTTATCCCTGAATGTGTGTCCTCCCAGGACAATGAGAGGCTTATGGAGGATCCTTCGTTGGAAGAGGTTAAGCAGGTGGTGGATGAGATCCCCAAGGATGGTGCACCTGGGTCTGATGGCTTCTCTGGAGCTTTCTTTGCTGCATGTTGGGATATCGTTGGGAAGGATATCTGGCGGGCTGTCGTGTTTTTCTTTAGAGGGGGTAGGCTGCCGAGGGCTTTCACCTCCACCCTGATTGCGCTGATTCCAAAAGTCCCTTATCCTTCGAAGTTCGCTGACTTCCGTCCCATTAGCCTTTGCAACTGCATCTATAAGATTTTTTCTAAAATCATGTCTAACAGGTTGAATCCTTTGCTGCCAAACCTTATCTCTCAGGAGCAAGGGGCTTTTGTTTCAGGGCGCTCCATGGTGGAAAGCATAGCTTTAGCCCAAGAAGTTTTTAGGGATGTGGGTAAGAAAGTCCATGGGAGCAACATTGTTGTCAAGCTCGACTTGGAGAAGGCTTATGATAGGGTTAACTGGCCCTTCCTTAAATCTCTCCTCCTCAAATTTGGCTTCAACGAGAGGTGGGTCTCTCGACTAGAAAGCTGTTGGGCAAACTGCTAGTTCTCAGTTGTTGTCAACGGGCATGCTTCAGGCTTCTTCAAGTCTACCCGTGGTTTGCGACAAGGGGACCCCATTTCCCCTAGCTTGTTCATTATTGCGGCAGAGGCGTTTAGCAGAGGTTTCGGGAACCTTCTCCGGAACAGGTCGGTGCCAGCCATACCAGCTGCAGAGGGGGTGTCCCACCCTCTCACATCTCCTATTTGCTAACGACACCCTGCTCTTTATCAACGGCGGCCACAACACCATTCGGGAGGTGAAAAATTTCCTGAATAGGTTCCAAGAGGTCTCTGGACAGAAGATCAACACAAGGAAGAGTGGCTGCTTCATTGATAACAAGATGTCTTCGTCCAGATCTAGAGCCCTTCAACGTCAGCTAGGGATACCAGTATCAGCTGGGAGCTTCACATACCTGGGAGTCCCTATTTTCCAAGGTAGATCAAAACATATTTATTTTCAGTCTTTGGCTGAAAAATTCAGGGGCAAGGTGGCTGGATGGAAAGAGAGATGCTTGTCCTCAGCTAGTAAGATGACGTTGATTAAGCATGTAATGAGTGGCATCCCGATTCATACTATGGCAGCCACTGATGTTCCTGTTTGTGTCTTAAAAGAGTTGGAGCAGCTGATGGCCAATTTCTTCTGGGGGTGGGACCAGGGGAGGAAGAAGATGCACTGGATAGCCTGGGGTAGAATTGCGTTGCCCAAATCTGAAGGTGGCTTGGGAGTGAAGCGTCTGAGCGAGGTCTTGCGTAGCTTCAGGATGAAGATGGTCTGGTCGGTCTTCTTTGATTAGGGGCAGAACCTTTGGGCGTCTTTTATGAGGAGGAAATACCAAGCAGACTTCCCCGACGTTGTCGATACCTCTCATCGCTATGGAAAATCCCCGCTTTGGAAAGGCATTTGTCGTTTGTACCCGCTGGTCCGGGCTGAGGTGCGTTGGCTTGTGGGTAGAGGTGAGTGTGGCTTCTGGGAGGAAGACTGGACTGGTCTCGGTCCTCTGTCTGTGTGGGTGCCTCACCCCATTCCGGTGGAGCTTCGTCACCTAAGAGTTCGGGACTGTTTGTCCATAGCAGCTGCAGGTGCATCTATCCCTACCTCTACCGGGCTGCCCCAATTGATCTTGGATCATATCCAAGGTGAGGGGATTTGTACATCAGATTATGCAGATAGGTACCTCTGGACGAGGAGCCCCTCGGGGCTTTTTACAACAGTTCAGCGTGGACCTTCATCAACTCGTCCAGCGGCAGACGGTGGTGGGCCAGGTGGGTTTGGCACCCTGCTGTTCCTCCTAAGATCTATCTTTTCGCTTGGAAAGTGTTGTTCCGTGCAGTTTCTCTTGATGTCAATGTGCAACACAGGGGCGTCCATCTAGCCTCGAAGTGTGAATGCTATTCTAGTGGCATGGGCACGAGCGCTGAGGATCTTAACCATCTGTTTGTGTTTGGGGAGCTGGCAAAGGCGATTTGGAGTCACTTTAGTAATATATTCGGAATCACGATCGTCGACGGGCAGTCTGCAGTGAGTAGAGCAGGGGCAATGGTGGAGAGATGCCACATTGGGTGATTGTTTGTCGTCCCTTAGAGGCATCACCCCGAGTCTAATCTTCTGGGAGATATGGATTGAAAGGAACGCTCGCCGCTTCGATAACAGTCGTGGGCGCCCTGACAAAGTCATCCACAGGATCTAGGGGTGGATGAGAGCCCTCTCCCCTCACTTAAGCTCGGCAAAGGAATATAGCTTGAATTCTCAGTTAGCGTTCCAGATTCTTCGGGTTTCGCCTGCGCCCCCAAAGAGGAAGGATGTGCGTATCCTAAAATGGATTAGACATCCAACAGCTGGGTCAAGGTGAATGTGGATGGGTCCGCTATGAATAACCCTGGTCCGTCGGGTGGTGGTGGCGTGTGCTGCGTTGCAGAGGGAGGTTTTGTCTTTGCCTTCTCTTCTAGGTACGGGCAGGGGTCAAATGTTCGAGCAGAAGTCAAAGCTTTGGAGGAGGGCCTAGCGTTATGTATCGAGAGAGGCATCTCCAGAATCCAATTGGAAAGCGACTCCAAGACTGTTGTAGTCGCCTTATCTGGAGAGCGCCCCTCAAGCTAGGCCTTTTGGTATTGGTGGGTGAGGATTTCTAACCAGCTGGGCCAAGTTGAGGCGTCGATCCACTTTGTGCCGAGGGAGGTGAATGGTGTGGCCGATGGTTTAGCGCGGCTTGGGAGTGAGTCTCAAAGGCATAAGGTGTTTAATTCGGTTAGGGACCTTCCTAGTGATATCCGTGGGAACCTTTTCATCGACAAATTGGGTCTAGGGACTCTGTCGAAAAAATGATGAGCGTCTTGGGTTGGGTTGAGTGTTTTTCGGTGCTTACGATAGGTGATCAGCGTCTTCTTTTTGTGATGCCTGATCGCCCGAATGTGTATTTCGCCTTTTGTGAATAATATTTCTCCAGTTTAAAAAAAAAAAAAAAAAAAAAGCCGACCTGATCTTAGATGATCATAATAATGAATATCATGCCGAAATAATTCTTAACTATGTGTTTCCATAATCATATTAGTTTTAGGATCCAGAAGAGGTGCACCCTATCAATAACTCAAATCATTCTAACTCTAAGGTGATGATTCCTTTTAAGCCTAACTACAACAATATCAAAGGGTATGTCAAAACTATGCCTTTTTGTTATGGTTTGTTGTATGTCACTTGAAAACATGAATGACTGTGAATCCTCTATGAAACTGTGTATTGATGAACATGTTTGACATGAACTCGCTAAAATTTTGTTTTATATAGATTATATGTTATATGTGATGGTTAAGGAAAGAATGATGATTGGTTACGTGTGTATATGAGATTATGTACGCACCATGCTTCAATTTGTTTGTTCACATGTATAAGATAAATATTATGATTCATGTGTGAGAATGTTTATATGTATGGATGTCGTCCTAATGGAAGCCCTTGCCCCATGGTTAGTATAACTGTATGTGTGGAGAATAATTGATTCACAAGAAGCCCACGTGATGTATTTTGGCAAGATCATGAACGTGATGTTAATGAATTGCCAAGGATCTATGTAAATGTGTAAATGATGGACTCTTGAGACAAATACGAGTGTTTTGGGTGCCATGTGTCTCATCTTGACTAAAATGTGTACGCCTTTTCGTAGTTGGCCCCTATTGAGAGGAAACAACTATTCTACGTCATGACAGACCATGGATGGGGTAAAGATCGACCTTGGGATATGAACATAATTAAAACTGCTGGATGATAAACTACTTAAATAAATGTAGAACTAAATCATGCATTCATCGCCTGCTAGTGAAAGTGTGCATGGGCCCATTTCACAAACTGGATATTGGTGTATGGGAAGAGTGGAGTGATCCCGTCTTAACTAGAACCTCTGGTAACTAGTGGCTGATGAGAAGAGTGGAGTTATCCTATCTCATTTGGTCAGGGTGCCTGAGCGAGAGCATGCATTTCATGCATCCCATTAATCAAGATATTTTCTTTTTGCGTGTTTTGTTTGATATATGCATTGTGTTTGGATATTATTGTACTAGTCTTAGTGGGTGATCCTCATTGAGTTGATCGCGAGCAACTTACGTCCTTTTGAGACGGTGTTTTTAAAACACCACCAGACATTGCAGGTGACAATCCGTTAGGCGAGCCCGATCTGTAGGGCGAAGAATACGAAGGCTCATGGCAGCAAATGGCGGACGATGAAGCCTAGTAGCTCGATGATGATTCATTTACTTCCTTTAATAGAATACATTTATTTTCTTGAATTTGTAATAAGTTTTCTTTTATAGAGACATTAAGTGAAACTTTTGTTTAGACATGTTTTACAGTTGATTTCAAACTTAGAGTAGAAGATTATGCAATAAGATCTTTAATTTTCGTCATTATGCTTGAATGCCATGGATGCATGTAAATACAGTATGAGTATGTAGAATAGTGACATTAACACACATGAGTTAACACCCAAAAACTCGACCCATCGTGTTGTCCACGAGAGGTGAAATTTCAGGGCGTTACACTATATATAGCATTTAACATAATGATTATAATAAGCCCATTGAAATACACACTTTGTCTAAGAATGAGAAAATTTTGAGCCCTAGGTGGGCCATGAAACTAGGCCCCACTATTTTTGGAGTCAAATGACCTTATTTTCCATGTTAGCGTTTTTTGGCCCACCTGAAGCCTAAGTTAGCTCGATTGTTTATTTTTCTATTTTTATCTTGGACCCAAGCTGGGATGCATGACACATCCAATCGTCGGAGTAGATTTCATGTAAACATATAGTGGGCCCTGTAGAAATCAAGAGTGGGTGTCCCTCTCTCAACTATTTTCCATTGTATGGCCCATCTAAATCATGAAATCAGTTAATTTTTGTGTCATGCATGGGCAAATATGGGGTGAAATACCTGGTGGTTAGGGTGGATTTCACGTAAACATCACGGTGGGGCCATTCAAGCTCGGGCCCCACTTTTGTGTCACCAACGTGTAACTGTTTAAAAACCTCTCCAACAGTTAGATTTTGGATTATTAAAAAAAATTAGCGGTAAATGGGCTCGAAATTACAGCCCGTTGGGAGAGATTTCAAAAGCATTGATTTGGTTATAGTTGAATTTCAATTCTTAGTGTCCAAATGAATTAACCTTTTGCAATTCACATCAATTCACAATAATAATAAAAATGGCTTGCAAAATTGCCCTTATAGCTCATTCGGGGTTATGATATATAAGTCCCTGCCCCCAACTAGCTTTGTTTTATTTTTATTTTGTTAGGGTTGGGATTATTTGATGGCCTGCTATTCTCATTTGGTAGCCTTCCTACAGTGGATTCTGTTGGGAAAACCGGCAGCGAAAGTGAATCAAATGAGCAAACCACCATGACAATCACACAAGCAACAATCAAACACACACAAGAGACAATTCGAATTTAACGTGGAAAAACCCCCTCACGGGTAAAAAATCACGATACAAAGCGAACAATCCACTAGGATATCAAAAGTTACAAGAGATAGAAGAAACAAAACCTGGATCCCAGCCCCATAAGAGAAATCCCAAGCTACCCAAAGCTTATTCTCACATGAGACCGACAAGCACCGTCATTTTCCTCGTTCCAGAGAACCCCAAGCTTTCCCCAAGCTTTTTCTTTTGCCTAGAACTCTCTCAATCCCCTCTAGGAAACCTGGCCCCAATCACAAAACTCCTAATCCGCGTTACACCCATTTTATAGGTATAAAACTGAAATTAAAACCTCTTGCCCAAAAACATGCAAGAGACCGACTTGCACAGGGAAACCTGCCGACTGGTCGGGGGCCACAGCCCACCGGTCGCCAATGCCGAGCAGTTGGTGGCCCCCATTGCAGAAGTTTGAGGCATCTGATTCTAACAGATTCCAAGTACATGTTTGGATTGCTACATGTGTTCAGACTAACTAATTGTACCGTGAGCCTACAATACAACTAGTATACTGTAGTATGTTTATAGCCCAAAAATCACCCTCGTCTGACCATCAGGCAAGGCCCCCACGTGAATATGAAGGTTTATGGGTGGTTGTCCATTGTTTTCTTTGATGTAGAGTTAAAAGTGTCGAGCACCTAATGATTGGACGGCTGATTTTAGAGGCATCCCATTTTCACAGTGGTACAACTCTTTTGTGGGGGTTGGATTTCCTTGAACACAGCAAGTGCGTCACACAGGCAGCTAGTTGTACGGTTTCTCACATACAGCTAGTTGCGGGTGAGACGTTAGCGTCATATAATATGCCTTGTTAAGTCATGATAAAACGGTAGAAGGAAAGCATACCAGAATGAACGGAGCGCTTGTGAAAAGAGAAAGGAAGCCGGAATGAATGGAGAGCTCGTGAAACGAGGAATGAATGGAGAGCTTGTGATAAGAGAAAGAAGGAAGATGGCTTCTGCAATCCATCGGAGATACAGACTGGAAATGGTCAAGCAGCACCTTCTACTTTAAAAAATGAAAAAGCGAGACGCTCGGCTGGAAGTCTATCTGTGGATTAGGTGTGGCACCGGCCTCACCCAAGACAATGCAGTGCTTATCGTGGGGCCCACCTTGAGGTATGTACTCTATATCCATGTCATCCATCCGTTTTTTCATACTAATTATTTTACGTCATGAAGCCAAAAAAATGAAACAGAAAAATCTCAGGTGGACCATACCATAGGAAACAGTGGTGATTGACCATTAAAAATATTTTATGGGCCACGAAAGCTTTGCATCAAAGCTGATATTTGTTTTCTTTATTCCCTTGATGAGCTCGGATTAGGTATGTCAAAAGCATGTTAAATCGCTGGTTGTGTCCTAGTTTTGACAACTAGCAAGTCTCAGGTTCGAGACACCACGGAAGGTCGGCATTGTTGGAGAGCAAGGGGGTATAGAGGTGTGGGCCCCACCTTCTCTCCACCGGGTAGTACCTAATCCGAGCTATCCCTAAATCCAGAGATTTTTTTTTTTTTCAACGGGTTAGTTAGCAAATAAACATTACGGTGCACCTTAGGAACTTTTTAATGATGGAGCATTCAATCACCACTTTTCCTACAGTATGGTCCACGTAAGAGTTGGATCTGCTTCATTTTTGGATCATACCCTAAAATGATCTCGGAAAAAGTATGGACGGCCTGGATATAGAATACATGCGACAAGGTGGGCCATCCATTTTCCCAAATGATTTTAGTTATGAGCCAAAAATTAAGGAAGATCCAGGGTTCAGGTGGACTATATGGTGGGGATAAAATTAATAAGTTGAAAATTTCTCAGGGGCCAAAGAAGTTTTGGATCAAGATTATATTTATTTTTTGGCTTCATCTATGTGTATATGACCATATCAACAGCTTGGATTGAAAATAAACAACATGGAGGGCCCAAAGAAGGTTTCAAAGGTGGACGTCCTTAGCATGGCTGCTTCCTATTGAGGGCCCTAAGAAGGTTTCAATGGTGAGCGTTTCAATGGTGGGCGTTCTACCTTAATTTTGTACTTATAATCTAAGATGATGTGTGTTATGGGTAAATTCGAATCGACCTTATGCCATAAGAAAAGCCCATAGGCCCACGGGCCCAAACACAAGCCCGCAGGTTCAAACACACAGGTCGGGCGTAAGACAACCGATCATAATAGAAAGAGAGTCGAGGATCAGAACTAAAAAGCATAGGGCTCAACGTTAGCCCATAATGCTCTCAAACACTAGAGGTAACAAATAGAGGGGTCGACTCATCCATAGGCCTCGGCCTCATCCGTCAACCTTGGATCTTCCCTCTTCCATTGGGCTCGGCCTCTTCTGACGGCCTCAGCCTCAGCCTCTTCCGTTGGCCTCTTGCCTCGGCCTCGGCTTCTTCCGATGACCTCTTCCCTCTTCCATCGGTTCCGGCCTCTTCCGACGGCCTCTTCCCTCGGCCTCAGCCTCTTCCGTCAGCCTCTTGCCTTAACCTCGGCTTATCATATTACCAAGCTGATCAGAACTCAGACCGCCATAAATGTGTACGAGAATCTAGGAGCAAATACAAAAAAGATAGAACATGCAAGCGATCTTATCATTATCCTAATGTGATAAGCATTAGCTCTCTAAATATGAAAATGTATCCGAGTAGAGATCTACGGATCCACCAAGATAATGGCAATAATTATCTATAAAAGGCAAAAGACCATCCGCGCTCTCTCTAAGTACGCAACACACAATCACACATACTCTAAAGAGTTTATGTCCCTATCAGTATCTGTACCGACTTAAGCATCGAAGGGTCTTTAGCTACCACGGCCGGTGACCCCTCACCTTGTCTTTATGGCGGCAAATCTCTCATCCATACCGTTCATCAAGGGGTTCATCGAATGACGAAGATCCACCGTAAATTCATGATCATCATCATCCGTTAACCAATTTGGAGTGTTAACAGATTGGCATCATCTGTTGAAACAACTAGATCGTTCTCATCTATCTTTTTCTTCGTCGATCAATCATTTTTCACTTCATCAATGGCGAGATCCAAGCGTCCCAACGCAACATCCATTTCCATGAAACGATCATCAATCTCCACTAGCTTTAAACGTCTTCACCATGTATCCACCGTCCAGCAGCCTAGTAACTCCAGGGACATCACGTGATGCACCACTCTAATTCCAGCATCCTCAAATCTCCACCGTCCAGTCAAACCATCAAGTGGCCATTCTCATCTTCAACCGTCCATCACTGGATGGTGGACCCCGACACTTCATGTCCTTCCACCATCTAGTGATCAACACAACCGGACCTCCATTCCATTGTCGAAGAGCGAACCACTTTGCTTAGCTCATGGAGAAGTTCTCTTCATCTCAAGTCAGCCTGCACGTGTAATCAACTCAGCTTGTGATCAACGAATATTAGAAGCTGTCCCTGACACTAAGCTTAAAAGGCTGACCATCCATTACCCTGCACATGTAAGCAAGCTTCAACCCAGTCGTCCATCAATAAGTAACTCAAATCAGCACATCCATCTGTCCGTTCAAGTGGCCAGTAGCTGCACGTCCCTAAACCCAACTCAAATCCAAGCAGCCCAGGTGCTGATCTAGCTCCCAACAGTCGTCCATCACTTCATGATCAGCGACCTCTCTACTAGACAACAAGCTGGAGCAATTACGTCACACAGGCACTGTTAGGGTTAGAAGCCCCGCAGCGGAAGCAATCAAAGCAGGCGAGGAACACACCACAATGGCAATCAGTAAGCAAATCATCACACACAAGAAGGCAATCCGATTTTTACGTGGAAAAACCCCCAAGGGTAAAAAACCACGGCACAAAGCGACACAAATCCACCATGAATCAGAAGTTACAAGAGATTACAGAAGAATACCCTGGATCACAGCCCACAAGAGAAATCCCAAGCTACCCGAAGCTAATTCTCACATGAGGAGGACAAACCCATCCCTTTCCCTTAACCCAGAGAACTCCAAGCTTCCTCCCTAGCTCTTTCTCTCACCTTAGAACCCTCTCAATCCCTTGGCCCATTGGTGGCAACCCTAATCTCGGATTACATCTCCTTAAATAGGAGAAAATCGAAATTAGAAACTCCTTGCGCAAAACCGCGCAAGAAACCAAGTCCAAAAAGGAAACTGCCCGATCGGTCGGCCGACCAGTCGGACCCCCCCACCTCCCGGTCAGCCAACCAATCGGATGACCCAAAAAGGCTCCAGATACCCTGCTGTTTTTGCTCCATCGTGACCGACCGGCCGGCCGGCCAGCCAGTGGTCTTCATGCAAGAAGGTTCGAGGCGTCCAAGCCCAACAAACTCCACCACCACTCAAATCTTCATGCAACACCTCACCACGCACCATCTTCATCTCTGCTTCATCGTCATCATAGCTCCACCACTTCCATGCCTCATCGACTTCAAACTTGCACCTTCATCACCCGCTCGCTCATGTGGCCCTTGCGCATGCCATACACGAGTAACCGTGAATCCCGCTGCCGATCCCGCAGCTCCACCATGAATAGTGCTCCCGATCAAACCCGATCACAATCGATAAACTTGATTAAGATATCGGCGTACCGATTCACCTTCTTCAACTCTCATTCTTCCATAGATGTCGATCGTTTTCCATATTTTTCTTTCACAGAATCCTTCTCCACAATGAATCTCATGCTAGAAGATGCCATTGATGTCTCGCCTCAAATTCTCTCTGCCTCCTTCCCAACTTTTAGCTCTGATACCACTTGTTGGGGTTAGAAGCCCCGCAGCGGAAGCAATCAAAGCAGGCAAGGAACACACCACAATGGCACTCAATAAGCAAATTATCACACACAAGAAGGCAATCCGATTTTTACGTGGAAAAACCCCCAAGGGTAAAAAACCACAGCACAAAGCGACACAAATCCACTATGAATCAGAAGTTATAAGAGATTACAGAAGAATACCCTGGATCACAGCCCACAAGAGAAATCCCAAGCTACCCGAAGCTAATTCTCACATGAGGAGGACAAACCCATCCCTTTCCCTCAACCCAGAGAACTCCAAGCTTCCTCCCTAGCTCTTTCTCTCACCCTAGAACCCTCTCAATCCCTTGGCCCATTGGCGGCAACCCTAATCTCGTATTACATCTCCTTAAATAGGAGAAAACCGGAATTAGAAATTCCTTGCGTAAAACCGCGCAAGAAACCAAGTCCAAAAAGGAAACTGCCCAACCGGTAGGCCGACCGATAGGACCCCCACAGGCCAGTCAACCGACCGGTCGGATGGCCCAAAAAAGGCTCCAGATACCCTGCTGTTTTTGCTCCATCGTGACCGACCGGCCGATCAACCGGTCGGTGGTCTTCATGCAAGAAGGTTTGAGGCGTCCAAGCCTAACAGGCACCTTACCCAATGTCCATCTATAATTCCTTTCCAGTCGTCCATTGCAATCATCCACCACTTAAAATTTTAGTCATTCAAGCAGTGATGCATTCAAGCCCTTCAAATCAAACGGCCTTCCAATGTCAATATAACGTGGAACCCACACATACTTCCAAGCAATAAAAAAAATAAAAGAAAAATATAGTAACAAGATGTTTCTGTCGTGAAATTTCAAATAGAATTGGAAATAGGAAAGTTGTTCCCATTTTAGGATTTTTAGCCTAATTTTTGGGGCCCAACTTGATTCTTTTTAAGATCTGTCCCGTCCATGTCAAAGAGGAGATCGACATTGAAAAAATCCAAGAAGTTTCACATCGATCCGAGCTACAAATTAACTGTGGCGGCCGAAATAAGATGAACTATCTGGAAGCTTCATGTTTTCTACTGACTTAACTTGAAAATAATTCAAGTGGCCCACTACTAACGATATGAGGAATCTAAGCCGACCATCTCGTATATCACATCAATATTTATAATACTACAAAGTTTTATGTTAATCAGATGTGTGGATTGATTGTACCAATTGAAGGAAGATGGATAGTCCTGAAATATTTTGCCTAAGCAGACTCTAAAATAAGCTCTAAATATTCAGATTTTCGTACCCAATTCTGGAATGGTTTTAAAAAATCTAAACCATCTATCATTTATAGGAGAAAGTTTTCTACCAATGTTCTAAATTTGATATTAATCTGACTTATATACACTCTATACCGTCAATTACAAGATGACTGGTTTTATATGTGTCTGAATTGCGCGAATTGGAAAAGCGGTCACTGTTCTGATTGGTGAGCTCACCCAAGAGACATGATAAATCACCAAGTCAATGAGACAAACCACAACAAGATCAATTGCCTTGACGGCTAGACTGAAAAGCACCCAAAGAAGCTGTCAGACAGCTAAAGACCATTGACTTCTTCAAGCATGCACATGTATCTAATGCTTAGTTGCCCTTATTCCTAAAGGATAAGAGGCCTTAGGGAGGAATGCTAGACATTCCCCGACCAAGAACTGAAAGTCTCAGTGGGCAAATCTATTTGCCTGTATGGAGGACGACGTCATTCGTGGTGCTCTCCAGCTGAGCACAGTCTGCTAGACGGGCTGAAAGCCTACGGGCCATGCATAGTATGCTCGATGGACTAGGCATAAAAACCACACACAGTCTACTAGATGGACTGGGCACAGCAACCGCACACAATCTGCTAGACAGAGAGGACGCAACAGCTAAGTGGAGTTTGCTAGATAAACTAGACATAAGCGTACGACCCACCTCCATCGAGCTGACCCAACGACATATTCGAGGACGATCAGTCCCCCGACGATCATTCTAAGGATGACTAGTCTAAGGTCACTCACACAAGTGATCAGATCGCCAAATAAAGGTAGACACCTACCAAGATCAGAGGATAACCCGAAATACAATTCAAGTTCTGTGCTCAGACTTTCTAACCACAGAACTAAGGGGATACTATTATGGGTAAATTTGAGCTCACCTCAGGCCATAAGAAAAGCCCATAGGCCCACGGGCCCAAATACAAGTATGCAGGCTCAAACACTAGGGTCAAGCGTAGGACAACCGATCATAATAGGAAGAGAGCTAAGGATCAGAACTAATAAGCATAGCGCTTAACGTCAACCGATAATGCTTTCAAGCACCAAAGGTAACAAGTATAGAGGTTAACTTATCCATAGGCCTTAGCCTCATCTGTCAGCCTTGGTTCTTCCCTCTTCCATCAGCCTCGACCTCTTCCCTTGGCCTCAACATCTTTTGTCGGCCTCTTCCATCGGCCTCAGCCTCTTCCATTGACCTCAGCCTCTTCCATCGACCTCTTGCCTTGGCCTCGGCTCATCTTATTGCCAAGCTGATAAGGACCTAGACCGCCATAAATGCGCACGGAAATCCAGGAGGAGATACAAAGAAGGTATAACACGCGAGCGATCTTATCATTATCCTAACGTGATAAGCATTATCTTTCCAAATACGGAAATGTATCCTAGTAGAGATCTACGGATCCACCTCCATAATGGCAATAATTATCTATAAAAGGCCATCCGCACTCTCTCCAGGTACGCAACACACAATCACACATACTCTAAAGAGTTTATCTCTCCATCAATATCCATACTGACTGTTTCAGAGGGTCTTTAGCCGGCATGACCGGCGAGTCTTGACCTTATCTTTGTGGTGACAGATCTCTCATCTATACCGTTCATCTATACCGTTCATCAGGGGGCTCATTGAACGACGAAGATCCATGGTAGATTCATGATCATGATCATCATCTGTTAACCAATTTGGAGTGTTAACAATATGGAAAAATGGATGAACAATGTAGATAAAAGTCATCTATCACGGTGGACCATCGGAGCTTCTGCCTGTCCCAACTAATACCTAATCCTCGCCCCTTGGGTGAGGCCAGGCCGCACCTAATCTGCTCCCATCTGTCTGAGGTGCACGCGGGTAATCTACCCATCTACGGTGTAAACGCGAGGAATCTATCAATTTCCCATTGAAAGAATAATAAAATCCCAAACTATTCATTAGGTCCAGTGCATATTTGGTGAGCTACCATGCAATCACGACCACTATGAAACATTTGTTCCATGGCCTTTAATGTAAACGGTCAATATTGCTTACACAAAAATAATTCAAATCAACAATCTGATCCATCTACTTGTCAGGGCCCATCATGGATTGCTTGTATTTTTAAGGAATCACATTGTTTAGACAATCGGCTGGTTATAGAAAATAAGTCCAAATAGGATGGATTGGATCATCCCATCAGTGTGATTTGTGCATGCTTCCTTAAGGCTGTCGTCTCCTACTATATACTTTGGCCGGAAGGGTATTCCTGTCCCCTCCATCTCGTGGCTATGGTGCACGAAATAAATAGACCGCTAAAACAAGAACAACTAATGCAACCAATGGAGGGCTAAAAGGAAACAAATGGGTGTCGCCACACAATTCTGTTTGGTTGTATTGGTTTCGGACACCGTGACCAACTTAGATATGCGTCCGAGGGGTAAGCGAATTAGGTGTTACCCTTATCGTGGGGCCCACCTTGATGATATGTTGTATATCCATGCCGTCCATCTGTTTTTCCAGCCCATTTCAGGACGTGGTCAAAAAAATTAAGTAGATCCAAATCTCAAGCAGACCAAACCGTAGGAAACAGTGGTGATCAAACACCCACCATTAAAAACATCCTAGGGCCCACCGTAACCAGATCCGTCACAAGATACGGATGAAGGTAAAAGACAAAGATCAGCTTGATCCGAAACCTTTTTTGGCCTACAAAAAGTTTTTCATGGTCATTTGCCACTTTTTCCTGTGGTGTGGTCCACCAAAGAGTTGGATCTGTTTAAATTTTGGGATGACATCCTAAAATGAGCTGAAACAACGGATGGACAGCGTAGATATACAACACAATCAAGGTGGGCCCCACAGTGGGTGTTACCTGGGTAACACCTAGTCTGCTCCCATCCGAGGGTTGGATATTATCTTGCATACGTGTGCCAGCTAGCCACGTGCACCAACATGTAGATAGACGAGACACGGATTGGGTACTCCTGCCTAGGCCTGGCAAAATTCTACACTACCCGCCAAACTAGTGTTCTGGTCCAACCTTATCATGTCGGTTTACTAACGGGTTGGCCCAGTAAGACCCATTAACATAACGGGTTGTTTCAGTGTTTCACCCAGGAAACCCGGTTAACCCTTTAGCGAGGACATTTTAGTGATGTGGTGAGAAAACCCTAAGCTAAGCAAAGAGAACCAGTAAGACTCTCTCTCTCTCTCTCTCTCTCTCTCTCTCTCTCTCAAAGAGTTTTCTTCATCTTCATCTTTCTGCCCACGGGTTAAACCAGCCGGGTTGTGGGTAACCCGTTAAATTAAAGAATGGGTATGGGGTTCTAAATTTCAACCCGTTAGTTAATAGGTCGGGTTTGGGTGAGCAAATTCTTGACACAACATGAACTCAGTTCAACATGATCCGTTGCCAGGCCTACCCCAGCCCATCCTGAGCTTGGCATCAGCCGGGGAGCAAATTAAGTGTTACCCAGGTAACACCTTAAGGTGTTACCCTTACCGTGGGGGCCACCTTGATTATGTGTTGTATATATACGCTGTCCATCCATTTCTCCTTGGGGTGTTACCCTTAACAATGGGGCCCACCTTGATGATGTGTTGTATATATATCTACACTGTTCATCCATTTCTGGAGCCCATTTTAGGCGTGGTCCAAAAAATTAAGCAAATTTGGATCTCAGGTGGACCATACCAAAGGAAATAGTGGTGATTAAATGCCTACCATTAAAACCTTGCCAAGACTCACCATGAGCAGATCGGTATGGATGAAGGGAAAAATATAAATATCAACTTGATCCAAAACTTTTGTGGCCTGTAGAAAGCTTGTAATGGTCATTCGCCACATGTCCAGTGATATGATCCACCAGAGATTTGGATCTACTTAAGTTTTGGAATAACGTCCTAAAATAGGCTGAAAAAATGGATGAGCAGTGCACATATAAACACCTTAAACAATGAGTATGTATACACCCCACCCAGGCAGGCATCTTAACGAGGCATGGATGATCCTTCAAAGAGTTAACTACCTAGACCTCCAAGCCAGTACCGAGTCAATACCTAAACCATTGTCCAAGCTATTACCTTAGCATTAGCCAAGCCCGAGTTGTTACCCAAATTACCTTAGCCATCTTTCTAAGTCCAATAAGACAAAATGCCAAAATTTGATTAAAGTCAAGACAAAGTTAACCAACTACAACTGAAATGCAGAAAATTCTATAAAAAGAAAAAGAAAAAGAAAAAGAAAAAGGAAAAGAAATAAAGTTCCAGCACTCATAGAAGCTACCCCAAGCCCAAAGCATAGTCTTGCCATGAAGACAAGCCAAACCTGCTTACCAAAATTCAAGGCGATTCATGGGGGTTGCGGTGCTTTGAGTACTGCCAGCGGTACCTGGAGTACCACGCCAATCTGTAACAAGCTCATGTCAGCAGTTGTTGCTCTCCTAGGTGAGACAGTTGTATATTAAGACTACCAATACCCTGAAGCTTTTCCTTGTTTACTCTTTTACAACCCCCTCAAACCTATGAGAGAGTGTCATATGGCACCTCTTCTCTCCACCGATCACAAACCTTCACCTCAACATTTGCCCCTCAAAGTCTCAACATTTACTAAAATGCTATCCAGGGCTTATAAATACCCCCTCCTCTCTTCATTTCAAGTCACTAAGAAGAGATCCTCGTCTTAATAAAGACTGAGAGTGAGAAAGACATTAGAGGGTCAGCTTGAGCTTCCAAGCCTTCGTCCCTCCACTACAAGAAAACGGATTTTTACCGACGAAAGTATTACCGACGAAACAATTTTCGTTGGGAAAAACCATTTTTCCCGACGAAATGGAAAAATCGTCGGTAAAAATCTCCCGCCACCGCCAAATTCATTCCCACCATACACTTTTACCGACGAAATAAAAATTTCGTCGGTAAAGAGCTTATTTCCAACGAAGTAACCCGTCGCTAAAAATGATAACAGAAAAGTTCACTTTTACCGACGAAATGTTTCGTCGGTAAAAGTCCTTATTGCCGACGGTTCTTGGTTGTCGGTAATAATAAGCCAAGTTCCCGCCAAGAGTGAGAAGGACTTTTACCGACAAAAACGTTCGTCGGTAAAAGTTTTCGTACTGACTTTTACCGACGAAATTTTTCGTCGGTAAAAGTCTTTTAAGTTTGTAATCAGCGCGACTGGCCCTCATTTCTTCCTCTCTCTCTCTCACTCTCTCACTCGCTCTCTCTCTCTCTCGAACGGCCGTCAAGCGTCCGGCCCTCACCGTCCGCGGCCGTCTCTCTCATCGCCGACCACCGTCGTCCGGCGTTCAGTCACCAGCATCCCACCATCTCTGCCGACCACCCATCTCAGCCGACCATCTTACCGGCGTCCCACCGCCGCTTGCCAAGAACCTCTGCCGGCCTCCGTACACCGCCGCCACTTCCGGTAACCCTCTCCTCCTTCCTTCTTCCTCCATTTCCCCTCTTTCCTTCTCTCCTCGTTGTTCATAGTGGGGCCCACTCCCAAAATTCAATGCATGTGGGTCCCACCGTCGCTTTCCATCGTCCATTGCATGTAGGTCCCATCGTCGCTTTCCATCGTCTATTGCATGTAGGTCCCACCGTCGCTTTCCATCGTCCATTGCATGTGGGGTCCACCTTAGCTGTCCACTATTTGGTGGGGCCCACTGATTTAGTAAATCCCTAATTAGGGATTTCGAAATTAAAATCCCCTAATTATGGATTTTAAATTTTAAAATCCAAATTGTGATTTACAAATTAAAGAAAAAATGAAATTGTGGGGCCCACCATTACTGTCCACTAGCTGTGGGGCCCACCATCGCTGTACGCTGCCTGTGGGGCCCACGTCGATGTCCACTGGCTGTGGGGACCACCGTCGCTGTCCACTGGCTGTGGGGCGCACCGTCTCTGTCCACTGCCTGTGGGGCCCACGTCGCTGTCCACTGTTTTGGATCAAGCATATGTTTGTGTGGAGTAAACTATGTGGGGCCCACAGTGATTTACGTATTTTATCCACTCTATCCATCCATCTTAGCAGGAAATTTTAGGTATGGTGCCCAAAAATGAAGCATATCAAAACCTAAAGTGGACCACACCACAAGTGTGAACTGAATGTCTATCATTGAAAAATTCTAGGACGACATAGAAGTTTTGGATCAAGCTGATATTTGTGTTTTCCCTTCATCCATATCCATGTGATCTTATGAACAGGTTGGATGACAAATAAAGATCATAGGGGAGCCTGGGAATGGTGGAAATCATTATTCCTACTGTTTACCATGGCATGGTCCACTTGAGATTTGGATATGCTTAAATTTTGGGCTCAACCACTAAAATGAGTTGAAAAAACATAAGGACGGAATAGATAAATCACATACATTCTAGGTGGGCCCAACTGAGTTTACTCTACATGATAAGAGATAAGAGCGTGCAGAGTTACTCCGTACGCAATTCGATTCCCATGGTGGGCCCCATACATACTTATATGTTCAGAAAATAGCAGTAATTAGGTATTTGATTAGACTTGATTCATGGTGTTGATGATTCTGTCATTTTCATGTGCTTGTGTATCTGGAATTGATGAAGCAAACCCGGACGTGCGTCGGAGCTTCCCGTGGTTGATTTATGTGGATGTATTTGACTTATTATTAATAGTTATTTTTTGTCCAAAAATGGTAGTATAATAGAATCAGTTAGCCCATTTGGAGATTTCTATATTGCCGAGCATAGATAAAGTGTGTTTTGGAGGTATAGAAATCTGCCAAATTGTCCTGTTGGACAGTCCAAGGTTGGATAGATTGGAATGTTATCGTTGTTTGTCATTTACATGCTCTGTCATTAGTTTCGTGTGGTAACTCTCCTATTCTCTCTAGATATGTTTCTTATGTTTAATTCCATTGTCAATTTAATCCACACAATGTGTGGATAGTTGACATGGAAATGAAATGTAAGATAAATATATCTGGAGAGATAGGGGGAGATGCTGTCGAAATTTAGGCTTGGGCATGTAAATGGAAATAATGATAGCATTTCAATCTATACATCCTTAGATGGGCGACTGATTTTATTATATTATCATTTAGTGGCAAATTAGATGACGAACATGATACTTGTGATTAAGAGTAGTTAATTAATGTTGGTGTTAAGCGGGGGTCCCTAGAAGGTGGGAACCGCTATTGTGACCATGCTGAAGCTGTCATGTTCCTATGGATAGCAATATGGGTGGCCTAGCCATTTGGACAAGCCCGTGTTTATGTATTAGCTCGAAATTAATGGAGCAGACCCAGATGTGCGTCGGAGCTATCCGGGTGTTGAGCGGGGGTCCCTGGAAGGTGGGAACCACTGTTGTGACCATGCTGAAGTTGTCCATTTCCTATGGACAGCAATATGGGTGGCCTGGCTATTTGGACAGGCCCGTGTTTATGTATTAGCTTGAAATTAATGGAGCAGACCCGGATGTGCGTCGGAGCTATCCAAGTGTTGAGAGGGGGTCCCTGGAAGGTGGGAACCGCTATTGTGACCATGCTGAAGCTGTCATGTTCCTATGGATAGCAATATGGCCTAGCCATTTGGATAAGCCCGTGTTTATGTATTAGCTCGAAATGAATGGAGCAGACCCAGATGTGCGTCGGAGCTATCCGGGTGTTGAGCGGGGGTCCCTGGAAGGTGGGAACCACTGTTGTGACCATGCTGAAGTTGTCCATTTCCTATGGACAGCAATATGGGTGGCCTGGCTATTTGGACAGGCCCGTGTTTATGTATTAACTTGAAATTAATGGAGCAGACCCGGATGTGCGTCGGAGCTATCCAAGTGTTGAGCGGGGGTCCCTGGAAGGTGGGAACCGCTATTGTGACCATGCTGAAGCTTTCATGTTCCTATGGATAACAATATGGGTGGCCTGGCTATTTGGACAGACCCGTGTTTATTTATTAGCTCGAAATTAATGGAGCAGACCCAGATGTGCGTCGGAGCTATCCGGGTGTTGAGCGGGGTCCCTAGAAGGTGGGAACCGCTGTTGTGACCATGCTGAAGCTGTCCATTTCCTATGGACAGCAATATGGGTGGCCTGGCCATTTGGACTGGCCCGTGTTTATGTATTAGCTTGAAATTAATGGAGCAGACCCGGATGTGCGTCGGAGCTATCCGGGTGTTGAGCGGGGGTCCCTGGAAGGTGGGAACCGCTGTTATGACCACGATGAAGCTGTCCATTTCCTATGGACAGCAATATGGGTGGCCTGGCCATTTGGACAGGCCCGTGTTTATGTATTAGCTCGAAATTGATGGAGTAGACACGGATGTGGGTCGGAGCTATCCGGATGTTGAGCGGGGCTCCTTGGAAGGTGGGAATCGCTGTTATGACCATGATGAAGCTGTCCATTTCCTATGGACAGCAATATGGGTAGCCTGGCCATTTGGACAGGCCCGCTTTGTGTGGAGCAGACCCGAATGTGTGTCGCAGCTATCCGTGAGTTGGTTGAGTCTCCAAGACCTACACCCTAAACCCGAAAACATAAACCTAAAACTAAAACCTATAAGCTACGGCTAAACCTAAACCTAAATTCATTCACCTAACCTAAACTTAGACCCAAACACGCAAACCTAACCCAAAACCCGATCCCGAACCAAAAAATGCCAACCAATGCCTAAACCTAATCCTAAACTCAAATCACCTAAACTAAACCTACACCTATTCCTAAATCCATTCACCTAACCTAAACTTAGACCCAAACACGCAAACCTAACCCAAAACCCGATCCAGAACCCAAAAATCTCAACCAATGCCTAAACCTAATCCTAAACTCAAATCACCTAAACTAAACCTACACCTATTCCTAAATCCACAACTCTAACCTAAACTTAGACCCAAACATGAAGACCTAACCTGAAACCCGATCCCGAAACTGAAAATCTCAATGTAGGCCTAAACCTAATCCTAAACTCAAATCACCTAAACTAAACCTACACCTATTCCTAAATTCATTCACCTAACCTAAAGTTAGACCCAAACACGAAGACCTAACCCGAAACCCGATCCCGAACCCGAAAATCTCAACCTATGCCTAAACCTAATCCTAAACTCATGTCACCTAACCTAAACCTACATCTATTCCTAAATCCACAACTCTCACCTAAACCTAGACCCTAAACTCGAAAACATAACCTTAAACCCGATCCCGAACCTGAAATCCTACACCTATGCCTAAACCTAATCCTAAACTCATGTCACTTAAACTAAACCTACACCTATTCCTAAATTCATTCACCTAACCCAAACTTAGACCCAAACACGAAGACCTAACCCGAAACCCGATCCCGAACCCGAAAATCTCAACCAATGCCTAAACCTAATCCTAAACTCAAATCACCCAAACTAAACCTACACCTATTCCTAAATCCACAACTCTAACCTAAACTTAGACCCAAACACGAAGACCTAACCTGAAACCCGATCCCGAACCCAAAAATCTCACCCTAGGCCTCATCCTAATCCTAAACTCAAATTACCTAAACTAAACCTACACCTATTCCTAAATGCATTCACCTAACCTAAACTTTGACCCAAATACGAAGACCTAACCCGAAACCCGATCCTGAACCCGAAAATCTCAACCTATGCCTAAACCTAATCCTAAACTCAAATCACCTAAACTAAACCTACACCTATTCCTAAATCCATTCACCTAACCTAAACTTAGACCCAAACACGCAAACCAAACCCAAAACCTGATCCAGAACCCAAAAATCTCAACCAATGCCTAAACCTAATCCTAAACTCAAATCACCTAAACTAAACCTACACCTATTCCTAAATCCACAACTCTAACCTAAACTTAGACCCAAACATGAAGACCTAACCTGAAACCCGATCCCGAACCTGAAAATCTCAACCTAGGCCTAAACCTAATCCTAAAGTCAAATCACCTAAACTAAACCTATACCTATTCCTAAATTCATTCACCTAACATAAAGTTAGACCCAAACACGAAGACCTAACCCAAAACCCGATCCCGAACCCGAAAATCTTAACCTATGCCTAAACCTAATCCTAAACTCATGTCACCTAACCTAAACCTACACCTATTCCTAAATCCACAACTCTCACCTAAACCTAGACCCAAACTCGAAAACCTAACCTTAAACCCAATCCCGAACCCGAAATCCTACACCTATGCCTAAACCTAATCCTAAACTCATGTCACCTAAATTAAACCTACACCTATTCCTAAACTCATTCACCTAACCTAAACTTAGACCCAAACACGAAGACCTAACCCGAAACCCGATCCCAAACCCGAAAATGTCAACCTAGGCCTAAACCTAATCCTAAAATCAAATCACCTAAACTAAACCTACTCCTATTCCTAAATTCATTCACCTAACCTAAAGTTAGACCCAAACACGAAGACCTAACCCGAAACCCGATCCCAAACCCGACAATCTCAACCTAGGCCTAAACCTAATCCTAAACTCAAATCACCTAAACTAAACCTACACCTATTCCTAAATTCATTCACGTAACCTAAACTTAAACAAAAAATGAAGAACTAACCCGAAACCCGATCCCCAACCCGAAAATCTCAACCTATGCCTAAACCTAATCCTAAACTCAAATCACCTAAATTAAACCTACACCTATTCCTAAATTCATTCACCTAACCTAAACTTAGACCCAAACACAAAAATGCGACCCTAAACCCGATCCCCAACCCGAAAATCTCAACCTATGCCTATACTTAATCCTAAACTCAAATCACCTAAACTAAACCTGACTCTAATCTTTACATTGTAGATATGGATAAGAGTTGGATGCGAGCTAAGAATCGGTTTGGCCCAGAGTATAAAGAAGGTGTTAAGGAGTTCATGAATTTGCGAGATATCGGGCAGATTCAGGTAATAGAATTAGGTGTCCATGCCGAAAATGCAAGAACATGGTTCACAAGACTTTAGACAAAGTGGAAGATGATTTGTTCATAGTTGGGATTGACCAGGGTTACACTTGGTGGATTCATCATGGTGAAGATTTCCACCAAAGAGTTGAGGCCACTTAAGTCATTGCTGACCCAATTGTGCCTAATGAGGAGGATGAAGATGTTGACGATATGCAAGATATCATTGGGGATGTGTTAAGGGAAACAATTGCGGATACTAATTTTGTAGTGACAAGTAGTAGCCAGGATATTCCTCCTATGGGTGATGCCGAATCAGAAAAGTTTAGTAGGTTGTTGAGGGATGCGTAATGTCCACTCTATCCGGGGTGTCGGAACTTCTCCAAGTTGAATTTCCTTACAAGGTTACTTCATTTAAAGACAATAAATCCTTGGAGTAACAAATCGTTCGGCATGTTACTTGGCTTGTTGAAAGAAGTATTACCTGAAGGTGAGACATTGCCTGAGTCTCATTACGAGGCAAAATCCTTAATGCGAGACTTGGGCCTTGGTAACATCCTCATACATGCATGTATAAATGATTGTGTATTGTATTAGAAAGAACATGAAAATGTTGAGGAGTGTCCACAATATGGAGAGTCTAGGTGGAAATATGACGAAGCTAAGCGTAAGAAAATTCCACAAAAGGTGTTAAGGTACTTTCCATTGAAACCCAGATTACAAAGATTGTTTACGTCGAGCAAGATGGCTGAAGATATGAGGTGGCGTAAGGAGAAACACGTTCATGATGATAATACATTGAGGCATCCCGCTGACTCTAAAGCCTGGCAACATTTTGATAAGCAATATGACTGGTTTGCAGAGGATTCTCGCAATGTTCGGCTAGGTCTTGCAAGTGATGATTTTAATCCATTTGGTAATATGAGTAGCTCGTACAGTATGTGGCCAGTGATACTTATGCCCTACAATCTACCTCCTTGGTTGTGTATGAAGGAATCATTTTTTATGATGTCGTTGCTTATTCTTGGACCCAAGTCACCGGGGAATGACATTGATGTGTATTTGCGACCGTTAGTAGATGAGTTAAACGAGTTGTGGAGTCAAGGTGTCCAGACGTATGACACTTTTGCAGAACAGACGTTTCGGTTGCATGCAGCGGTCTTGTGGACAATAAATGACTTCCCTGCATATGGGAATTTGTCTGGGTGGAGCACGAAGGGAAAGTTGGCTTGTCCTACATGTAGTACTGACACTTGTTCATTGTCATTAAAGCATGGTAAAAAAACGTGTTATATGGGCCATCGTCGTTTCCTTCTGAGGGATCATAGTTGGCGTAGGAAGACGATAATCTTTGATGGCAAACAAGATCATAGGCGACCACCGAAAGAACTATCTGGAGAAGATGTGTTACAACAACTAAGTAACATTGAAGACGTTAGATTTGATAAGGCATCACACTTGAAGAAGAGAAAACGTACAGTATTGGAGTACAACTAGAGGAAGAAGAGCATTTTTTTTAGTTACTTTGAGTCATATGAAATTACGACACAACTTGGATGTCATGCATATTGAGAAGAATATATGTGACAATGTCTTTGGAACATTGATGAACATAGAGAAGAAAACAAAAGACAGTTTTAAGGCTCGATTGGATCTACAAGCAATGGGTTTAAGGAAAGAGTTGCACTTGCAACCACATGGAAATTCATATACTATACCAGCAGCCTGCTACACATTGACAAAATTAGAGAAGAAACGTTTATGTGAATGGTTGAGATCGGTGAAGTTTCCCGATGGGTATGCATCGAATATCTCTCGGCGCGTAAACATTATGGACTGTAAGGTAACAGGAAGGAAAAGTCATGACTGTCACGTCCTTCTGCAACGTCTACTACCGATTGTGATTCGTGGATTCCTTAACAAGGATGTCAGTGCTGTGCTGATTGAGCTGGGGATATTCTTTAAGGATTTGTGTTCGAAATCTTTGAATGTAGATGTTATTAAACGACTGGAGAAGGATATTGTCGTAATCCTTTGCAAACTTGAAAGAATATTTTCACCTGTGTTTTTCGATGTCATGGTACACCTAGCGATTCACTTACCGCCCGAAGCGAAGCTTGCAGGTCCAGTACAATATCGTTGGATGTATCCGATCAAAAGGTGATAGAACAATGATCATAAATTTTTATATAATGTGAACTAAACTACGTATATCCATGTTTTCATGTCATAAACATAGTGATTTTGTGTACAGGTACCTTCACACATTAAAACGATATGTGAGGAATAAGCCACGTCCAGAGGGATCCATTGCTGAGGCGTACATTGATAATGAGTGCCTGACATTTTTCTCTATGTATCTTCGTGGCATAGAGAATAGATTCAACCGAGAAGATCGGAATGCCGATGAAGGGCAGGAGCATGAACAAGGACTCATATCTGTATTCACACATAACGTTCGTCCTTTAGGATCGCCGACGTTTCAGGATATGGACCTTCGGGATCAAGCGAAGGCGCGGTGGTATGTGTTGCATAACTGTGAAGAAATAGACTCGTACTTGGAGTAAGTCTTCGCACATAATTGTATATCTACATACACGTAATCTCAAAATCTCTTGCTGACAACGTGCCAAATGTGTATAGCGAACACATCGAGGAGATGAAGTCCCAATACCCTACAAATTATGATCGAATGCATCAGGATCAGTTTCCAGAATGGTTCGCAAAACGTGTAAGATTAATTTACCTTCTATCTCATCACACTTACAATATTGTTGTATTGCACAATATTTACACGTAATTTCAAATGCCTAAATGTACATTTATATTCTATACGTGATGATAGATGAAGATGTTGCATGCTAGCACATCTGCGGATGCGTCTGATGCGCTCTACTCACTGGCGTGTGGCCCTAATAGACGTGTATCTAGATATACAGGTTGTATTATAAACAGGATTTGATTCCACACTGAGGAGCGTGAGAAATATAGGACCACACAAAATAGTGGGGTGGTTGTGAAGGGAACACATGAGGAGGTAGAAATTGATTTTTCTAGCATTTTGACGGATATTATTGAGCTGAGTTATTGTATGAGAAAGCGGGTGTACTTATTTAAATACGATTGGTGGGACATTGGAAATAAAAAGTTGGAAATACAGACTGATGACTACTTCACGAGCATAATTTTATCTCGGAAGTGGTTTAAAGATGACCCATTTATTATAGCCGGCTAAGCCGAACAAGTATTCTACCTCGCTGACACCAAGTTAGGCGGCTCTTGGCACGTGGTGCAGAAAATAAAGCCCAGGAACATATTTGACGTTCCCGAACTAGACGTTGAAGATAACGATGAAGGGAGTAATGGAACGTCGTCAGTTGAACAAGCATATTAAGAAGACATGCCATCTTGGAATAGAGGGAATGATCCAAATGTTGATATTGATGTGGTGGAATTGAATAGAGATGATGTGCCACCTGATCATGTTGATGCCTCAATCATAAATGATATTGTTAGAGATGATAGCGCTTTCATCGATGACAACGTTACAGACGATGAAGAGGAAATTCTGATCAATGATAGTGATGGTGAAGAAGAAAGAGTCCTAAGCGATAATGATTCAGATGACGATTATTAAATGTATACAAGATTTACATGTCATTTTCAATTCGATTATTTTGATTATTACATGTATATATGTTTTACAAGTCATAATTTATTTCCTGAATTGACTTGTTTATAATCTACATTTACAGTTAAGTCACTTTCTGATCATGTCCTCCACAAATTGGAGCGTAGTGGAAGCACGCAGCATACTTCATCAGCTGTTGCGGATGGACTTTTCGGCCCTATATTCTTCTGGTAGGGCCAGAGAGATACCCGGTCTGGTCGATAAATGTAGGGAGGAAGACTGATGACTCAGATGAAAGATTATACAATCTCAAAGAAATTCCTGATCTGATGGAGGAATATAACCGTGGGAAACTTCGTATGGAAGATGCGACATTGTCACTTGTACATATGAACGGAGTCCCGAGAGATTAGATTTCTCTTATTGTGACTGGCATGTTGGCTATAACAATGTCGAGTGCTTCATACAGCTTGACATATACATCTACAGCGCACGATAACTTACGCAGGGAGTATTTCGGATAGTTGATCCGAAGATGATTTGTATTACAATGAAATATATGTATTTAATATAGAATGACAATGTGTAATGGATTTTTCAACTTTTATATTCTGTTTACGGTTTTATTATATTCTGCTTGCATTATAGTGTAATGGTCTAATCATATTTTTATCATCTTTCTAAGCATACGCACAAATTCACTCTACAATGATGTTCATAAACTTGCATTGACATTGTTTAAATTTATAAGTTTGTATTTCAAATATATTCAGTCATGGCACCAGGTGGGAGATCAGGTCGTTCGCGCACTGGATCTACCCCTTCCACCCGTGATGCGACATAGACAGCATCGACGTCGCACGGTGCATCACAGTCATCTGATCCTTCGGTTCAGCATACACCGGGCACGGCATGTAAGTCTAGACATTTATTTAGTGATTTCTGTTTATATTGTTACTTACATATATCTTTTCGCAACAGCATCTTCTACCAGCCGACGAGGACGTGGACCCACGCGTGGGTTAGTTTTAAAGCGACTTACGCGTGAGGGTAGGGTGGCGGTAGAGTTCCCAAAGGACTGCCTTAGACCTGTTGGAGATAGTGCCTGACTGTTTACGTCTGAGGTCGGTGTCCTATGCCGATCTCTGATCCCCTCCACCACCCCCATTGGACTGACGTGACAGATGATGTGTGACAGCTCATCCGTCAGCGCCTTTAGGTAAAGTTTAGTAAATTGAAATTTTCTTTTGTGAAAGTTCATTTACAGTTAAGTCCTATTGTTTATAAGTTTATTGCCTTAATTTATTATTTACGAAACTGTAGGATAAATTTGACTTCGATTTGAATGTTCCCTACATTTCTCATGCCGTCGACGACATGATTAGAGAACGGTTCAAGGAGTACCGCGGAGAGTTACACTAATAGTACAAGCGGTGCAGGACGCACGATGAGGCCGTACTGTCCGCACCGCCGCACGTTACTACAGACGACTGGCGGATACTCTGCGAGAGATTTTCATCGGAGGCTTTTTAGGTAATATTTACAAATTTATGATATCTTAAGGTAACAATTAAATTCGCAATTAAATTCGCAATTAATAGAAATATATTTTGTATAATGTGTTCAGAAGAGGAGTAGAATAAATTCTGCGAACAGGGAAAAGTTACAAGTGAACCACGTAGCTGGTTCAAAGTCATTTGTACAACATCGTTACGACATGGTAAGAAATTATTGATGATTATTAAGTTAATATATTATTTTGATTGGCATTTATTATAAGTCTTCTTTCTTTTCCATTGCGCAGCGAGATTCCGTCACCGGCCAGGAGCCTGGACCAGTTGACCTCTACAGAGGGACTCACTGTCGGCAGGTGACGGGATCTTGGGTTCATTCTAGAGCCAGTGAGCATTGGGTAAAAATCTTTACTTTGTAAAATTTAATTGCGCATTGATTGATAATAATGTCATTCATGTCATTTTTTTATGAAATTTCATATGTTTTCATTATAGGCCGGCGGCGATAGACACCATACGCAGTCAGCCCACTCCCGATGGTAGTCAGCGGAGTGAGCCAGAAATCCTGAGCGAGGTGCTTGGCACCCGTTCTAGATATGTGCATGGGCTTGGCCATGGTGCCAAGCTCATGGTACAAACTAGAGGTGGCTCCAGCCGATCCGTAGCTGGTGAGAGCGCTATACGCCGAGCTGATATCGCAGAGAGAGAGGTTCGGCACCTACGGGTCATCGTCGATGAGATTAGAGAGCAGCTGAAGAGGCAGAGAGAATAGAAGCAGAGGCGTAGGGAGGAGGAGGAGGAGAGGCAACGGGAGGAGCAGGAGAGGAGGATCGAGGAGTTGCGGCAGGAGCGGCAGGAGCATGAGCAACGGATGCAAGAGATGTTTCAGGCTCTCGTTGCACGCTTTGGCGCCGATGCCCCGCCACCTCCGCCTTCATCTTCATGATCATTTTTTTAATATACGACTTTTAACTTATATGTATTTGTGTGTGGATGAATATTGCTTGTTTGTGGATGTGGAATGGATTATTTATGCATGGATGGTGTAGTTTCTGTTTATTCGTGTGTATGTGGATGTGAATAGGAGAAAAATGTATAGGTTTCTTTACAGGTGTATATCAGGAATTTTCCTGAATTTTGAAAACAAATGGAACCGTGACAGGAAATACTATTACCGACGAAATTTTTCGTAGGAAAAAAACATGGAACGTTTTTTACCGACAAAATTTTTCGTGGGTAAGAAACTCGTGAACTTTACCGACGAAATTTTTCATGGTTAATAAACTTGTAAAAACCTTTACCGACAACATTTTTCGTGGATAATAAACTTGTAATACTTTTACCGACGAACATTTTCATCGGTAATAAACTTGTTAAAACTTTTACCGATGAAATATTTCGTCGGTAAAAGTTTTTTCACCGACGTATCACATTTTTTTCTGACAAAAATTCATATGTTTTTCTGACGAAGTTTTTCGTCGGTAATGGTTTTATTATTCCCGACGAAAATTTGTTTCGTTGGGAAAAACTTTTACTGACGGCCTTTCTACGACGATGTTAGCCGCGAAAAATTTCGTCGGGAAAAACATTTCCCGACGAAATTTTCATGAAAGCCGACGAATTATTTCGTCGGTAAAAATGGAATTTCTTGTAGTTCTCCCATCCCCTCTTGAACCTCCTCTACTCCTCTCCTAGCCTCTTGGCCTTCTAGAGCCAACCCTTTTGAGCTTAAGCCCACCTGAACTACAAGTTTCAACCCATAGTGCGCACACTACATCATAACTGCTTCTAGTTGCAAGCCAAGGATCGGGTCATGCACTATCATTTACATTCATACTTCATTAATTGCATCAGTACTTCCCTTCTCAACCCCTTTGCTTCTCTAGGTTCCCATTGGGCGTATGCTCTGTGACTTATCAGAATCCCTGATCATAACACATTAAGGGCTTGTTTGGTTGGTATCTGGAAACCTGTTTCTAGCTTAAAATCTAGATTCCAGCGAAATCCAATTTTAACTAGTGTGTTTAGCGGCAAATTCTAGTTAAACAGAATTCAATCTGGAAACCTAAATTGGCTTAATGAAAACGGTGGGGGACCGTTTCTATGGAAGTGAAAAGAGGCGGAAGTGAGCATCATTCAATATTGACGATAATACCCCTAGGGTGGTGCCCACCTCGATATATGCATTGTACATCTATGATGTATGCATTTTATATCCATGTGCTCCATTCGTTTTGAGAGCTTAATTAAGAGCATTATACAAAAAATGAGGCAGGCTCTAAATCTCAAGTGGACCACACCACATGAAAATAGTGTTTGATTGAACGTCCACCATTAAAAACTTTCTACAACCCACTATAATGTTTATTTGCCTATCCAACCCGGCCATCTGTCTTGCAGGACTACTATAGGCAAGGGGCAAGTTCTCAGGTGGATCCGAAGCACCAATCAAACCAAAAAACTAAATTAATATTATCTTTCAATTATCATACTCCTTAGCATCTTGCTATTTACATTCTTTAGTGTAATCAACATCCTTTTCATCTGCAGCATAATTCTGGTATTTACATTTCGTAGCATAAGTTGTAAAATTATATTCTGCAGTAGCAAGTCTGTCGAATTTATCCAATAGCTGGCTCTCGAAATTTTGTCTTAAATTCATCTGGAAGGAGTGATCTTTAGCACATCTTTGGTGACCGATTGTAAGTTTCCTCTCTAAACATTGTATTTCGTATACAGAAATTCCTTTCTTGCGAAAAGTACAAGTGCAACTCACTATCGGAGGAAGAACCCCACCCTCTTAACATCGCCTGATCATTATTATTATTCAATTGTGCAAGTGGTTGAATAGGCGACCGATCTTCACAAATTTTGGTCATATACGGTCAATTACAACATATCTGCCTATCTTAGAGCTTGGTTTATCGTTGTTCAGTTGGAATCAAGCCGTACAGTCGGTTTTGGCACACCCACACACAACTCACACGCATGACCGAAAATAATGAACAACAGAAGGTAGCTTCTTTGATCGTTTAAACCGATGGCCTATCCCAAACTAGACATCTATATCCATGTGTGGTCACCAAAAATGCCTGTACAATGGACCCTACTATTGATATGCGATTGCCAAAATCTCATATATTGGTCAACATTGACAATCCAACTATTTGACTTTTGAGCACTTGCTCTCGGGCCACTGATGGTGCAACTTTTGAACGGTCTCATTAGTGCGCCACAATTTGCAAATGGATAAAACCAATTTAATGGGACTTGCCTTCGATGGGTGGTCCAGTTAATACTTGGATTAGATGTATTGCCTGATTGATGAGAGATTGTATCATTATCCATCCATGAGGTGGCATAGCAAAATAAGCCAGCCCAATGATAAGCTGAGAGTAAAATGGACATTGAGCAGTACATTGTATGTAGTGTAATACCTCTTGTTTTTACTGCAATTGGACGATCTTGTTCACCCATGCCATGCATGTGTGGGCTAATATTGTGGACAATCAGCTTCTGACAGCGACCCATATAAGCTGGTGTATATTAGAACCACGAACCTTGACCAAAAGTAGAGGAATGTATTCTTAGAAAACATAGGGAAACAATGCCATTTCCCTGTTTTTATTTCATTTGAGAACTCTTCCTTGTATAATTCCTTCATGGGAGTGTTTCTTTGGAGCAGAAATCCCCATCATATGCTCCCCATCTCTTGCATGGGGATCATGTTGACCCTGAATCTCATCGGTCTGGCTGATCTATTATCTATACCGTCTGATCAAATCTAAGGGACTCAACAGTCTTGGTTTGGTAAAGTGGCGGTGACTCTTCAATTGTATACTTTGCATAGTTGTACGGCAATCTAAACTGTCCAAATCACTGACCCAACTGTGGATGGAGCGTAAGTGAAAAATTGCACTGAGAAGATAATATTAACCATATGACTTTTCCCTTTGAATTTGGACCACTCTGTATTTTACTTTCAGCCATCCATTTGATAGACATTAGTTGGTAATTATTCTGATTTTAGGGATATGCTCCATCCACAGTAGGACCCACAATTTTGGGTGGTCTAGATGTACATTAGTGCCTCATGTGAGGATGATAAGCCACTACATAGCCATAACCTAACATTCATATCTATAACCTTAAAAAACTGATAATAAAAAAGACAATTAAAAAGATTTGCAGTTTGTTTGGAGAAAGCGGACGTTTAATGACAAAAACAACAGCATTGAATGGGTAAAAGGTGGAACAGGGCATAGGCCACCATTGAGAATCAATGAGACCATTTGCTCATAGGTACGAGGACAACAGAAAAAGGTGAGTAATGCTATGTGTTTCAAGAAAGGTTTCAAAATTCACTACTACCATTAGTTCCAATTCTTTTGATTATGCACTCAAACATATTCTTAATGTTCAATTTAAATCTTTGAAAAAATGTTGAAACTGGATACCAAGGTAAAATACCATGTAAACCTACTCACATCATCAATGAAATGTATCTAATAGCAAAACCGAATACATCCCCAGACATCAGAAACTACTAACTCTGAAGGTTTATTGATTACAAATATAACATTAAAATGAAAAAAGGAAGTTTAGGACTTCCACATCTGACAGGAGAAACAAGAGTTCGCAGATTCAATAATGGAGACAGGAAGTTAAAAGCCAAAAAGCACACGATAAAAACCGTACATATTATTGGATGCACAAGACTTGGATGATAAGCGCAAGGAATTTCGAGTTGCCTCTAGATGATATAAATCACCTTTCCTCAAGCTACGCTGAAGAAATCTCTCATGTCGAACGTTCCTTCACAAAGAAAATAATTGGATGAAACTCGATAGTAAAGCAAATACCAATTAGCCAGATAGGATGACTTGATGCCAAATGTATCTATGTGCATGCATGCTAAGGTTTTCTATACACTTAGCCAGCTAAATCATTTCTCAAACCTTAACCCTCCAAAGATAGTGATTAACTAGGAGAAACTGCCTTGCAAGTAGGCATGTTAGCCATTGCTATGCTTTTGTAAATTATTTATTTATTTTTCACAAATGGGTGCTCCACCTAATTAGTTGCGCTACCTGCTTTTGTTGTGGTTATATATTCATTTGGAACCATCAGATGGATTGGTCGCTTGTACCATACATAGAGTGGAGATGTCCTTGTGGGCATTCCACTACAAAAGGAAATGGTAAGAAAACAAGAAACTTGATGAGGTAGACCCATTAGAACCAGAATGTGGCAGCGCCATCTCTCTACTGTACATGGGTTATGGTCGTATGCCAATTTCAGATCATCTGTCTATAGGACCCATCACGAATCATATTCCAAAAAACAATTTTGTTAGACAATCCAAGCCTGAATTTCTCCTCCTCTCGCCAAAGTGGCCATTCATCATTTTTTCGAGGCTGGTTTGGAATCTGCCAACTAAGCCACTAAGATCATACACTTGGTGTATTTCTAATCATTTTCCATCTACAATAAAGGCAATTAAATGAATCTATTGCCTTGATGTGGCACCCTTCTATTCGGGAAAGATGCACAAACCAATGAATCTCATAATCTCCAACTCACATAATTATAAAATATTTGAATTATATGAAACACTCCCAACTATCTTAAGTTGAATAAACACGATCACCACACATGACAACGATTTTTAAGTGAAAAACCCTCTAAGTAATAGAGGTAAAAATCACTGGCTTGCAATCCCCAACTCCTGCCACATGTACTATGGAGAGATGTATCTGTATCATACTCTGGTCCTACCAACTCTGCCATATCAACTCCCCTAAAAGAAATGAAATATCGCCCAACTGTCACCACAACAAGGATTTTGATGGAGTGGATTAAGGGCAGCCATAGCCTCACCCAAGAAGGTGCAGCCCTTAACTTGGGGCCCACTTTGAAATGTGTATTCTATATCCATGACATCCATCAAGGTCATTTTAGGATATGAGACAAAAAATGAAGCAAATCAAAATCTCAGGTGGACCATACCATAGGAAATAGTGGTGCTATTAAAAACTTCTTATAGGCCACAAAAATTTTGGATCAAGCTGATATTTATTTTTTCCCTTTCATCCAAGTTCCTATGACCTTCTCAAAAAGTTTGATGGCAAATAAACATTACAGAAACATCCGGGCGGGCCCTTGGTAGTTTTTTTTTTTTTTTTTTTTTTTTTTTTTTTTTTTTAATTTTAGAGGGGGGTTCAATCACTACTATTTTACATTTTATTGTCCACTTGAGATTTAGATCTAATTCTTTTTTTTTTTTTGGCCCCTGCCCTAAAATGATATGGAAAAATGGATGGATGGCATAGATAAAGAATAAATACATTAAGGTGGCCCCAAATTTAAGGGCTGCACCTTCTTGGGTGAGAGGCCTACGGTGGTAAATACAGGGGGCAATTCGAAGAAAGGTTGGTTGTACGGATGGCTGTGCATGAAGACAAATATGTAATATTCAAAAGTAAAAGACTTATGTTCAAATATAAAATTCTAAGGTTAGGATCATCAGTCATGCATAAGAAAGTAGCTTCTATATGGTAGTAATAAGAATATGAATGGTTCAGATCAACCTAAAGACCAATTGGAAGTGGAGACCAGCCACCATATGATATTGTGGCAGGGCCCAACCTATAAGGATACCATGAATCATGTACCAAGCGTTGCCACCTAGATAACATGAATCAGAGCAAGGTGAGGATTATAAGTGAGGGAAAATAGCACAGCTCCACCCCCTCTCACAGTGAGGGCTTCCCTGGCCTGGGTGTGGATCTTTTACTTTTCCGTTTCTTTACTTCATTTTCATTCCTATTCTCTTCTTCTCTCCATGCTCAGGGTATGGGCCTCTCTTGTGTTTTATAGGATAGACACCCTTTCGGAGGAAATAAAGAGTTCTTATCTTCCAAAAAATAATGCACCCAATGATGTCTACTTTCTAATAGCATCAATATATGACTAAAAGCAGAGCCAATGTGGGTATTTATTAAATTAGTGGGTGTAAATGTTCTAACGAGATCCACTGGAGGATCGCGAAAATTTTGTCATAAAAATGGTGATTTCCTACATGTGTTGACATACAAAAGATGTGTGGGATCTATGATGCTCACCGAGTGGCTAAGATTAGATGAAACGTATTCTAGCCGAAAATTATTGTGCAAAGAGCATGTAAAAGATGATTGAATAATAATAATAATAATAAAACATACCTTCGTCTTCCTCCTCTTCCCCTTTGGCCTCGTCATCTTTTTCTCCTTCCTCCTCCTCCTCCACTTCGTCTTTTTCTTCTAATTCTTCTTCTCCTTCTTCGTAAACTAAAGAGAAAGAGAGAGAAATGCAAGAGAGATGACAACGTAATCAAAGGAATTTAAAGGTCATTTAAGGCCGTTGGATACCACCAAATAAGTTACATTTTAACTTATGTTAAGTAATTAAGTTACTTTTTTTACTTAAGTTAATTTGGTAAGCATCATTGTAAAAGTAAGTTATTAGTTAAACGCTATCTATCTTAATAAGTAATTCTCTTTTATGTTAAGCAATCAAGTCATTCTTTTTTTCACAAGATGGACAGTCCACATAAAATGTAGGCCCCACATGATGAATGACTCCATATTAATTCCAGCCCACATATGAATGATCCACATCAAAGGTCGACCCATAATGATTAAAGGCCGACATCCAAAGCGGGCTGATATGATTGATGACCCACTTCAAAGGTGGGGCCTACATGATGGATGATCCACATCAAAGGTGAGATCCACATGATGGGCAGTGGATATTGAAGTTGGGGCCGCACATGACGAATGGTACATATTAAGGTGGGCCCACATATGGATGGTTCACATCAAAGGTCGGCCCCTAATGATGAACAACCCACATCCAAGGCAAGGCCCGCATGATGGGAAACCCACATTGAAGGTGGGGCACGTATGATAGATAGTCCACATCAAAGTTGAGCTTTACATGATGGGCAATTAATAATGGCGAACCTCACATGCTGGATGATCCACATCAAAGGTCGGCACTAATGATGAGTGGCCCATATCCAAGGTGGGCTCCGCATGATGGACATCCCATATCAGAGGTGGGGTCCACATGATAGACAGTCCACATCAAAGGTGGGCTCCACATGATGGGCGGTCAATATTAAAGGTGGGCCCCACATGATGGACAATAACATTGATGGTGGGCCCACATGATGGATGACCAACATCAAAGATGGGCCCTGCATAATGAACGGAGCACATAAAGGTCAGTCCCTAATGATGAATCGCCTGCATCTAAGGTGGGCCCCACATGATGGACGGCTCATACAATGAACTAATCCACATCAAAGGTTGACCCCAAATGATGGATGGTGGATGTGAGGAAGACCAAATAGGCTTGAGGAATAATTACTTATGATGTTGGAAGCGAAACATATTTTTTCTACTTTTTGGTGATAAGTTTGTTGTTTATCAAACATACTTATTTACTTAATAAGTAGAAATTAAAATTAGCTACTTATGACATAAGTAGCTTATTTTGAGTAACTTACTATCCAAACACACCCTTACCAATTAGAAATGTATAAATTTCTTAACAATCCACTTTCAGTAATTAGATTCTTGAGAATTTCAATTTTTCAGTTTTGTTTGGCAACCTGAAATTTAAATTCAATCTGTAAGAATTTAAAAGGTACCTACGGAAAGAATCATAAATGACCTAAAATAAGAAATTGAATTCCGGCAAAATTTCAGATATCCAAAACTGAAAATTAGCTCTAGACTTAAATTCCAGATCCAAAATACAATACTTTGAGAAAAAGTTAGATACACTGGCAGCCTAATAGATGATAATCAGGATCTTGGCTTATTCAACTATCCGACTATGAGCTTGGCGGGCATTTACTGGATAATTAAAAATAAAAGATAACTAATGTCCTTATTTCAGATCATAAAGACAGTGGTTCCACTAGTTAGTCAGTTTAGTTTGAGTTAATGCCACCTGTACCATTTCTAAATGCCTGTATATCAAGTATCAAACTTGCCTAGAGTATCCGATAGCTTGACCAGTGGTATATTAGCAATCTATACCTGTGGTAAAGGTGATAATTTTACAATATAGGTTTGTTAGCCATCAGGTGCAGTATGGAGTTTAGATTACCTCCGTAAAAGTCAGGCCATTTTCACAACTAAGATTGGCCACAACATATCAATACAAATGAATGGTTAGAAAATTTTAAACATCAATTTCCTTTGTATAATGTGGCCCACCTGAAGAGCGAGATTGTCTGAATTTTTAGGCAGAAAATCTAATAATTTTTTCCAGCCTTATGAAAAACTTAGATACCACACGTGTTTCAAATTGTCAAGTGTGTGGTCAGGTGCACGATGCATACGGCTCTACATGCGCGTGAAAGTAACAAACCTCTTGACAGCTTAGTGGGTGTTACCCTAACCGTGTGGGGCCCATCTTAATGTAGTTTTTATATATTAAGGCCGTTTATCTCTTTTTTCATATCATTTTAGGATGTGATCCAAAATCCTAAGAAGATGGAAATATTAGGTGGACCATACCACTAGAAACAGTGATGAATAACCATTAAAAACGTTTTGTGGGCCACAAAAGTTTTGGATCAATCTGATCCTTATATTTTCCCTTCATCAAGACTTTATCAAAATTATCAAGAGCTTGGATTGCAAATAAACATTACCAAAACCTTACAATGGGCTCTTTGTAAGTTTTAATGGTGGGGCAATCAATCACACTGTTTCTAGTGTTATGGTCCACTTGAGATTTGGATTTGCATAATTTTTGGAACCTCATCTTAAAATGGGCTGTAGAAACGGATGGACAGCGCGGACATACAAAATATCATCCATGTGGGCCATACGGTGGGGGTAACACCCCACAAAGCTGTTCCAAGGGAACACCTAATTCGCGCCCCACGAGGAGGTAACATCTGTGATCTTATTACAAGTTGTAGAGCCAGTTTGATTTTCTTGGAAAATGTAAATACCCTAAAAATAAGTCATTATTACTTCTTTACCCCGTTTGAAATTCGGTATAATTCCTACCTCAAAAATCGGTTTAAAAAAAAGTAGTTTAAAATTATGGGCCCCACCATGATATATATGATATATCCGCTCCGTCCATTAGTTTTACTTGAATATTTTAAAACATGAACAAAAAAATGAGGCTGATCCAACATTCAAGTGGCCTACACCATACGAAACAGTGGCAATAAGAAGTTTTTAATGATAAGTGTTGGATTTCCTTTTTCCTGAGGTGTGGTCCACCTTAGCATTGGATTTGCCTTATTTTTTGGTCGATGCCTTGTGTTCATTTGCCAAAAAAGATAGATGGTGTGAATAAGCCACATACATAACGGTGGGCCCCACCTATATTTCATATTCTCCTTGATTTTAACAATACAAAAGTAGGAGTAAAATCGTACATGGGGGAACAACATAAGAATTACCTAGGAAATAATCATTATACATTTATACTACATTAGGGAATTGAAAAATCAAACAGGCCCTTGAGGAGATTGAATGTGTAATTCACGGCACACTTGCCACCACGGCGCACATGTGAGAGAGTTGCAGGTGAGGCACACCATGAGATTTTTTTTCATGGCATCCGGCAGACAAGTGTGATGTGGCATTTGCACGGTTTGCGAATCACCTCTTTCATGTGGGAAGCGGATTGCATGGTGTACATGGGTGGTGTGTTGACGTCACTAAGTTCTATGGGCCCTACCATGATGTACGTGTTAATCCACACTATAAAACCATTTGGCTACATCATTTTAGATCATGAGCTAAAAAAATAGGCAGATCTACAGCTCAATTGGACCACACTATAGAAAGCAGTAGGAAGGGCCCACCATAATGTTTATTTGTCATCTAACATGATCTTGAGCTCACACAAACCTGAATGAAGGAGAAAACATATATCAGATGGATCAAAAACTTCTGTGCCCCAAGAACTTTTCAATGCTAGAAGTTCTATACCCAATGCTCTGTGGTGTACGGTCCACTTGGGTTTCAGATCTATCTCATTTCTAAGGCCATGCATTTAATGATCCAGTAAAATGGGTGAACAGTGTAGATATAACATATACATCATGGTGGCCCACATAACTTGGTGACGTCAACACACCACGCAATCCGTTTCCTTCAATGCGTGGAACAAACGGTGTAAGTATATAGAAAAGGAATGAAGGGTTACAGTCATACCTTCTTTGCCTTCTTCTTTCCTCCATAAGCTCCACTTCCTATCATAAAATGTACCTGGGAATGACTTAAGCCCCGGACACCGCAGAACCTTAAAGAGTCTTAATGACGGCATTGCCCTTCGCATCCTCGGCCACTCCTCATCCAATTCGTACAAAGATTTTAGCACCAAAACCTCCACTTTCCATAGCGCACTCTCACTGTCCCAAAATCTGGGACCCATCTGCCTAGTCCCTCCCCAGTAAATCTCAAGAAACTGAAGATTGGGAAGGGAAGTAGGACTGAGCCAAGCAGGTGTCCTTTCTCCCGGGTTGTCCCAAAGACGCAACACCCTTAGGCATTTAAGAGGATGAGAAAGCTCACGGTCTACCTTCCTTACAACTTCATCTTTTTTAAGAGAACTGCCATCGAAGTCTAACCATAGATATTGCAGATGCTGGAGCACTGATAACACATTCAACTCCCCTTCTTCAATATCTTCCTCTGACTTTATTTCCATTTTAAGTTCTCTGAGTCTTGTCAAGTTCTTCAATTGCGAAATCCCGGATCCGTTTTTATTCACAGGCCTAAGCCATCCTAAGAGTTCGAGATTTGAAAGCTTTCCAATCCCTTCTGGCATGCATTCGAACGACTCACAGTCATAGATTCGGATAGCTGACAACTTCTCCAATTTTGTGACTGATGGTGGAAGCCTTTTCAAATTGGGGCAGTCTTCTAAACGTAGAATCTGAAGATTACGAAGATTTCTGATTGAATCAGGCAGTGTTCTCAAGGCAGAACTATTCCGTATGTGAAGATAAACGAGGTGATGTAATGACCCTATTCCACTCAACCAATCCCTGGCCACGACATCCTCATCGATTTGCGTGCTTGACAACTCAAGAGATAACATCCTCAGCCACATTACTTTGCAGAGTTTTGGTTTTAGATATGCAATGATCTCTTTGCTCTCAATGTTCAGCCCAATCAACGTTCTCAACCTGGTGAGACTGTTTTTGATGCTCTCCACTGTTTTGCTCTTCGAAAATCTGAAGCGGCGAGACTGCTCACTGAATGGGGGCCTTCCTCCACCATCCAAGTTCACAAAAAAGTTCTCTTCTTTTGCAATTTTTACAACCATATCTCGAACCACATCATGCATTGTGCATCTTTCGAAGAATGTTTCGAAGGTATTTTTATACCTTCCAAGTATCAAACATCGATTGAGTAATTCTGCAAAGCATTCCTTTCCGATTTCAAAAGCTGTTTTCTCATTTCTTCCCCAAACAAAACCCTCACTAATCCACCAGTTAATCATGTACTCAGTTCCCATTTCAAAATCTTCTGGAACCATAGAAAAGCACAAGAAGCAAGGTTTTAAGTGTGTTGGGAGCTCTTCGTAGCTTAACTCTAGTCTTGAAATGACCAGCTCATCTTTCTTACTGCTTGCCAACTCCTCCTTTAGGTTCTCCAATATTCGCCTCCATTCGAGAATGGAATCACCTATTCCTAACATCATTCCACCCACAACCTTAATTTCCAAAGGAAGCCCCCCACACCTTGCAACAATCTCCTTGCCGATTTTCTCCAAGTCCGGATTCGTGCACTTTCCTTTATTTCTTACAAAAGCTACTTTGCTGAACAAGGACCAACTATCTTCATCCGAAAGAATTTGCGGACGATGTATGTTGTTATTGTTAGCCCCCATTGATTTAGCAACCTCTTCATTCCTTGTTGTAACCATAATACAACTACCCTCCACTTGAGGCAAACCTGACTTCAACCTTTCCCACCACATCCCTTCATCCGTTCCCCAAACATCATCTAAAACTACCAAGTACTTCCCAACTAACTCGGTCGCCAGGCTTTCCAATAGCTCGTTGACGTCCTTTCCCTTTAGAGATTCATCTGTTACCTTTAGTTTCCTCAGCATCTTCTTTAACAATTCATCCAATTTGAGATTTTGAGAAACGGTCACAAAAACCGAGTGCTTAAAAGAGTTTTTCACATTGTCGTTGTAACATATCTTTTGAGCGAGCGTGGTTTTACCGATTCCCCCCATTCCAACTATTCCAATCACTATTAAGTGCCCATCAGCTTCTAACATCCAATTTATAATCTTCGATGAGTCATCTTCAATTCCTACCATTTCAGCTTCATTTGTTAGGAATGGGTAGGTCAATGGTATATTCCCACTATCTTCATTTTTACTAGTTTGGCCAGGGGCTGTTTGCAAAAAGGACTTCATTTGCTCCTTCACCTTCCTTACTTCATGGTTTATTTCCCTCAATCGCTTTCCCAATTGATGACGTGATTTCAAAAGGGTAGGCGAGAGAGAACTCATAAAATTTCGTGCACGCCCTTGGTGCTTTTTCTGGAATAGAAATTGGCAATTTGATATTACATCCTCAGCATCGTATACCAAGTCTCTTAAGTCGCTCATTACTGTCTTGAGAATTTCATTCCTATCTTTTCTCTTCATCCGTTCGGTTTCCTTGAGATAACTCTGCATGTAGCGAAGCTCATTCTTTGTTTCCTCAAACTGGTCATGAAACTCAAGTAGTTGACGCCCTTCGCTTATGAGTAATGACACCAATTTATCTAGGAGAACACTGACGATAGCATCTGCCATTTTCCTGGGAAATAATATCATACCTTTATGAAAATGAAATTCAAAGCTAGAAGGTGGAGGGAGAGATGAAAGAATAAAAGCTTGGTAGAAAACATTGCAAATGAATTATCTTTAAGAAAGTAATTGCACAAGCGTTCGTATAACAAACATTTATTATCTGCTTTATTTTGTTCATTTTTCCTTAAGCTTACCCGAGTTTTACACTAACTCCCTAGACATGCTGAGAGTTTTTGTTACTTGGCTAAGTTTTATATAGCAATAAGGTTTGATTAAAAAAAATGTAGAGATTTGAATCACCACCTCTAACATAATAAAAAAAACCTTGAGTTTTATGACAAGACTCTTTGAGTTTTCTGTAAAAATTACCTGTGTCATGCATTGACCGAATTTTATTTTACTCGAGTGAGTTTTTGTTGAGTGAAAAGATACGATGGAAACAGCAAATGACCTTATGAAGAAATCATTGCTCTAATTCCAAAATTATTAAAACCCACTTGAAAAAAATTGTGATGAAAGTTTGTGAATGTTAAGTAGGTGCACTCTTAGGTAGTTTCCTTTTACCTAAATGGAAACTACTACCTTCTAGTGACGTTAGTAGGCCGCATGCAAAGCCTAATTTCTAGGATTTTTATGTAAAATACTTTGTGGGAAGTGTAATTATACATATGAAAACCTTAAGCATGTGCCTTTTTGGGAAGTGGATGAGAACCAATTCTTATATTCTCCACTTTTCTCCCAATTAGTGAAGAAAAATGCCTCTTTCTTGCTATGTGGATAGGCAATGTTACCGAACAATGTCAATCCTTATTTTGTCTCATACATTGCTTGCTCTATTTTTATTGCCTTTATTTCATCTTCATTGATTTTGTGAAAGATTGTTTTTACAACAATTGGTATCAGAGCATATAGGTTGAGAGGCATCTTTGCAACATTAGTGTCGGTGTTGGTTTTGCCTATGTTCTAGATGAAGGGATTAAGTTGTTCCTGATTTGAATGTCAAACTTCAATGGTTTGAGTTACATGTTGTGCAAGTTGAAGTGAATGTGGTGCCAGTGAAGTAGGTTTGGATAATTGCAATCAAAAGAAAGAAAGAAAGAAAAAGTTGCATACAAGAAAGATGGGAGGTTTTTTTACAAGGAAAACTAATAGTTTATGAAAAATCTTCTTCTTACATTAGGTTATTCAAATTTATTTAATGTATTTCATCAAACTACTACCAAATGTTTATGGGACAAGTTACAAAACTTGTACAAAGGAAATCTATATTAAATAAGATTTTTCCCTAGTGGTATTTGTTCAACTTAAATATGATAGATCTCTTTCTAAGAACATTTTGATGAGTTCAATTCGTTGGTTAGCGGATGGGCGAAATTGATATAAAAATTGACAATAAAGAAATTGAAGCTCTTTTGTTTTATTAGATATTAGATTTGTTGAATGATTTTATTATGTATCTTACTAAGGGTCTAAATCTCAATATGGAAATGGCTATATGTGCATTGCTTATCGAAAAATCTTATAAAACAGTCACAAGGTCCTATGGTGATGCAATGATGTCTACAAGGTCCATTATGAGAGGTACTAGTAGGAGAGATCAAACAAGATCCACGACAAAATACTACAAAAAGAAAAGTGTTAGAACTAAAGAGGAGGGGCACACTTACAAAAGAATTATAAATTTAGAGAAGTGAATAAAAAAAGTCTTAAGTCTAATTTGCATGAACATGCATCATATTTAAAGGGTTCCTAAGGATATCTAATGAAAGGAGTTAGTTCATTTGAAGATGGAAAAGTGTTGTAGGTGATTCCAAGAGAGACTATAGATCATCAATGGAATTTGGATTTTAAGTATTTTAGTTCATAACATGCCACTAAGGGACTAGTTTTAAATGTACTGCTTATGTGATGATATCATAATTTATATGAGTGATAACAATAAATGTAAGATTTTAAGGATTGGAGATGTCATAGTTACAATGTTTAATGGTGTCATTGTACAATTTTTGCTGGGCCACATGTGGAAAGCCACGAAAAGCACTTCTATTATTGAAAAATAATGCACACACACACACACACACACACACACACACACACACACACACATAGAGAGAGAGAGAGAGAGAGAGAGAGAGGGTTAGATTGAAGATTGTAAAGAACCAATCGTAGTTGTAACAGGAAATTCGATGGGTAGTTTATATTGTTTGATTGAAGATATCATGGTTGGTGATGTTGTTGCTGACAATATCGTGATAGAACTTATTATGATTTAGCATAGTTGGTTAGGTCACATGAGCAAGTTCGGACTAATTAAGTTAATTCTATATAAAAATTTACTTTGAGATTTAAAATTTATTAATATTAACTTTTGTGAGGACTGCTTATTTGAAAAGCTTTATAAAACTTGTTTTCCCATTAATTTTGAAACTTGAGATCCTTTAATCAAGTTGTTGGGGGGTTTAACACATTTTTTATTGATAATTTTACTAGAAATGTGTAGTTCCTATGCTTAAAAGGGAGAACGATATTTTTCCCTATTTATAACTTCTCTGGTTGAAAATAAAAAGGAGGATTGAGTTTATAAAAATTAATAATGAATGAGAATACACTTCGAATGAATTGAAGGACTTTGCGAGCAAATCGTTAAGAGGAACTACATGATCCTTTGTACTCCATACTAGAACGGGGTGGTTGAATGTGTAAACTTCTGCTTATGAATCATGCTAAAAGCATGTATGCTGAACTAGACTAGACGGTAGTATTATTTTGGGGAGAACCCATTTATATGGTTTGTTATTAGATAAATTTTTATACCAAAATTTCATTAGATTGCAATATTTAAGAAGAGGTATGATTTGGAAAGTATGTTAGTTATTTATTATTTGTACTTTTACTTGTATACTTGTGTTTAAATTTTAAAGGGTAAAGGACTAAGCTAGATGAAAGGTCCAAATAGTGTCTTGAAAATATGTTAGTTATTCATTCCTTTAAACTTCTATTCAAAATTTTAAAGAGTAAAGGATTAAGCTAGATGTATGGTTTAAATGGTGTGTTTTTCTTGCCTTTGCAAATGAACAAAGGGATACAAATTATAAGACGTATTGTTTGCAAGTAACCAATTAGATAACATTTTTAATGAGGATTCAATGTAGAAAGGAAAAGAGTAGCCAAGCTTAGATTCACCAAAGATACACATGCACACGCACGCGCACGCACGCACGCACACGAACACAGACGCAAACATCACATGAGCACTCAATCCCATGACCTCAATTTTGAACCATGGTCTGTCTACCACTAAGTCAAGGATCTGGACCCTAAGTCATGAAAGATTTTAAATCTTTTGAAAAAAGGTTCAAAGTCACTTATTGGTCCGAAAAATACACAAGTTGATAAATTTAGAAATAAATTACCCAATAATGAGCATAGAGGAGAAACATCAATTAAACAAACTTAAAGTGATTAAAAATATCTTAAGAGGGTTCAAGAACCTCCCACAAGCTTTTAAAATATGTTACTTCTTATGCTTAATTACATTATGAATGAGCATAAACCCTATTATACCATGAGGCATCAGAATTCATGGTTTCAGGCCAATGAAGACCATCCATGGAGAAGAAGATAAAATCTTAGCATAAAAATAAGACATAGGAATGGATTAAATACTTAAAAGGGTTAAATATTATTAGTTGTAAATGGTTTTCGAGGATAAAGAATGATATTGATGGAAAGTTTGAAAGATACAAAACTCGAATGAGAGTAAAAGAGAATGTTTATGAATTAGGTGTAGAAAAAATAAAAATCTTCTTAAGTAGTTCAATTAAGTATTATTCATACTATTTCAAGTACTATAGTTATGCTAGACTTAAAGTTTAAGTAGTTAGATGTAAAATTCGATAGGGTTTTCCTCCTCAGGAGTGAAGAGGAGATTTGCAGTTTGGGGGTCATCGGGTGACTGAAACTCACTCAAATTAGTCAGTTGCTCATAGAACTATATTTTTACTGTGTCGGGCAACCAAAGCTTGGAGTTCGGGCGAACGAAACTTAGTATCTTTCCTTTGGAACTCTTTGGACATATTTTGGCCATGTTCGGACGACCAAACCCTGGGTCGATCAATCGACGGCCGCACAATGGTTTTACACATTTTACACGTTTTATTTCTAATTTTATTTTAAGTGTTCATACCCTGGGTCGATCAATCGACGGCCGCACAATGGTTTTACACATTTTACACGTTTTATTTCTAATTTTATTTTAAGTGTTCATATAAGCATTATTATAGCAGGAGTAGGGTTAACACACACTGTTGAGCTTCTAATCTATACATATTCTAACCCTTATCATCAGACATTATGCATGGTTTACGTGTTTAAAGTCTAAACGAATACATGTTTTTATATCTACAGGAATGAGGGAAGGACTTCACTAAAATGATAATTTAAAGACGCCTCTAATATGAATTGAAGACCAAAGGAAAGAAGCAAGAAGGAGAGAAAAAGAAATGAAGAAGAATCACCTTGGTCGATTGATCAGTTAACCTGACTGATTGATCGCCAGGGTGGTCGATTGATCTACTGGCCAGACCAATTGATCGGTCACTATGCAGGCATTGCTAGACAGAAGGATGGACCAGCGATTGATAGGTTTCCTAAACCGATTGATCGCTCATGAGACAAGAATTCCAGACATGTTGTTGGATAAAAAGGAGTTCCGCTGACTAATCGCTCAGCTTGGGCGATCCATCGCCCAAACCATTAGAAAATTTGGATTTTTTGAGAATTTCTGCTGAACTCTTTGGACACTTTTTGGTCCGGGCGATCAATCGCCCGACCACCTGCGATCAATCACCAACACAAGCTATCAATCGCCCAGCCCAAGCGATCAATCGATAATGCGCCCAGTCCAGAAACTTCTATTTCTGATCCAATTTTCTCTGCACAAGTGCGTAAGTTTATACAAATTCTCGAATGTTCTGCGATGTTGGGACTTGAAGGCTATAAAAGGACTCCTCTAATTCGATCTAAAGGCATCCTAAAAGAGGTTGGAAGTCATAAAAGTTGAAGGAAAGCATCATGGAGCGTCTACAACTCCAGTTTTTTTAGTTTACATGTTTCTCTTTAGTTTCTCTTTTAATTCTAGTTGTAGTATGACAATGTTCGTTTGATTCAATTACTCTATCTAAAGTTTGGATTTTTAAGTTTTAGTTTGAATAAAAGTTGGTATTTTTTAATGTTTTATGAGAGTTCATGTGCTTCGGACATGGGTTCCTTGCAATTCTCTGAGATTATCATGTTTAGATTGACTAGGTTCGAATTGTAGTAATCCCTAAGCATACCAAAGTCCATTCGCATGGTTGTTACTTTGAAGGCTACATATTCGGATCCTATCTACTTCATTAGAACTAGAATCTTAATTTTTTATTTGAGTGAAGATTGTTTGTATTTGCATGTTGAATCTTTCAACTAGAAGAGATATAGAACTTCAATGTTAGTTGTGTTATGCTTGGATGAATGAATTCACATTAGACTACTACAAGTGGATCCTTGAGGCCTTAGCTCCATTAAATTACAGATTTTTACAATTTATTGTTTTAAGTTTGTTTATGAACTTGAACTTTTAAATTAATTGAATTTGGAGTTACTGGAAGAGTTTAAATTGGTTTACCCTAATTCCCTATGGATCGACCTCGGTCTTACTAAGATTATTACTACATCGCAAGCCTTGCACTTGAGGTGAGTGAACAAGTTTTTGGCACCGCTGCCGGGGAATCTAGGTTAAACGGTTCTAAATTGTTTTAATGACTATAGAAGTAGAAGTGGTTAGGTTTTCCTATTTTCCTAGGACTAGCTTTTCTGAATTCTAGAACTAACAAGGTTTGTTTTGTTTTGTAGGAAGTTCTTCTAGTTCAAGCAAATTGGATACTATCCTTCCAATTTGAACTCTTTCAATTTTCAGTTTTTATTTTAGGACTTAAGATTAGTTTAGATCATTGCTTGTGTGGTTTATGTCCCGTTGGGAACGTGATCACACCAATCGTCTCCAAACCGAATGTGGTTTTGTTGGACCACTCTCCGTTCATAGACGAGTCAAAAAATACATAAAACATTGTGAAAGTTCAGAAAATATGGATCACCCCCCCCCCCCCCCCCCCCCCCCCCCCATACTCCAACTATAAACACAAATAAAGAGGGAATAGGAGAGAACGAGGTGCGTAATGCTCCTCCAATGAGAGCTCTACGTGATTATTTACAATCGGCCCGTACGACGACACCCTCTTACTTGGTTTTACCAACCACCAGGGGGAACATTGATATAAAGCCGAGGGTAATTTAACTTTTACCTAAGTTCCATGAGCTAGATTCTGAGAGCCCATATCTACACTTAAAAGAATTCGATGAAGTTGTTGCAACCTTGCAATACAACAATGTGTCAGAGGATATTATCAAACTTAGATTATTTTCCTTCTCATTAAAAGAAAGAGCTAAATGTTGGCTCCACTCTCTTAGACCACATTCGTTAGGGGCATGGAATGTAATGACCCGGGAATTCTTGAAAAAGTTCTTCCCGACTCATAAAACGAACACCCTTCGAAGATCTATAATGAACTTTATGGGAAAAGAGGATGAGTCGTTCTTTCAAAGTTAGGAAAGGTTTAAGGAACTCTTACCCACTTGCCCACATCATGCATGGATACAAAAGTTGGTGAATAATAAACTTCTTTTATGATGGACTGAATTCCAACATGCGTCGATTTGTAGAGATGATGTGTAGTGGCGAGTGCATGAGCAAAAATCCAGATGAGGCATGGAGTTTCTTAGACATGTTAGCTGAGAATGCCCAATCATGGGATACCTCGAACAAGTCTAGTAACCTCAAGCCTTCTCAGCAAAAAGAGAAAGGAGGGATTTACATCCTCAAGGAGGAAGATGATGTAAACGCAAGGATAGCCAACTTCACAAGAAAAGGCGAGGTTATGGAACTAAGTAAAAGTGGAGTTTCTAAGTCCACGGAAGCTAATGAGAACGTATACGGAATTTGTGCCGCTAATGTACACTCTAGGCAAGATTGTCCTACAATTCTCGTGTTTCAAAAGGTGTTACAAGAGCAAGCAAATGCCGCATATGGGTATCAAAGGCCTTTCAATGGACCGGTAGATAAACACGTACAACTCTACTTGGAAGAACCATCCAAATTTCAGTTGGAGGAATGGCCCCACGGGCAATCCTACCAACTCTTAAGGAGGGCCACCCATGCAAAACATGGCCCTACCTCAATTCTCAATCGAGGATACTCTAAAAGCATTTGTGCAAGTGCAAACGGAAATTAATCAATCAAATTAGCAAATGTTCCAACAGCTTAAAGTATCAGTTGATGAAATTAAGGGATGCTTGAATGCTAGGGAAGGGACCTTTCCGGCCCAACCTCATCCTAATCTTAAGCAAGCATATGAAATAAGCATCTCTAATCTTCCCAACCAACATGTGGAGCAAGAAAAATCCATCACCACTCTTAGAAGTGGTAAGCAAATTGATAAATCTATTCCGGTGAAGGCCGGCAAGCCTAATGATCCGGTAATTTCTGAGAATGAGGATGGACCTAGCTTAGCCCTACAAGAAACGGAACGCGTTCACCAACCCATAGCACCATTCCCTTCGAGATTGGTTGCTCCAAAATCTCTCCTAAACTCTCATAATATTTTAGAGATTTTTAGACAAGCCAAGATCAACACTCCATTGCTTGATGCCATCAAACAAAACCCTCTTATGCCAAGCTCCTAAAGGACTTATACATAACTAAACGCAAATACATTGTGCAACAGAAGGCCTTTTTGAATGAGCAAGTGAGTGTCATTCTTACCCAAAAGACTCTTACAAAATTCAAGGATCCCGGTAGTCCCACAATCTCATGTATCATTGGTGACCACCGAATTGATGGTGCATTATTAGACTTGAGGGCAAGTGTAAACTTAATCCCATATTCGGTAAACGAGCAATTAGAGCTTGGTGAATTAAAACCCACCAAAAACACGTTGCGACTCGCTGCTAGATCCATCCGTGTATCGAAAGGGATAGTTGAAGATATATTGGTTCAAGTTGGCAAATTCTACTACTTGGTGGATTTCATCGTCTTGGACACGCAACCAGTTATGGATACTAGCACTCAAATACCAGTGAATTTAGGCCGCCCGTTCCTTGCTACATCAAACGCAATCATAAATTGCTGGAACAAGGTGTTACAATTGTCCTTTGGGAAAATGACATTGGAGGTTAACATGTTCCACTTGGGTAAAAGGCATAGGGATGACGATGATGAGCTCTTCGAGGTAAATATGCTCGAATCCTTTGAAGAAAAGGAGCTTCTCCAACTTGAACCACTGAAAACTTTGGAGACATGCTTGGCACATTTTGAAGATTCCAAAGACCTCATCATTAGTGAAATTGTGCAAGTATTGAGTAGTGAGAAACCGGTAGTTAATACTAGCCGGTGGAGGCCTCATTTTGAAAGATTTCCACCAACCATATCAAAGCCTCCACCGTCCAATATCAAACCGTCGAAGCTTGACCTTAAACGTCCTTTGTCATCCGAGCTTAAATATGTATATTTGGGTCAAGATGAGACATTCCCAGTTGTCATTGCCTCTCACCTGGGAAAAGACCAAGAACTCAAGTTGATCGAGCTACTCAAAGAACATAGGGGAGCCATAGGATGGACAATAGTGGATCTCAAAGGGATAGATTGTTCGGTTTGTACTCACCGTATACACCTCGAGGATAATGCAAAAATGACTAGACAACCTCAAAGGAGATTAAACACAAACATGATGGAGGTCGTCAAGGCCGAGGTGTTAAAGCTACTAGATATGGGTATCATCTACCCCATCTCGGATAGCCAATGGGTGAGTCTTACCCAAGTTGTCCTTAAGAAGTCCGGTATTACCATTGTAGAGAACGCCAACAACGAGCTTATACCAACAAGAGTGACCACCGGTTGGTGTATGTGTATAGATTATCGAAAGCTAAACACGATCACTAGGAAGGACCACTTCCCTCCCCTATTCATGGATCAAATTTAGAGAGGTTAGCGGGTCACTCCTATTATTGCTTCCTCAATGGCTATTCCGGCTACAACTAAATTGAGATAGCTCCGGAAGACCAAGAGAATACTACCTTTATATGCCCATTTGGCACCTTCGCATACTGAAGGATGCCATTCGGACTATATAATGCATCCGCCACATTCTAACGATGCATGTTGAGTATTTTCTCAGACATGGTGGGTGAATTTCTCAAGGTATTCATGGATAATTTTTCTATTTTTTGTTGTACTTTTAATGAGTGCCTTAATCACTTGGAGTTGGTCTTGACAAGGTGTGAGGAGACGAACCTTGTTTTAAACTGGGAAAAGTGTCATTTTATGATACAGAGAGGAATAGTCCTTGGACATATCATCTCGTCCAATGGAATAGAGGTAGACTGGGTTAAAATCGATCCAACCTACCACCACCCAAGAGCATACGCGATGTGCGGTCCTTCCTTGGACACGTTGGGTTTTACAGAAGGTTCATAAATTATTTCAGCCATATCTCTAAGCCCTTATGCAACCTTCTCCAAAAGGAGAACCAATTTGAGTGGAGTGTCGAATGTCAATTAGCTTTTTCAAAGCTAAAAGACATGTTGACAACCGCTCTTATCATGCAACCATCGGATTGGTCTGTCCCTTTTGAGTTGATGAGCAACGCTAGCGATTATGCTATTGGGGCAATGTTAGGACAAAGGAAGGACAAGAAGCCCCACGTTATTTACTATACGAGTAGGACCTTGAATCCCGCCCAAATCAATTACTCAACTACGGAGAAGGAGCTCCTAGCTATTGTTTTTGCATTGGACAAATTCAGGGCATACTTGATAGGATCCAATGTCATAATTTACACAGATCATGCGGCACAGAAACACATTCTTTCTAAGAAGGATGCTAAGCCCTGTTTGCTAAGATGGATCCTACTCCTTCAGGAATTCGACTTAGAGATTAAAGATAAGAAGAGAGTAGAGAATGTGGTGGCGGATCATCTATCCTGCCCAATTCTACCCGATTTCATTGATGCTCACCTATAGAGGACTCATTCCCTGATGAGCAAATCTTTGTTACTATGCATTCACCATGGAATGCTAATATTGCAAACTATCTTTCCACAGGTGCGATGCCGACTCATTAGACTACGTAAGATAAAAGAAAATTTCTAAGGGAAGTGTGCAAGTTTTTCTAGGATGAACCATTACTTTTTAAATATTGCCCAGGTCAAATAATTAGGAGATGTGTTCCTGATGATGAACAAAATTATATCATCTCCTTTTGTCATAATCAAGCATGTGGGGGTCATTTTTCTGCCAAGAAAACCATTGCAAAAATTCTGTAGTGTGGTTTTTATTGGCCTACTTTGTTTAAAGACACCCACGAATTTTGCAAAGCATGCGAGTGCTGTCAAAATCTAAGAGGATTGTTTCATCGGAATATGATGCCTCTCAACCTAATTCAACATCTCGAAGTCTTCGATTGTTGGGGCATCGATTTCATGGGACCATTCCCCTAATCTTTTGGATATGTCTACATATTACTTGCCGTAGACTATGTGCCAAGTGGATAGAGGCTATTCCATGTACAACTAACAATCATCGTACGGTTCTAAAGTTCCTCAAAGAAAACATACTTTCACGATTTGGAATGCCTCGAGCCATCATAAGTGATGGTGGTTCTCACTTTTGCAATAGACCCTTTGAAGCCTTAATGAAGAAATACGGCATTAGATATAAAATGAGTACCCCATACCACCCACAAACAAATGGGTAAGTTGAAATTTTCAATCGAAAAATCAAACAAATTTTGAAAAAAAAAAAGTGAGGCTGAATTGCAAAGATTGGTCGCTTAGATTAGTCGATGCTCTTTGGGCTCACCGTACCGCTTATAAGACCCCCATTGGAAAGTCTCCCTATAGACTTGTCTATGGGAAAGCTTGTCACTTTCCTGTGGAACTTGAACACAAAGCCTATTGCCAATTCGAGCATTGAACTTCGATATTGACAAGGCTAGCCTTGCTTCATAAACTCCAATTGAATGAGCTTGACGAGATCCGGAACGATGCATACGAGAACTCGAGGATTTACAAGAGTAGGATGAAGGCCCTTCATGACAAACACCTATTCAGAAAATCTTTCCATAAAGGCCAGAAAGTGCTCTTATACAATTCCCGACTTCATCTTTTTTCGAAAAAATTAAGATATCGATGGACCGGTCCGTATATTGTTAAAGAAGTTTTCCTCAAGAGGCTATTGAGATAGAAAATGCAGCAAAGGGTAACTGTTTTAAAGTAAATGGACAACACCTAAAATCATTTCTTAAGAAATTTGATTTAGAGGACATGTCCATCACTCTGAATGATCTATGTATCGGGATGATTGATCTTCTAGTCTGATGGAGATTCTCTTTCTAAAAGGATAGATTAGGTTTTGTTTATTGCTTTAAGTAGGATTAGGTCCTAGTTTAATATTTGTTTTAGTTTACTACTTAATAGATTTAGTTGTCAAAGTTATAGACTTCTATGATCGACTCTATCAGGTACTCCCATTTTCACTCTCCTTTATTTTATCATTGCTCTCATGTTCATGCTCATTGCGTATCTTTTTACATTGAGGACTGATAAGTCCCTAAGATTGTATAGTTAACCCTGGTTGTTAAGCGCATTATCATTGTTTACCCGGTTAATTATCCCTCATTAGATGAATTTTCATCATTTAGGTGATCAAGAGAGGTCGGACAAGATCTGAGCCAATCAGGGCGTTTTAGGACCTAAAAGTGATCAAGATCAAGTGTGTGGCAATCTTGAAGGAAACTGAACCAAAAAGCTCAAAGGATGGATCATATGCTACGGTGGACCGCATCACAACCACTCATTGGGAATCCAGGTTGTGCTTGTTTGTATGATCGTGATCAAGCAAGCATGCAAGTTTGAATGGTCAAGATTGGATGTCCACAATTGGGACTAGTTGTACATCAAAGCAACATCTCAGATCCTTTGCAGATGCCAAACATGTGACATCAAGAATCCATCAATTCACGCCATCACATTCAGCAAGGCTGGGCCACACTTTCATGAGCACCATATCAATGGCCCTGATCATCTGGCACTGTGGACCATACCATCATCACTGTCGTCAACTGTCGTCCATCTATCCATCCAACCGTTCAAAGCTAAGGCCCATCAAAATGATCGAGCTAACCTAAAAGTCTCCATCTCATCCACCATACACATGATGAGGCATCCATGTTGAGAAATCCAAACCATGTAACATGCAAGGCCTTCACAAGTGCATTCATCAGCTAGGAAGGAGCTTCATCCCACACGTGCAAGAAGGAGGTATCCACCATTCATCTCTCACATAGAGTCGCTGGTGGACACCCATAGTTCATGTCACACGTGCCAAACATCTCAGTCATTGAAGCACTGTGGGTCCCATATCACGTACATCTGCAAGACGGTTCTCCATCTTCACATATGCTAGCATCCATCAATATGGGCCATCTCAAATTCTAGCTGAACTCAATATCCATGTTCCAGTGGACCACCATCAACGTTCACCTCCAACTGTTACATCCAGACCATTCATGGGACAGGCCAACAGTCCACCCTCCAGATCAACGGTTGTCCATCCAATGTGGACCCCATCAACATACACCATCCATCCCAGTTGCACAGCTGAAGTGGACCCCACGGCTAGCAAAGTAGTAGCTGGAGATCTTCATCCACCATCATCTAGCAATAGAAATCATCACCACCGTCCAACCAATGTACGCACGCCCCGCAACAATGAACGGTTCAGATTCTCCATGTCTAGCATGTGGACCTAGTCAACTCCAACTCATCACCAAGTTAATTCACCTTGTCATCTTCCATCCTTAGGCCAAGCAAATGCTCTCTCCATCATCTTCCATCCATGAGCTCCAAACCTAGAGAATAATTTGCTTTAGGTTTGGAGTCACACTTAGGCTTGGAGTACCTTTTCATGACACCTCATCATCCAAGCCTAACTCCAAGCCCAAACCTAGAGAAAAATTTGCTTTAGGCTTGGAGTGCTACCTAGGCTTGGGAGCTTCTCAAGAGGCTATAAAAGGAGGCCTCTCCTTCTCATTTCCATCATCCCACAATCTAAATTCCTCTCTTCTCTCCTCTCTTCTTTCTTTATTTTTTGTTTAGTAGAGTAGAATAGTTTTTTCTTTCTTAGTGAGAATTTATTCTTCCATTATAGTATGGTTGGCTAAACCTCTAGCTAAGGATAGGGGTGAAGCCTTTGAAGAAATTCGCAAGCTTAATTTGGTTCATTTGGTTCAATAGTTGTGCTTGAATGTTGGAGTTCTCTTTGGTTGATTGGTTTGATTATCCACCTCGGTAGACGCTATTGTTGTGCAAGCCCCTTAATCCATTGTCGACTCCAGGCACGTTGGATGCTTGGGATCCCTTGCACACTAATTAGCTAGTTCGTGATCAATAAAGTCCCTTGATCCATCGTCGACTCTGGGCACGATGGATGCTTTAGATTCCCTACGGTCATCGAGCTAGTGCAAGGTAAAGTCATCGATCTGTAAAATTCCTTGATCCATTGTAGACTCTGGGCACATTAGATGCTTTGGATTCCCTACGATCGATAAACGAGATCTTAACGATTGGATTGATCAATCAAAGCCTCCTATCTTGTAAGTATGCATTTGATCGTATGATTTGTGATCTTATTGATTGACTTTTTGGCAAAGTTATTGATCTATATAATTCTTTGATCCATTGTTGACTCCAGGCACAATGGATGCTTGGGATTCCCTGTGATCAACTAACGAGTACTTCATGGTCAAGATTGATCAGTCAAGATCACCATCTTTTATGAAATATGTAAGTGGTTTAACCGTTTCATCTTCCGATGGGAACGAATCTTCATTCGATTCTAGTTGAGTTATAGTTGAACCAATGAATCAAGCTTTGTGAACTAATCAAAGGTAGATCCCTAATGCCTTAGCCACTTTTCTTTTCTTTTTTTTCATCACACACAACTTGCTCCACTCTCGTGGATAATTCAGATTTCATCTCTCCCACCTAAATCAATTCGTCTAAGTGTTCTTAACCCCAATCCCTATAGTTCGACCTCGGTCTCACCAAGTATTTTACTACTTCGCTACATACACTTAACTGTGCAATCTTTGGATTGTGGCAAGGACAATGCAAGATTTGGTTAGGGGGTGAGATTCCTATATGAATCTAGTGTTTTGTACAATTTCGAGTAGAAATTTTTTTTTGATTTTTCAATTAAACTTTGTTTCTATGCATTCGGGATGATACGAGTATAAAAAAAGAAGATACGAAGTGACTAATATTGAAAGTTTTAAATTACCTCTAATATAATGGTTTTCTATGTGAATTCTCCTATTTATATGATTGATAGAAAATTTAAACACTTATTCCACCTAGTTCATGTTACACGATTCTCATGGTTTGAAGGGATTATGTAGATTTGTGGATTGACTAGACTAAGATTTAAGGTGTTGAGGAACCAAGCCGGGGTACTTTGTCCATCCTTGTCTATGAGAAAATAAGAGAAAAAAATGAAAGATATGGATTTCTAAAAATCCTATTTAATGTGTATGAAAAAGAAAGAAAAAGAAGAAAGAAGGAAAGTATGGTTATTATTGAAATTTTGTTGAAATTCTAAAAAAGACTACCTATTACCAACCAGGGGAAGGTCTACCCATAACCAAAGCCAAAAATGGGAAGTAGTGTGAAAGCCTTCGGAGGGACGGTAAGGCAAATTCCTGTCATAGGCTTGTTGTTGATCTGTACACATTTAGATCCCTAATTTAGCTGATCTATGAAGAAGATAATCCTGAAAATTCATGAGATAAACATTCACTATGCACACTAAGTTAAATTTGTTCAAGCCCTTCTATTTATCAATCAATCAGCGGGAATTCTATATGAACACTTGTTATGTTTGAGAGTTTGACGTTTCAGTTTCTATCACCCAGTTTTTCTGATTTTTGCACTTGTATGTCTTGGAGTGTATAGAAGCATAGCTTCTGAAAGAGAGTTTGGTTGTGGAGAGTTGTATTTGTTTCACGTATGTTTTGCTCGGGACTTGCAAAATGCTGGTTAGGGGGTATGTTGAGCTTCTAATCTATACATATTCTAACCCTTATCATTACACATTATGCATGGTTTACGTGTTTAAAGTCTAAACTAATACATGTTTTTGTGTCTATTGGAATGCGGAAATGACTTCAATAAAATGATGATTTAAAGACGCCTCTAATATGAGTTGAAGACCAAAGGAAAGAAGCAAGAAGGAGAAAAAAAAGAAATGAAGAAGAATCACCCTGGTTGATTGATCGGTTGACATGACCGATTGATCGCCAGGGTGGTCGATTGATCTACTGGCCAGACCAATTGATTGGTCACTGTGCAGGCATTACTGGACTGAAGGATGGACCAGCGATTGATTGGTTTCCTAAACCAATTGATTGCTCATGAGGCAAGAATTCCAGACATGTTGTTAGACAAAAAGGAGTTCCACCGATTGATCACTCAACCCAGGCGATCAATCACCTAAACCATCAGAAAATTTGAATTTTTGGAGAAGTTTTGCTGAACTCTCTGGACACTTTTTTAGTCCTGGCAATCAATCGCCCAGCACAAGCGATCAATCACCCAGCCCAAGTGATCAATCGACAATGCGCCCAGTCCAGAAACTTCTATTTCTGATCCGAGTTTCTCTATGCAAGTATGTAAGTTTATGCAAATTCTTGAATGTTCTGCGATGTTGGGACCTAAAGGATATAAAAGGACTCCTCTAATTTGATCTAAAGGCATCATAGAAGAGATTGAAAGTCGTAGAAGGCGAAGGAAAGCTTCGTGGAGCATCTGCAACTCCGATTTTTCTAGTTTGCATATTTCTCTTTAGTTTCTCTTTTAATTATAGTTGTAGTATGACAATGCTCGGCTAGAACCTCTTAGCTAAGGCTAAGAGGTGAAGCTTGTGGGTAGTTATCATGTTGAATTCATTTGATTCAAGTACTTTATCTAAAATTTGGATTTTTAAGTTCTAGTTTGAATAAAAGTTGGTGTTTTTGGATGTTTTGTGAGAGTTCATGTGCTTCGGACATGAGTTCCTTGCAATTCTCTGAGATTATCATGTTTGGATTGATTAGGTTCGAATTGTAGTAATCCCTGAGCATACCATACTCCATTGGCATGGTTGTTACTTTGAAGGCTACATATTCGGATCCTATGTACTTCATTAGAACTAGAATCTTAATTTCTGATTTAAGTGGAGATTGTTTGTGTTTGAATGTTGAATCTTCCAACTGAAAGAGAGATAGAACTTCAATTCTAGTTGTGTTATGCTTGGATGAATGAATTCACATGGGACTACTACAAGTGGATCCTTGAGGCCTTAATTCCATTAAATTATAAATTTTTACAATTTACTGTTTTAAGTTATTTTATAAACTTGAACTTCTAAATTAATTGAATTTGGAGTTGTTGGAATAGTTTGAATTGGTTTACCCTAATTCCCTGTGGATCGACCTCAGTCTTACCGAGATCATTATTACATCGCAAGCCTTAGACTTAAGGTGAGTGAACACACACGTTCTAGAGAAAGAGGGAAAAGAGAAGAGTTTGAGAAGAGAGATAGGAAGATAGAAGAGAGAGAGTGAGAGGAAGCTCGGGTTCGTGAAGTTAATCCACGTCGCTAGTTTCAGTTCATAGCCTCTTCAAGCTCTTCAATATTGAGATCTCTTTGTTAATCATTCTAGTTTATTGTAATCCACCTAAGGGTAAATATATTGAATCTGAGTGTTGTGATAAACTTGTGATCATTGTGTAATACGCTTTACATAGTGGACTTGTTAACTGGATTAGGTCCCGTGGTTTTCACCTCTATTGTCAGAGATGTTTCCACGAAAAAATTGTTGTGTCATGTGTGGTAATTGTGTTTATTCATCATAGATATTTATGGTTGTTTCATGCAACTTAAATATTCCATAATTCTATGAGTTGGGGATTGCAAGATATGTTGGTTTGTGCATACTTCCCCAACAAAAGTGGTATCCAACTTAGGTTTGAAGAAGAAATTGTGGTGTTGTTTGAATTATTGAGGGTTGCTCATTAAGGATGATCATCTAACAGATCTAACTGACCCATTTGGAAGGTTAAGATGGAAGATCTTCTTTACTGCAAGGACTTGTATGCATCGATCTCAGGTGATACTACTAAACCAGTGAATATGTTTGGTAAGGATTGGAAAAAGCTGGACCGTAAGGCAGTGGGGTTCATTAGACAATAGTTGGATGACAGTGTGTTCCACCACGGGTCCATTGAAACCACCGTCGTTAGCCTATGGAAGAAATTGGAAGGATTGTATGAGAGGAAGGCAGCCAGAAATAAAATCTTCCTAATAAGGGAAGACTTGTGAATATGAAGTTTAAAGAGAATGTTCAATCGCTGAGCACATAAATGAAATGAGCAACATCATGAACCAACTCTCCGTCATGAAGATGGTTTTGGACGATGAGCTACAAGCCTTACTATTACTAAGTTCGATGCCTGATAGTTAGGATACATTGGTCGTGTCTCTATGTAACTCCGCACTTGAAGGGAATGAGTCCATGAATCAGGTGACAATCTATCTACTCAATGAGGAGATAAGAAAAAAATCTCAAGGGTCGTCTCAACAAGAGGGCATGGTATTAGAAGAACGAGGGAGAGGAAAACAGATGAAAGGTAATAACCATGAGAACTCTAGAGGCAAGTCTAAATCCATGCATGATTCTTGGCGCTCTAGTATTTAATTTTTTTAATAAGTTTAAAAGTAGATAGTTTTGATGTTATTAAAATCCATCCTTTAATACAAATCTGAATTTAGTCCATCTTAGTTACATAGTTTAAAATTGTTACAACAATCCCTGAGGACGATCTCAGTCTCACGATCGAATTATTAATACATCGCAGCCTTGCACTTGAGGCGAGAGAACGACAAGATGACCATATTCATCATCATCACGATGATAATAACCATAAATTTATCCATTGACCCATTAGATTGTCATGGTATAACAAGGTACCGAGATCCATGGATTACAACTCTCTCTCTGTTATAGTAACCATTATGTCAAATCTCAAGTGCTCAAGAAATCCAAATCCCTCTCCTTTAACCCATATACATATATGCTTTAGGCGTCTTCACATATTAACTAAAAATAGCAATTTTTCCTTCTGGTACCCTTGGTCATCATAATCTACACTAAGATTATTGATATCACATCCACATCACCAGTGGATAGGGTTCACATTGATTTTCTAAGGCATAACTCCAACATTGCTCGATGGAAACTAACCATCCAGTCACAATTTGATCACTCATCTACATATCATAATGATATAGATCTACTTGTGAATTAACTGAGCTTCATGAGGGTCCATGCTAATTTAGACCACAGGTTCAATGTTGATATGCAAGATAAACCGCATGCACGTAATGATTAGTGGGAGATTATGAAAAAATTGGCCAATAAATTAACGAATTAAGGTTACAAATATTAGCTCCATGAGGGTCCTTAGTTATTTATTCTACACCATGCATAGGTATAATAGCTCACATTACCTCTTAGATAAATGGTTATTGGATTTAAAGAACTTATGTATTAGTTTACCGAAAACCAAGAAAACTCATTTTAAAGTGCCTCATCTACCTAGTCTATCCTTTAGTATGTCGATTTGTGGTAATGCCCACTTGTCCTTATTGGTGACCAATCCCATCTCCCATTCACCTACTCTCTAATGAAAATATTTTACATGTCACTAAGCTGGTTACTCCATATCATCAATAATATTCCTTCCCTCACCAACCGATCTAACTTAAACTTGATGCTTGCTAGCTATAAGCTGTTCCATTGTGGCTTTTTGGTGCTTCTCTTTACTCTCTTGCAACATCTTTACCTAAGATTCTAATCGCTTAAAACCCATCTTATCAACCATTCTCTAATAATAATTATTATGAAAAACATGAGAAAATTGTGGTAAAAGATTGTTAACTAGAACATGTTGAAAACAATGCAAAAATTTAAAGAACCAATAGTAAAATCGGAACCTCATACCTGATCAGTGATGAAGTATTGCTGAGTGATATTATCTTCTATTGGGACGAGGCACGGACGACGTCACTCTCTTTGAGATAGTTCGTGCCCCTTCGGACAATTTTGACCGGTGCAGAGGCTTCCGGCAGGCTACCCTCAAGATACAACGCCCAACAATTGACCTTTCCGGCGTGCACAGACCGAATAGATCCCGAAACCACCAATAGAACCACACCTTCGATTGCCCAAGTTCAAATGAAGATTTGTAAGAAAAAGATTAGGGTTTTCCGTCTATCTCTTTCTGACTGAAAGAAAGACGATTTTATAAAGAAAAAAATTCCGTTTAAAAAACGAACACGCCTATTAAAACAAAAAATCGACGCCCGTTAGGAATGTAACTGGCGCCCGTTGGAATGTGCCCGTTCGAGTTCAGGCACGTTTCACACAGTGGAAACGGCCATCAGATTAGTGGGCCACATCCAATGGTCACGTACAAAAGCAATTGGTAAAAAATCATTGTAAGTTTTAGCAAAACCTGGCTCATCAAGACTCTAATCAAACTGGCCCACCGGGCCGAAAGTACACCCCCCCCCCCCCCCCCCCCCCCCCCCCCCCATGCTGCGGGCAAGTATACGTGGGTGTGCACGTGCGCACACGCCCAGTTAAAGGATTCTGGATCAGTTTTTCCACCGGTTGCACCCCCTCTGCGCGCGCATACGGGCTTGTGCATAGTAATGCACTATACAAAAGACTATATAAGAGGAATTCTATATAAACACCTTTTTGTTCCCATTCATATCTGATATGGGACAAAGGTTTGCCTTCGAAAAACTCCTACAAAAAATACAAGTAAAAAAATATTGCACATTTTTAAAATACTTTTAACAATCCCCCACTTATTTCAAAAATCAACACAACTTGGGCAAAGCGAAAAGCTACTGTGCATAAATGATGGTGACTTACAGTCTTGAACCTCACTTAGTGAGACGTATTTGGGCTACAAGAAATTAGTGAATTTAATCTTGAACTAGATTTCTTTAACGTAGATCGTGCACGAGACACACACAGTAGTTTTTTTTTTTTATAAGAGTATATGGTGTTTTAGAGCTGCACCTTACGGCCATGTGCAATATCCTGAATTCATGAGCGCTCTAGAGAATTAGCCCATTCTCATAGGAAGCAGCCCCACTTCCACACTCACATAGGTGAATTTATCAAGGGTGCCTCTGTAACAATTATCACCCCACCTAAAAGGCTATAAATTCATTAAGGGATTTACCCATCCTTAACACGTCACAGAGATTTGCATTACTTACATCATAGAGAGGGACTTGAAAAATTAAATTTTTTCTAAATTTCATAATGTTTTCTACCAGAAATCACATGAAAACTTGTTTTTCCCATTGAACCTAATTCTTGGGATCTCCAGTCCTTAAGTTTGGTTAATATTTTCAGTGATTGATTCTTCTATGGGCTTAAGTCCCATCTCCCTCGATATCTTCCAGACTTTCTTCCTAGCTAAGTGTTTTGTTAATGGATTAGCTATGTTCTTAGTGGATGTAAGGAAGTCTAGAGTTATTACTCCATTTTTCAGTAGTTGTCTCACACAACCATGCTTCAGACGGACTTGTCTGGATTTACCATTATAACTCTTGTTATTGGCTCTTCCTATAGCAGCCATGCTATCACAATGAATGGATATGGGAGGTACCGGTTTTACCCAAAAAGGAATATTAATTAATAGTGTTTTAATTCATTCTGCCTCCTCACCTGCTGCTGCCAAAGCTACCAATTCTGATTCCATAGTGGAATGAGCAATGCACGTTTGTTTTTTATATTTCCACGAAACCGCTCCACCTGCCAAGGTAAAGATATAGCCACTAGTAGACTTGGAATCATCTACACCTAAATTCCAATCTGCATCACTATATCCTTCAATCACAACTGGGTATCTCTGGTATTGAATACCATGATTCCATGTCCTTTTAAGATACCTAAAGACCCTATATATAGCATTCCAATGCATGTAACTCGGACAACTGGAATATCTACTTAGTTTGCTCACTGCAAAAGCTATGTCTGGTCTTGTGCAATTCATAGCATAAGCCAAACTACCAATGATATTGGCATATTCAATACGAGATACTTCTTCACCATTATTTTTCTCTAATTTTATACTAGGGTCAAAAGGAGTACAAGCAGGCTTGAAATCATAGTATTTATATTTATTTAAAATCTTCTCCATATAATGAGATTGAGTTAAGATTATACCAGAATCATTTCGAATAATCTTAATTCCTAAAATGACATCAGCTTCACCTAAGTCTTTCATGTTAAAATGAGAAGATAAAAACACCTTTATTTCACGAATATAATTTAAGCTTGTACCAAAGATCAACAGATCATCCACGTACAAGCACACCAAAACAATAGAATTATCTGACACCTTAGAATAAAGGCATCTCTCACCCTCATTATACATAAAACCATTTGACATCATAACATAGTCGAATTTTTCATGCCACTGCCTCGGAGCTTGTTTTAGACCATATAAGTAGTTTAAAAGTCTACACACTTTGTTTTCTTGTCCTTGTACAACAAAACCTTCCGGTTGGTCTATATATATTTCTTCTTCCAATTCACCATTTAAGAATGCAGTCTTAACATCCATTTGGTGAATTAGAAGGTTATTAATCGAAGCTATGGCAATCAAAATACGTATAGATGTCATCTTAGATATAGGGAAATATGCATCAAAATGATCAACCCCTTCCCTTTGTTTAAAACCTTTGGCTACCAACCTAGGCTTATATTTTTCAATTGAACCGTCTGCTCTACGTTTCCTTTTAAATATCCATTTACAACCTAAGGTTTTTGCCCTAGGAGATAGGTTAACTAATTTCCACGTGTTATTAGTTTTAATCGAATCTATTTCATCAGTAACTGCTTCTTTCCAAAAGATAGCATCATGCGAGGACAAAGCCTCCTTCAAAGTCACTAGGTCACCTTCTAGTTGTGCTAAAAACATATGAAAATCAGGACCATAATCCTTGTCAATCCTAGGCCGTTTACTTCTCCTAATTTCTGGTTCAGATTCAGATTCTTTTAACTCTACTGGATGAGAGCTAAATGGTTCATCTATATTAACAGAGGAGGAACCCCCACTGGATTGACCCCCACTGTTTTTTAGTTTATAAGGTAATGTATTTTCATGAAACTCTACATCTTTAGACTCAATAATTAGATTTCCACTGATATCTAGGAATCTATAGGCTTTGCTATGAGATGCATACCCAACAAGTACACACTTGGTAGTTCTAGATCCTAACTTGGGTCTTTTGGGATCAATGAGCCTTACATAGGCTAGACAACCCCATACTCTAAAATATTTAATATTTGGTTTTCTTCCATTCCATAGTTCATAAGGAATTATTTTAGATTTAGTTGTAGGTACTCTATTAAGGATATAACAAGCAGAATATAAAGCTTCTCCCCAAAGACGTAAAGGAATCCCAAAACTCAAAAGCATAGCATTCACCATATTGATAAGGGTTCTATTTTTTCGTTCTACAATCCCATTTTGCTGGGGAGAATAAGGGGCAGTTACTTCATGAATAATGCCATTAGATTCACAAAAATTATCAAATTCATTAGAAGTATATTCGCCACCTCTATCACTTCTTAAAATTTTGATTTTTCTGTCTAGCTGATTTTCTACTTCATTTTTAAAAATAATAAATTTATAAAGTGCTTCATCTTTGGATCTTAACAGATATACATATGTATATCTGGAATGATCATCAATGAACGTAATGAAATATTTCTTACCACCTCTAGTAAGAGTTTCTTTCAGATCACATATATCAGTATAAATTAGACCTAATAATTCAGAATTTATTTCCACCCCAGGAAAAGGTTTTCTGGTTATCTTAGATTGTGAACAAAATTCACACTTTCCAAATTCATTATTTTCTAAATGAGGTATAATACCATAAGCGACTAAGTTCTTTATAGATTTAGCATTTATATGCCCTAATCTACCATGACACAAAGAAACAGAACACACTATATAAGCAGAAGCATGTTTATTCATTTCAACATTTAATTTAAACATCCCATGATCATGATCTGCATAGCCCTTACCCATAAATGAACCGCTCTTTGTTATTACAACATGATCAGACTCATAAACCTGTTTCAACCCATCCTTGTTCAAAAGGTAGCTCGAGACAAAGTTCTTGCGCATATCTGGAACATGCAGCACATTGGCTAATGTAATAGCCTTCCCTTAGGTAAACAGAAGTTCCGCCTTTCCACAACCTGCAACATTAGCAGTAACTGCATTTTCCATTTGAACTTGTCTATTAGATACCTCCTCATATGTTTTGAACCAACGACGGTTGAAACATACGTGTGTGTTAGCACCCGTGTCAATCCATCAGCCGTCACATGGTTCCATACGAACAGCGTTAATCTCCGTAACCATAGCCACAATTTGAGGTTCTTCGGTTATGTTTGCTTGAGGTGTAGGTGATGCCTTCTTTTATAATGGCGACACTCTCTTGCAAAATGACCTGGTTTGCCACATACATAGCAACCAGAAGTTTTGTCCTGGTTTCCTCCTGGTTTCTTATTGTTATTGTTGTTATTGTTGTTCTTAGACTTGGGCTTGAACTTCTTTTTGAACTGGCTGGTTTGATTCAGTTTCAAGTTAGAGGGTTTTCCCTTTGGCTGGACCTTATCATTCACCAAATTAACCTTAGAAACTTCCTCCTTCGATTCTTTATTTTTGTCCTGCAGTCTGGCTTGTTCTTCAATACGCAGGCGTACAAGGAGATTTTTCATCGAAAGCTCTTTAGTTTTGTGATGAAGGAATTTTTAAAATCTCTCCAAGTTGCAGGCAATTTTTCTATCATAGCTGCAACCTGGAATAAATCGTCCAGTTTTATTCCCTCAGATATAATTTCGTGGGCTATCAAATTAAACTCATTTGCTTGTTCTACTACAGATTTATCATCGACCATTTGGTATTTAAAATACCGACTAATAGCATATTTCTTCACGCCTGCTTCCTCTGTCTTGTATTTCTTTTCCAGAGAAGTCCATATTTTGGCAGAGGTTGAAAGATCACAAAACACATCATAGAGTTGATTGGACAGTGCACTAAGGATGTAATTTTTGCAAAGATAATCATCATCATCCCACTTCTGACAGACAGCGGTTAATTCAGGTTCGTTCAGATCCTTTGGTCTTTCTTGTTTGATAACATAGGCCACATGAAGGGTTATGAGGTAGAAGAACATCTTCTGCCTCATCTTTTATAATGTTGTCCATCAAAGGCATCTAGACGAATTGATTTACTGCTGGCCGGAGCACTTCCCATTAGGGGCCATATATCTCAAAATTGTTGAAAACAATGCAAAAATTTAAAGAACCAATAGTAAAATCCGAACCTCACACCTGATCAGTGATGAAGTATTGTTGAGTAATATTATCTTCCGTTGGGATGAGGCGAGGACGACGTCGCTCGCTTTGAGATAGTTCGCGCCCCCTCGAACAATTTTAACCGATGTAGAGGCTTCCGGCGCGCTACCCTCAGGATACAACGCCCAACAATTGAGCTTTCCGACGTGCACAGACCGAATAGATCCCAAAACCACCAATAGAACCACACCTTCGATTGCCCAAGTTCAGATGAAGATTTACAGAAAAATATTAGGGTTTTCCGTCTATCTCTTTCTGATTGAAAGAAAGACGATTTTATAAAGAAAAAAATTCCGTTTAAAAAACGGACACACCTATTAAAGCAAAAAAACCAACGCCCGTTGGGAATGTAACTGTCGCTCGTTGGAATGTGCCCGTTCGAGTTTAGGCACGTTTCACACAGTGGAAACGGCCATTAGATTAGTGGGTCACATCCAATGGTCACGTACAAAACCAACGGTAAAAAATCATTGTAAGTTTTAGCAAAACCTGGCTCATCAAGACTCTAATCAAACTGGCCCACCGGGCCGAAAGCACCCCCCCAGTCAACGTAATTTTAAATGGCCCTAGAGTTAAATGGCCTAATTTTAGACACGAGCACTGTTCTGCTCACCTGAAGCCCAAGTCAACCTAATTTTTTATTATCTTATACCTAAGTTGGGATGACACATCTAATGGTCGAAGTGGATTTCATATAAACATACAATGGACCATGTAAAAATCAAGGGTAAGTGTCCCTCTCTCAACTGTTTTCCTGTGTATGGCTCACCTGAATCACAGACTGGGCTGACTTTTGTGCCATGGGCAAATATGTGTTGATGTAGTTGGTGATTAGGGTGGATTTCACGTAAATATCATAGTGGGGACCCGAGCTAGAACCCCACTTTTGCATCACTAGCGTGTGTAACTATTTAAAATCCCTCATCTTCCACGATTAGAGTTTAGATTGCTGGAGGAATCAGTGGTAAATGGGATTGAAATTACAGTCGTTGAGAATGATTTCAAAAGTTTTAGTTCATTAATAGGTGGATTTTAATTCACAAATCCCAAAAGACTCACATTTTTTCAATTTAAATCAATTCACACTAAAACATGTCTATTAAACGATATAGCTCATTTGCGGGTTATAGACAAGACCCTGCTCAAGCTAGATTTTTTTTTTTCTCAATATACAACTTAGTGGCACTGATCCACCTTTCTAATAAAAAAAATTAAAAAATAAATAAATAACCCTTAATTTTCACTATTCCTTTCTCCAAATGATTACAGCCTTGAATAGTTCTATGGATGGTTATTAAAAGAAAAAAGAAGGTTTCATTCCACATAACTGCCCGCATTTAAGGCCATCAACCTATAATCACCTTCTTTTAAAATATCTAAATTAATGATCTTATGCTTTGCAAATATAGAAAAATAGCTGCCTAATGGACTTTGATCAGCACTTAGTGACGGAAATACACCATTAAGGTAGGAAAATACATATTTTCCCCCACACCTTTTGGGTTTTTCGGTTATACCATGTTATAAGGGGGTGCGAGTGTATTAGATTTGATAGGGGCCCAACTTTATCTGCGTGTGTGATCGATACCATCCATTCATTTTGCCCACTCATTTTAGGCCATCAGCTCAAAAAAATGAGTCAAATCTAAATTGCATGTGGGCCCCACCACATGAAACAGTGGTGATTGAATGCCCACCATTATAAACTTCTTGGGGTCTACGAGAAGTTTCGGATCAAGCTGATATTTATGTTTTCCCTTCATCCAGTTCTGTGTGACCTTATGAATAGGTTGGATGATAAACAAACATCACTATGGGCCTTGAGAAGTTTTTAACGGTGTTTGTCCAATGACCATAATTTTCTATGGTGTGGTCCACCTGAGATATGGATTTGCTTCAATTTTTTGCTAAGCCCTAAAATTTGCTGGTAAAACTGGTGGATGGCGTGGATATAACACAGACATAATGATGGGGCCCATAGCTTTTTTGACACCAACACTTGAAGGGCCAATAATCTCAGTGGGGTGTGTTTCAATGACCATTGTTTTATGTGGTATGGTCCACCTAAGATTTGGATCTGCTTCAATTTTTTGCTTATGCCCTAAAATAAACTGACAAAATTGATGGAGGGTGTGGACAAAATACATACATCAATGTGGCCCCATAGATTCGTTGTCAGGACTGTCATCTAGGCCTTGCAAAATTTCACATGACCCGTTAACCCGCACGAAAAAATCAGTGTTCGGGTCCAGCCTTATCGTGTCAGGTCACTAATGGGTTGACCCGTTAAGACCCGTTAATATAATGGGTTGGGTCAGTGTTTCACCCGCGAATCCATTTAACCCGTTAACATAATGGTCTAGATCACCAAACCATGGCCCACATATGAACCTTGGCACTCAATCATATGCAATATTGCAATGTACGGGTAATTCTCCCTCATCTCACTAGTGAATCCTATTGTTTTCGGTGATAGAATGGGCCCACTAGGTGGACCATAGCTGTATGTTGGGTCAAACTGTCAGTTGTCCTCATCAATGGTGTGACCATCTGATGAGTAGACTAACCTAATGGGTTAAACGGGTCGGGTTACAGGTAACCCGTTAAATTAACGAATGGGTTTGGGTTTCTAGATTTCCACCTATTAGTTAACGGGCCGGGTTTGGGTGAGCAAAATTTTGACACGACACGAACACAAACACGATTCAACATGACCCGTTGCCAGGCCTACCGTCATCTCTAACTAGGTCCTAGTGGGGGTAGCATACAATCCACTCCCTTGTGCCTTCAACATAGATGATTTGTATGTAAGAATCCTATTAGATGAGCTACACATGATCATTGGTTTTGATCTAATCATTGGATTATTTAGATTGAATGATTAGGTGGGCCCCATTATAGTTTTGATCATTATAGATAGGTTTGGAGTGGGATGCTTGAACCGTGATCCCTATACATAATTATTTAGTCGGATATGGAAACCTACGGTGTGGAGACCATAGAGAAGAGAAGTGTAATGGGTAAGTTTTTCCGACCTTCTTATTTATAAATAAATGTCTTGATCTACTCACCAACATAAACTGAAAACCCTAGTCATATTAAGAGGTTTTCCTAAGGATGTAAGGTACAGAAGATCAAGTATTATCTCATGAAGAATAACATGGCATAGAGAATGTCTTCCCAATCAAGTATACATTTAAGTATACAATTTAGAATCCCCATTATTGATGCATAAATGATCTATTAATTTCGTTATTCAGATTACATCACTCTCTTGGTAAAACAATGGGTTGACTTTAGTTTGAGGGTAGTTTTTCCATTTTTGAAAATACAGATTTTAATTTGTACAAACTAACGCCATTAGATGCCAAGCGTTGCGATGACTAACGGTGCAAGGCATAATTTTGTTAATTTAAATATTTTAAAATCAGGCTATTATAGGTCGATGACCATAAAGGCAGGCGGCTATATGGAAATAACCATCAAAAAATTTCCAGCATTCAAAGGGTTGGGATTATTTGATCATCCGCTACTCTCATTTGGTAGCCTCCAACAGTCCAAGTCAATGTTTGGATCGCCACATGTGTTCAAAATAACTAATTATACCGTGAGCCTACAATACTAGTACACTGGTATGTTATTGTACCAAAAATCATCCTCATCAGACCATCAGGCAGAGCCACCAAGTGAATATGGAAGTTTATGGATGGTTCTCCATTGTTTTCTTTGATGTAAAGTGTGGCCCGCCTGATGATCGGACGTCTGATTTTAGAGGCATCCCGTTTTCAGGGATCACTAGTTGCGGGTGAGACATTACCATCTTATAATATCCCTTCCCTTAGAAGTCATAAAAAAGGATAGAAGGAAGCATACCGGAATGAATGGAGAGCTTGTAAAAGGAGAAGAAAGAAGCCGGAATGAATGGAAAGCTTGTAAAAAGAGAGAAGGAAGCCGAAATGAACGGAGAGCTTGTAAAAAGAGAGAAGGAGGATGGCTTCAACTGTCCGTCGGAGAAAGAGATTGGAAATGTCCAAGCACCACTTTCTTACTTTAAAAAACAAAAGCATATAAAGATGTTAGGCCGGGTATCTATCCATCCGAGGAGATGCACGCGTGTAATTTACCAATGTGCAGTGTACTCGCAGGTAATCTATCAATCACCCTAGAAATTAAGAGTAGTAAATTACAAACTGTTCATTAGGTCCAATATTTTTTATTTGGTGAGCTACCATGTACTCGTCACACCTATTTGACAAATATTAGCCATTTGATCCATGTCAACCTTTATTGTGCATGGTCAATATTGTTTCCACAAAAATAATTCTAATCAACAATCTGATCCATCTACTTATTAGTGATCCTCTTGAATCTATGTTTCTAAAGAATCACATTGATTAGACAATCTTAAGAAGCCTATCCATGCCTTTGGAACACAGATGGATATAGAAAATAAAGCCAAGTAAGATGGATTGGATCATCCTATCAGTGTGATTTTTGCATGGTATCCTTAGGTTATGGCCGCATGTTACATACTTTTGTCAAAGGGCATTCCAACCCCATCCATCGTGTGTGACTGTCCAACCCCATCCATCGTGTGTGACTGTTGTGCATGAAACAATAGACTGCTGAAATAAGAAGAACTAATTCATCCAATGCATCCAACAACCAAACAAATGGATGGCTAAGTAATTTCTAATCAGCTATATTTGTCTGGGACACTGACCAACTTAATTTTGGGGAAGGTAACCTGGTTGCGTTTGAGGGGGTGCATATGACCTCGCACATGGATGCTAGCTTGCCGGGTTAGTAGGCTGAGTCATACACGCGGGTGGGTAGACCAAACCTCTTAAATAAGAGAGAGTCTCAAGTCCAACTGGTTGGACTATAATTCATGATCCACCCAGTTGATAACTTCTAATCTTTTATGCATGTGCCACATCCAACTCGTCCAGTTGGTTGGCTCTATCAGGAGGATCACCTTGGGCAAAAACCAAAGATATTACTCCTCGATGGAACTGCGTTAGTCTTCTGTTATTTATTAATGGTATAAATTGTTCTCTATGATATAGGCCATCTGATGAGTATGTAAGGCTGATTTTTCCACGAAGGGGATCCTCATAATAGGCCAAACCTATTGGAAGGGTTGTATATTACATGCACTTATTATATTTGAATTTATCATTTTGGTCGATCTTACCTTCTGGTACAACCAGTTGGACCAGAGAGTTTATCCTTGAATAATATGGTTAGTCCACTAATACATCTGTTTACAATTCGTTGCTAATGGGTCCGCGTCTCCACCAAATACGCTGCGATCACGTGCACTTGTTGGAATTAATCCAATAACATCTCCTTTTACCATTCACACCCATATTGGATCAGGAGACACATGACACAGCGAATGGGGCGTACACAGTGAGAAAACCTTGATAGATGTGTATTGTCATTTGGGCTATGGCAGATCTTCATTTGCACGGTTGGGATGAATTCTTTGAAAATAATGTGAGATATTGAGAATACTCCAGGTGGATCATCCTACCATGAATTTCCTGATGGATAAAATCAGGGTGGTCCATTCGAATCATCGGGGGTGCCGCATGTGTATCTTGTATATAGATGATGGGCCTTTTTTTTTCTTCTGTTTTTTTCTATCTTGTAGCTTTTCTCGCACAGATACAGTCCACCTCATGATCTGAACCGACTAATTTTTAAGGCGCATATATTGAGGGTAGCCCCAGGAGATGAATGGCCCCAGTGTAACTTTTGGTCCACAAGTAAATAACATCAAAGCTTTCACATGTGTAACCCATCAAACTCGTCCAGTAGGTTGACCCTATCAGGAGAATCATCTTTTGAAAACATCAGCTATATACACTCATCGAATGGACCACACTTGTATTTTTATGTTTAACAATTGTACAAAATTATATTTTTTTTATGATGTAGCCCATCTGATGAGTATATAGGGTGATTTTTTGCAAAGGTGGTCCTTATATTGAGGCGAACAGATCACGAGGATTGGATGTCACATGCACTTCATATGTTTGAATTTATCCGTTGGGGGACCCTAACATGTGGTCCATCCAGTTGGACTCGAGGCACTCCTTAAAAAATATGGTTAATTCAATATCACGTCCGTTTACTTTGCTGGCTGTCCATGTCCGTTTACCATTCAACATTGGTGGCTAACAGGCTGTCCGCATCTCCACCACACACGTGGCTATGTTTGATTACATCTATATACACCATGGACGCGGATTGCCTGCGAAAGCCTTTCGCAGGCATCTCCTACACACGGAATCTATGTGGGGCCCACCATGATGTTTGTGAGAAATCTATACCGTCCAACCATTTTGTGAGATCATTTTAGGTGTTGCGACCAAAAACGAACTGGATCCATAGCTAAATTATTCATGACGCGGATTCCCTGCAAAAGCCTAAATTGATCCTGTGGTATGATCTACATGAGGTTTGGAATTGTTTTTCGAGAGTAACTCAGCACGCAACCCGATTTCTCACCCAAGCCGGTGCGCCCTAACTCACGGTGGCCCCACCTTGATGTATTTATTCTGTTTCCATGCAGTGGATTCACAGTGGTAAGTGTATGCCCACCATTAAAATCTTCTCGTGGGCCATAAAAGCTTTGCATCAAGTTAATATTTGTGTTTTCCCTTCATTTAGGTCCGTGTGACCTTATCAGTATGTTGGATGGAAAACAAACATTATAATGGGCCTTAAGAAGTTTTTAACGGTGAGACTTCAATGACTACTGTTTCATATTGTGTGGTCCACTGGAGATTTGGATCTACCTCATCTTTTGTCTCGTGCTTTAGAATGAGCTCGAAAATTGATGGACGGTGTGGATACATCAAGTTGGGCCCATGGTCCCAGCCTCAATGTGCTCCCTTGCCTCACCGAATCCGCGTTCAGCAGGCTGAAAAAAAATTACAATACGTGCACTGAACAAAATAACAATACGTGCACCGACATCGTCCTTTACCATTCAACTTTGGTGGCCGACAGGGCTTTTTCATTTCTACCACAAACGTCGCTGTATGCGATTGATAGCCTCCAAACAGACAATAATAGCGAGGAGAACCGTGACTCCTTGTCCCGGTTCTCCTCGTAAAACATTGATTGACAGAAGCGTGTCTTTTTCTTTTTTCTTTTACTCTTTTCTGGTTAAAAGCTTGAAGCACACCACCTCCACTTGGATTGATAGTTTAGGGAGAAAAAAAAAAACCCCTGTACATCACGGCAGTGGATTAGGTGAGACCCGACCTCACCCCAATGGTGCTGCCCTTAGTGTCGGTGACGTAGGGATGAACTTAAATGTATCTTCAATCTGTTCTACATCAGTCCCTCAACTTCAAAAGAACTCTTCCACAAGTTATATTCAGGAGTTGGTTCATAATACTTGAACATGTAACGTTGAACATTCGAGAGATTTTCATGTCACAACATAAGTGTTGTCGTTAATTTTACGGATGATAGGTACCAGTCAAATCTTCTTGTTCTTCAACTTATGTACGTTCCAATTTGGAAACCTCTCCTTGTAGAGATGAACCATGACACTATCACTCACTTTAAACACCTTGGATTGTCAACACTTGTCAGCCTACCTCTTTGTATTTGTCACTCGAGGCCTATAAGTTGGCTCGAACATCTGTGTGAATGTCCACAATTCATCCTGCCATATGCTCAGCAGTAACACTCATGCCGGAAAATTAGGCAATGGAGCCAAATCGAGCGTATGTCGAGGTATTCGCCCATAAATGATCTCAAACAGTGATTCTCCCGTAGAACGATTTGGCATGTTATTAAATGCAAATTCTGCCTATGCCAATGCCAAATTTCACTGCTTTGGTTTGTCGCCCAAAATGCACCAAATGAGATTCCCCAATGTACGATTTACAACTTCAATTTTTTCATCTATCTACGGATGGTAGGCACAATTGAACTGAAGCTGTGTGTTGAACCACTTCCACTAAGTTCTCCAAAAGCGATTGACGAACTTCATATTACGGTCGGAAGTGATGGACTTAGAAACCCCATGTAGTCGCATAACCTCTCGAAAGAATAAATTTGTTATATGTATTGCATCGAGAGTCTTCTTACACGATACGAAGTGTGCCATCTTCGAGAATCGATCTACCATTACGAACACCAAATCCATGCCACATTATGTCTATAGGAGACAAGTATGAAGTCCGTTAACAAGCCTTCCCAGGGGTCATCAAGTATGGGCAAGGGAGTGCAGAGACCCGTGTTTTGGGATTGTCCCTTGGAAGAGTACTGGCACGTATGGCATCGCTGCACCGACTTGCTAACATCCCTCTTCGATTGCGGCTAATAATATAGCTTCTCTACTAGAGCGACGGTCTTGTCTCGCCCAAGGTGACCACCTAGGCCACCGTCATGTAGCTCATGAATAATCTGCTCCCTCAATAAACTTTATGGGATGTATAGTTGATTTTCTTTGAAAAAAAAATCGTCTTGTATATGGAAGTCACTAGGGTGACCCACCTGTCATCTCATCCATGCCTCACTAAAATCTTCATCTTTAGTATATAGCTCCTTGAGACAATCGAACCTGACTACCTCATTGTTCATGATACACAGTGGCTAAGTGCAACGATCACCTTATTGTAACAACTCGGAATTTTAGGTGCATGGTTATACGTACGTAAGTATGTACAGTAGTCTTTATTCAACCGTACGTGTGTAGATTGATCGATTTTAACCGTCCACCGCTAGTCTAGCTTGAATCTAAACCACAGGAATTATTCTTCATCCGTAAATCAAGCTATCCAACTTTTGATTATTAAGACATGTCATCAAATACCTTAGTGTTCTCTCTGTTCATCAAAATCAACCATAGAAATACCCTATCACCATCAAATGGAGACATCTGACTGTCCATTTTGAATTCAGACCACCTGATCATAACAAACGAACTACTCAATCTTCATATCTATTCATACATATATCAGGGTTAGAATCCAATTCATTCATCTGGTTCATTACTTGAAAATAAGCTTAACATACCGTCGTGGAAGGGCCTGTAGCCCAGCTGGTTGAGTCCGACTTTATCAACCAGCTGGTCTCAGGTTCGAGACACACCAGCAGTACCTTTGGGGTGCTTTCGGTCGAGCCGGGTCGGGTTCGGGCCAGGTCGTGTTCGGGCCGGGCCGTGTGGGTTATGTTCGGGTGTTCGGGCCGGGCCGTGTGGGTTATGATCGGATGTTCGGGCCGGGCCGTGTGGGTTATGATCGGATGTTCGGGCCGGGTTGTGTAAAAAAAAAAAAAGAAAAGAAAAAAGCTTAACATACCGTCAATATCTTAATCTAGTTAGATTTATATACTAAACATGTCACGAAAAGCAAATAATGTGCATTCTTAACATAGACCACATCTAAAAATCACTTTGTACGATTCTTAACATAGACCACATCAATATCTTAACATAGACCACATCCAAAATCGGCCGTATAATAACCTATAAACATTATTAGGATTATAACCATATACTTACTTTAATTTTAGGCCACCATATGACCATCCATCACAATTGTATCTGTTAAACGGGCTACCCAATTATCAAAGTAAACCGTCCATTTAGAAGATTGTAGAGTATATATCTGAAATATTGGTTACTTTTCACATAAGATGCAAATAAACAGTGCTTTGAATAAAGGTTAGACATAAACCACTAAAAATGTATCTTGGTCACCCGTAAGAGATCAGAGCTCAAACTTAGTCCGTTGATAGAGTACGACAAATAAAGTATTTGGGCCAAATTATAGCTCATTTGCACGGTAAAAATTAGGATTTGTGGACAGTAAAAGTCAGAATAGAAGAGAAGGGCAAACTTGTAAATAACAAATGCCATATACATGAGATAGTGCTTCCGTTTTAACTTCTCCAAGGAAAGTTTTAACGGTTGTTAGTATCTACCTTTGGTGCAGCCCAGATAAAATTCGGATCTGCCTCATACTCGGGCCAATAGCCTAATATAATATAACAAAACTATTGAGTGGAGTATATTTTGGTCCACATTATTACAGGATTAACATCTCTCTATATATAATATTAATAAAAAAAAATCTTATGTACATGCTGTATCAAAGTGTGAGACTTAGCCAAATCCAAAATCTTCTCCAACTAGGAATGGTAACTTCTCTTTTGAAACAAGAGATGTGTGGTGATCGGCTTTCTCATATTGTTGTTCATTCTTTGCTATGCATCTACTATATGTCAATCTTAGCTGTCCTTCTCTAGGGTGAACAATTTATTCACCACCATCCATTCACTAAATTCAGTCATTTGTCAACCCTTCTGTCTCAACCATCCATTATTAGGGACTCACCTTTTATATCCAAACAATTTAGACTCTAGAACCCTCGTTGTTCTTTATTATACGACCCACTTGAATTCTTGATCTATCTCACTTTTTAACTAATGTCTTATCTCAACCCACCAAACTATGTGAACGGATATAATTCTCTAAAAATCATCACAAATGGACCCCACTTAACCCACTACAACTTCACGTCTGCATGTCACCCACAGCTTGTAAACAATCCGCATGAGACCCTCCCCACTTTTTGTCACACTTTCTTCTCGGACGTGCTCGACCAAAAAAATCAACATCCGCCTTCTTTTAATCTAGGTCGTATATGGATCTTATGAACAAAGATTCCACTAAATCGAGAGCATTCATCAAACTCGCTCATCAATGCTCGTTCATCATGTGTACTCTTAACCATTTCATCCCGCCATAAACTCAAATATTTCTGAATCGTTAATTTGATAAGAGTTGTTTACTTTTACCTATCTAAAGATCTAGACAACCAAATTCCTTTAAAATCCACATAACCCATTATTACTTGATCTGGATGGTTTAAACTCATGTGACCAGCCATCTAGATCACCATCCAAAATAACCGAGCTTTAATTTTAAATTTGAAAGAGTAGAGAGCCACTGAATCTCTACCTCTTATCTCTCCCTTCTCTTTATCCCTCTTATCTCTCCCTCACCCCCATATATCTTTCTTTCCTATACGGTTTCTCCTTCTCAAGGAAACGTGAGATAGAGAGAGTCTTGCTTGGAAAAAAAAAAAAAAACCTACGAGAGAGAGAGAGAGAGAGAGAGAGAGAGAGAGAGAGAGATTTTGGAAAAGAAAGCTCGATCCAAGTTGGGGCTTGTTATTTCCTAAGTTTTTACTATATTAATCATTGTTAAACTATAGATCGTCGTATATTACATAATAGGTCTAACCCATTGGAAAGGGTTGTATATTATATGCACTTATTATATTTGAATTTACCTTTTTGGTGGACCTTCCCTTGTGGTCCAACCAGTGGGACGAGAGAGTTTCTCCTTGAATAATATGGTTAGTCCACTAATACATCCGTTGACAATTTGTGGCTAATGGACAAGTCCTCATCTCCACCAAATACGCGGCTATCACGTGCATTTAATAGGTTGGAATTAATCCAGTAACTTCTCCTTTTGCCATTCACACCCATTGGATGATAACCCCAAACAATAATCAACCAGGAGACCCAAGACACAGCAATTGGTGCGTATACAGTGAGAAAACCTTGATAGATGTATATTGTCATTTGGGCATGGCCCATCTTCATTTGCACGGTTGGGATGAATTCTTTGAAAAGTGTGTGAGATCTGGAGAATAATCCAGGTGGATCATCCTACCATGAATTTTCCATCGCATAAAATCAGGGTGGTCCATTCGAATCATCGGGTCTGCCGCATGTGTATCTTGAATATAGATCCTGGGGTTTTTTATTTTTCTTTTCTTTTCTTTTTAACTTCTTGGTTTTCTCGTACAGATGCCGTCCACCTGTTGAGCTGACCCAGCTAATTTTTAAGGCGCATATATTGAGGGTGGCACCAACAGATGAATGGCCCCAGTGTAAGTTACAGTCCACGAGTGAATACTTTCACGTGTGTAATCCATCCAACTCGTCAAGTAGGTTGGCCCTATCAGGAGAATAATCTTGTGAAAAAAATCAGCTACATACACTCATTGAGTGGACCACACTTGTATTTTTATATTTATCAATGGTACAAAATTATTATTTTATGGTGTAGCCCATCTGATGAGTATATAGGATGATTTTTGCAATTGGTGATTCTTGTATTGGGGTGAACAGACCAGGAGGATTGGATGTTACATGCACTTAATATGTTGGAATTTATCCGTTGGGGGACCGTACCACGTGGACCATCCATTGGACTTGAGGCGCTCCTTAAAAAATATGGTTAATTCAATATCACGTCCGTCTACTTTGGTGGCTAGCCATCAAGCTGTCCATGTCCGTTTACCATTCAACATTGGTGGCTAACAGGCTGTCCGCATCTCTACCACACACATAGCTATCTTTGATTACATCTATATACACGGTCCATGGATCATTCATACACCTGCACCTTTACCTCGTTTCAACACTGAGGTCTTGGTATCGATTCCCAACGTGGGGTGGCTAATGATGACCGTAGCAGCCAGGAGACCCAGGCCATTGGTGCATACACAATGAGAAAACCGATGCCTATGGTTATTTGGGCGATGGCCATCTTCGTTTGGACAATTGGGATGAATTCTCTGAAACGTGGGTGAGATCTGGAGAATTCTTCACGTGAGAGTCCCCCGGCTAAAATCAGGATGGTCCATTCATTAATTGGGCCTCATGAGTACCTTACATATAGAGTTTGGGATCTTTTTCTTGTAAACTGGTTGCTTTTCTAGTAGAGATGTGGTCCACCTATTGAGCTGACCAGGCTGATTTTTTAGGCCAGGCTATATTGACGGGTGGCCTCATATACAGCCATTTCTTGCCTGCCAACTTCTCCCATTTGTAGAATTTCTGACCATGCAAATGCTGGGCCGCCATGATGATAACCTTGTAGGAATATCAGGCCGATCCAGTTAGTGTTGCCCACACCTGTACAACAAGTCATTACATGAGCTGTCTGTTGATTTTGATGGTGTGACCCACCTAATGATTCGATCAGCCTGAGTTCCATACCAGGTGATCGTCATAGTTTGCCCCAACTTTTGCATCAATCTTATATTCATCATGTCATACACGTTTGAGGTGAAGAAATGACTATACAGTGTACAACTAGTTGCTTTGGACATGTGTCTCACTCCATGGCTCAATGATAGACAAACTTTGTTTCAACACTGAGTTTACCACCTAAAACTTTGTTTCTCCACAAAAAGATTTACAGAAGCTTTGGGATAAGCACCAAAGAAAAAGATCTGGGCCTCACCTATCATATGGGAACATTACAATCAGTAATTATACAGCAAGCTCAACAAACTCAACAATAAGAAAAAGGCCAAAACAATCCGCTCCTGAGACAGGAAACCTAAAGAGGAGCCACGTCCCTTCTAATCGACCCCACGCCCATGCAATCCTATTTGTCTGATTGACGGCCATCAAATGAATAGCTATGTAGAGCCGGGTACCCATAACCATCGTGGCCATAAAGGACTTGAAGCAGAAATTCCTCCTGTGCCAGTTGCCCAAGCAAGTGATGATATATAGTAGTTTCTTCCACATTCAATGGACAGAAATTGAAGATAAGAGAGGTCTTGCCAGCATGGTTGGTCCCTGGCGCGCAGTACGCATGATCCAGAATGTTCATCCACAAGGTCCCATAATATGCCTGCAAGCCATAGGTCTTTAGATAGGCAGAAATGGCGGCAGGCAGGCTATTGAGTTTGTTAAATGGTTCTGGCTGGACTGGGGTTATGTCAATTTGAACATGCCTGAGTCCTCCCGTGGTAATCCAGGCTAGGGTGGAGGGGATAGTGTTTGCAGGGACCATTCCAGTGATGTTATTTTTGCATTCCATCATTTCTATGGTCATTTTTTTTAATAGTGGCTGAAGCCCAGGCATTCCTGGATGGAATTAGGATTTGTCATGAATTACGTTTACCCGGTCTTTCGGGATTCTTGCGTTATCATGGAAGCAATTTATCATTGACTCGCCCCATCCCCATGGAGCATTTGGTACTGTTGAGGGGCCATTGTATGTTTGCGATAGGGTATCACTCAAGTTCAAGACTTTCCACACCTTGTAAGAAGGTAATTCAGATGCAGATGGCTTAACGAGGTTGTTGGGACCGTGGAAGCAATTCGGAGAAGAATCAAACAAGGCAATTACAATCTCACAAACAAAGCCAATTCCAAAGAACACACAAATTTACGTGAAAAACCCTTGAGGGAAAAAACCATGGCATAAAGTGATAAATTTATTATGAATAATTAAGTTACAAGAGATAGAAGCAAACTTACACAATCAAAGCTTGGAGAAAACCCTAGCTTTTCTTCTCCCAAAATCCTTTTAGACATCTGAGATAATCCTAATCACACATTACACCCGCTTATAAAGTGTTATGTCCAACATTAGAAACAAACTAACACAAGTTCACAAAATTGCAAAAACCGTTGATCACTCGAGATTGATTGAACAAATCCTCAATCGCTCGAGGACACATGTTCGATCATTCAAACATGCCAAAAGGTGTACAGAGATTTTTGAACATAATACAGAATAAAATCGAGAAGGCTCGATCGCTCAAGCCAGGGGGTCGAGCGATCGAACTCTCATGTTTTTGTATAGAATATTGAAGACATCGCTTTCAACAATTTCCACCATGGTTTCATTCTTCAAACTCCTTTGTTGTCTCCATCATAGATTTATCATCATCGCCTTTTGTGCACATTCTGTCTTCATTCCATCTTCACCATACCCAGAGAAGTCAAACAAAACTTAAAACTCTTTACTGGGATCACATTCATAAGCATATCAGCTGGATTTACGCTCATATGGATCTTCTCAAGAGTCACACCACCTTCCTCAAGCACCTTTCGGATAAAATGATGACACACCTCAATATGCTTAGTTTTATAATGGTAAACCGCGTTCTATGCCAAATTAATAAAGCTTTCACTATCACGATTAACCAGCACGACCTCATGTTGAAGCCCCAACCGATTTATCATTCCTCATAACCAAACTTCTCCATTGAATATATCCATCATTGCAATATACTCAGCTTCAATTGTAGAAAGAGTTATCATAGACTAAAGCTTCAACATCCAACTGATCACTCCACCCACTAACACAAACGAGTGACAGGAAGTCGACCTTCTACTATCCACATTGCCCACATAATTAGAATCCACATAGCCTACCAATTTTTCGATGATTTCTCAAATGTCAAGACGTAGTCCAGCGTACCTCGAATATACTGAAGTAGCCAAATTTTCACTATCTCTCAGTGTTGTTGCCGGGGTTAGATATGTATCTGCTAATAACACCCACTGCATGTGAAATATCTAGTCTCATACAGACCATAACATACATCAAACTGTCAACTGCGCTCGAATAGGGCACACGAAACATATCTTGTTTTTATTCATATATAGTAGGACATTGCTCTAAAGAAAGTCGAAAGTGAGCCGTGTGGGGAACGTCGACCGGCTTTGCCTTGTCCATTACAAACTTCACCAGCACCTTCTCAAGGTATTCTACCTTAGATAACCATAGCCTCATTTTCCTGTCTTTGTGTATATCAATGCTGAGAGCCCTCTTTGCAGTACCCAGATCTCTCATCTCAAATGTCCTTAATAACTGAGTCTTCAATATGTTGATCTCAGGCATGCTGATATCGATCCAACATACAAAAAAGGGAAAAATGAATACGAGCAAGAAATGGAGAGAAAATGAAGATTGATTGCTTAAATCGAAAATGAAGATGGTAATACACTATATGGCTTGAGGATTCACTCACTCAAGGTTGGGGATTCACTCACCCAATTATAAGAGGACTCACTCACTTGTTAAAGATCAAGTGATCTCGTAAGGGAAAGAAGAAATGCATTAGTGCTCATTCTCAAACCACAAAATAATATTTATAGAGAGATTGGGAGGGAAAGATTAGAGAAAAAGAGAGAGAGAGAGAGAGAGAGAGAGAGAGAGAGAGAGAGAGAGAGAGGGAAAGAGTTGTTGGGGAGAGAGAGAGAGAGAGAGAGAGAGAGAGAGAGAGTCATTGGGGGTGCCCCCCCCCCCCCCCAAAAAAAAAAAAAAAATTTAATGTAGTAGTTGTTGTTGCTCTACATCAATATCCCCCTCATCAAAAGAACTCGTTCTCAAATTCGACTTAGAGACCCTCTTCCATAACTCTTCGTCAAGATTTTGCAACTCATCTTTCATTAATCCAAGTGTCTTCGGATTGGGGCTTGTTCTTTCATCGAATAAGGTATTGAATGTAGTTACCTCGCCTTAGAGTCATGGACCGTACATCAAGAATGTTAACAATTTTAGATGAGCCAATTAGTGAATGTATGCCCAAGTCTTTAAGGTTTGGTGGAGATTAATTTGAATAGCCAGGAAAGGGATAAAGGTCAACAATGTTGACAATGGGACTAATCCCCATTCATTCGTGTAGTTCAAGCTAGTAAGCAGTTGGCTCAATCTTCTTAAGAATACAGCATGGACTAATTTTCTTGTTCTTCAATTTGTAATAAGTACACGTTAGAAATTGCTCTTTCCGCAAGCACGTCATAACCAAATTACCTTCTTTGAACTCCAAAGTGCCAATGATGAATATCGACGGCTTCTTTGTAACGATCTGTAGACACCCCACCTTCGGCTACACTGTTGATAGAGATAGCTGGTTGAACGGAGGACCATACCCCCAAATCCCAAGTCCAAACTCAGCCAAACTCACCCTTGTAAGCCCCATTTCATAGCCCAGTTCAAGCCTGAACCCAGTCAACCCAGTCCTAAACACCACCCTGAAAAACCCCCCATAAAAAAGGCCAGTCAAAAAATCTCAAAAAAGTCAAACTCACTGAGTCAACTCGCTGAGTTAACCCGCTGAGTCAACCCGTCAAGTCAAAACACCGAGTCAACCCGTCGAGTCAAACCACCGAGTCGACCCGCTGAGTCAACTCACTGAGTCGACCAGCGAGTCCAACAGCAGCCCCGAGGGAGCGACCGTACTCGCTGGAAACCGAGGAGCGGCCGTACGGGCGGCCCATGGCAGGCCGCCCGGAAAAAATTACGAGAATGCCCCTCTCTGCTGCTATAAATACCCCCCTCCCCTTCTCATTTCAACAGGCCATTCGAGTCCATTTCAGCCCGAGAGCTCTGAGTCCATCTCTCCACCCTTTACCCCATTTTTCCACCAAGGAGAGCCCGAGTGAGGAGAGTCTAACCCTGGTCCAGCCCAGCCTGACCACTGGTCCAAGCCTCCCTAGCCATCCAAGTCTTGATCCAACCACTCGAAGCCAACCCTTGCGACACCTCCGTCCACCCAGCTACTCTTTTTCCAGCATCATCTCATTTGCATCTAGCATAAGTGCAACATTTACTTTTCTTCCAACCCCCCTGCTTCACTACTAGCACCTTGATCCGTCAAGTACACATGCATATGTCTTTATATTAAGCACCTGTCAGTTCGAGCGTATGCTCTGGGCTTGCCCGTTGTTGGAACCTGCCCATCAGAAACTCTTACTGTTCAGACCTGCATTCATGCTTCACCATAAAACACCTTGATCATTCAAGCACACTGCATACGTCTTACATTAAGCACCTGTCAGTTCGAGCGTACGCTCTGGGCTTGCCCGTTGTTGGAACCTGCCCATCAGAAACTCTTACTGTTCAGACCCGCATTCATGCATCATGTCATCTATGAGAATGTACGAGGATTAAACTAGACTTTCAAGTATTCGATCGATTCTGTGAAGTAGAGACCGTACTTCGGTACGGGCAGTGTGTGGGGTGCTTAACCTCTTCCCACCCTGTAACCGTGATCCCTTACCTTAAATCTCTGACCGCAGATCAACAGGAGTCATTTTAGAGGAAAGGATCTTCAGATCCCCTTCTCTAACGTTTCTACGGGGTCTAGCCGACTGTAGATTCGAAGTAATTGGCTAGTGGCGACTCTGGTCTTATATAAATTCACTTAAACACATCCAGCTCAACACGACAACCAAACAAAGCCCTCGAGAACGAGGCAAGCCAGTGGCACAAACGGCGATTTCGCACTCACGCACCTCTTCTTCTTCTTCTTCCGAAAGGAAAGGGAGAACGACGTCGTGTGGGAGCGCGGGAAAATCGGCGAGGGTCCACAGAATGGCGACTCCACTGGGGATAAACTAGTCCCACTAGTCGTGATCCGACTTGAAAACAGAATCCTTCCCGTACTTGAAAGTCATTAATCCTCATACAATCTCATCTGCATAGCATTCTACCCAAAACCAAAAAAAAAAATAGAAAATCCTAAAACAAAAAAAAAATAGAAAATCCCAAAACCAACCAGAAAAAAATAGAAAATCCCAAAACCCAAAAAGAGTATAGTCCTCACCATTGCGCCTCCTCGGGCTCAACGTACGCGGAGACAACTTCCCTACCGCAGTATAATTCGCACTCGGGCTCAGCAAGCCATGTCCGACCACGAAGAAGAAACTCATCACTTCCCTGCTCTTAAAATGACCGAAGCGCAACCTCCAGCGCAACAGCCTGTTGACAATACGCCAATCATACAAGAATTGGCACAAGGAGTGAGAGCAATGCAAGAAATGCTCTTACAATTCATGCAAGCACAAGCCACCGCAGCAGCCAACAATCAGCTTGGCCCAGTTCAGCAATCTCAGCAACCATGCCGGATCCCTTCGGCCTCCAGTTCAAATCAAGCACAACCAGCAGAGTCTACCCAAGACTACCGACAACAGCCATCTCAGCCCTTCGCTATGGGGCATCCTTCTCAATACCTTCCTGCAACAAGGGGACCATCTCAGAGCATCCCAGTCGCGGGGACTTCCAGTCAGCTTCCAGTCAATCTTACAAACAACAATCTTAGTAGATCTCAGCATGCCCCCGCCGATGGGACACCTTTTCAATTTCAGCACATCCCCGCCGATGGGATTTCAATTCAATTTCCAGCAACAGGGACAGCACTGGCGAATGCCCACAACGGGGGTCAGTGTCAAGCCCACATCAATCAGCGGACAGTGGCGAATACCCAACAAGGGGGTCACTTCCCAGCATCTCAGCCTCCTGCAAACAGGAGCAGTTTTCAATTCCAGCACATCCCCGCCGATGGGGTTCCAGTTAATTTCCAGCGATCTTCAATTCAGCAAAATCCAGTTAATTTTCAGCAATCTTCAATTCAGCAAAATCCAGTCAATTTCCAGCAAGTTCCAATTCAACCTTCAGTACAGTCTCCAGTTCAGTTACCATCATTTCAAGCACAAGTTCATCAGAATCCAGTTCAGTCATCAAATCAATTTCAGCAACCCGCGGTTGCTTTTCAGCAAGCCCATAGGGTCGAAGACATCGACCACTATGCCGAAGAAGAACGTGCCTTACTCCAAGAGGCACCAGTCGCTCGAACAGATCATTCAGGACTGAACGAGTTGCGGGAGCAGTTCCAGATCTTGCAAAATCAGCTTCAGCGACAACAAGGAATCGACTTACCTTCGACCAAGTTCAGAGACTTGTGTCCTTTCCCAGATGCTCAAGTACCTCAAAACTTTGAGGTACCAAAATTCAAGAGATACGATGGCAGCGGTTGTCCCACAGCACATCTCAAGGCTTTCTGCGGGGAGCTGAGTGCAATCGCAGGAAATGAAGGGGCCCTTATTCGTTTGTTCCAAAAATCTCTGAAGGGCGATGCCCTAGATTGGTACACTTCATTGGACTGCCACCGCATCAGAACATGGGAACAGCTTTCCCAGGCTTTTGTCGACAGATTCGCATACAATCTCAACATGGCACCCAGAAGAGCCGACCTCGCAGCACTCAGGCAAAGGAGTGATGAAACACTATCAGCTTATGTGGGACGTTGGCGAGCTATGGCAGCCAGAATGCGGACACCCATCGACGATGAAGAACAAATCTCCATGATTGTTCATTCAACATATCCAGGCATATCCGGGTATCTCATCTCGCATCCATATGCGAACTTCTCGCAGCTAATCCGTGCTGGAGAGCAAGTCGAAGCAGGAATCCGTGCCGGGACGATTTCCCCATGGCCTCATCAAGCCACTCCAGTCAAGAGGAATAGAGTGGAAGGAAGACCTATCGGGCACGGGAATGGAAACCGCAGTGGCTCTCCTCCTCGCCCAACAGAGGTAAACAACATCAACACCACTGCTCAAGGAAATCAACGTGCTCCCCCACAGGGACGTCAACAGTATCAGCAGCATCAAGTTCAGCATCAGCCTCAGCGGTATCAGCCACAACCAAATCCTCAGCCACAACCATCTCAACAACAGCAGCAGTTCAGGGGAAATGGCCAATACTCATACCAGAACAGGCAGAATTACAGGGAGTTCAGGAAGTTCACTCCACTCAGTCAACCACTTAGTCAAATCATGACTACGCTGGTACAAAAGCAGTTACTCACTCTGATGACACCTAGGCCTCCTCCTCATCCTTTGCCACCAAATTACCGAGAAAATGAGTACTGTGCCTACCATCAAGGGCGTGGCCACGCCACTGACCGATGCTATACTTTGAAGAATGCCATACAAGACCTGATTGATGACCGCAAGATCGTCATCTCGGTCCCTGAAACTTCTCCAGCAGCTTCCACCAACATCCTTTAGAATCCTCTGCCTCAGCATCCAACGGACCCCAGTTCGTCTCGTGGCCCTGCAGTCAATAATATAGAAGAAGGGGACCATCTCGATCGCTTCTTCTCCCCTATCCAGTCCATTCATGCTTACACTTATGGGCCAACTAATCATCCTCCAATCTTGCAAGGGGCAAGTCCCTTTCTTCCTTCAATCTCCGAGCCAGTAGTACTCGAAGGAGCACCTCCATATGATATATCAGTTGTTCAAGGGGCACCTTACAACCATTCAAGCTGGGAACCAGTCGTCCTGGAAGGAGCTCAGTCATACATCGAGCCCACATACGAACCTGTCATCTTGCAAGGGGCAACTCCAGAACAATCCAATCCGCAATGGAAGGATTACACTCATCAGCAGCAAGAGCCTGTTGTCTTGGAAGGAGCTCTTCCAGTCAAGCCTGTCATATTGCAAGGGGCAAGTCCCGGAGGCGTGTCAATCACACTACAGCAGCTGGGACGAACAGAGAGACCCCCTGCCATATCAAGAGGACCAGTATTCATTCCATGGGAGCCTCCTGCCTCAGGAACAGTCAAGCCAGGCCCACGACCTTATGTGGTCTATGAAGACAAGCCTCGATACTACCCCTTCAGCACAGGCAACAATGTAGTCCTCAAGGCAAAAGCTCCATACGAGGAAGATCTGGTACCCACAACAGCACCGTTGCAAGAACCGGTGGTCCTAGAAGGCAAAAGGGAGGAAAATTACAAAGAGGTTCCATGGCACTATCCAGAGTGTGCGGAAGTGGGGAACATGAATCCCAATGGGCGTTGCATCCGAAGAGATAATCAGAACAAAGGAGATCCCAAAGGCGCCCTTTCAGGCCTCGGCAACAAAAATGAAGCCGCATACGATGTGGCGAATCAGCTCAAGTCAATCCCTGCACAAATCTCAGTATGGGAGTTACTCTGTACATCTCGCATACACCGAGAGATGTTTGCCAAGACCTTGAATGATGCTCATGTCTCCTCTGATACGGCACCAGAGATGATTGCATTGATGATTGGACAGCTACTGGCTCCCGCGCCATCACCTTCACAGATAATGAGTTGCCACCAGAGGGACGTGATCATGGGCGACCCCTCAACATAGCCTTACGATACAAAGACCTCTGCGTCCCGCTAGTCCTTATCGATAATGGCTCAAGCTTAAATGTCTGCCCACTCAAGACCGCGGAACGCCTGGGAATCAGTCCTTCTTCATTCCGACCCAGCACCATATGCGTCAGAGCATTCGACAACACCCGCCGATCAGTGGAAGGGGAAGTCGTCATAGAGGTACAGATAGGTCCAGAAGTTTCTACCATCACATTCCAAATCCTGGATATATCAGCCTCTTTCAACATGCTGCTCGGACGGCCGTGGCTGCACAAGGTTGGAGCTGTGCCATCAACCCTGCATCAATGAGTAAAATACATCTGTAGAAATCAAGTGATCTCTATACATGCAGAGAAGGAGCTCATCATTCCTTCCAATGCTGCTGCCACTGAACCAGACATCCCGGTCATCGATATCCAGCACTCTGAAGAAGACATCCCGTTTCACAGTTTCGAATTCGAGACTGTGAACTCTATCGCCAATCCAGAACCAATAAGGGTGGACCGTGTCTTTTCACCGGCAGAGCTTCTGAGCCTCAAATACCGAATGAAGAATCATTTCAAGTCTAGAAAGGTATCGCTAGTATATAACCAACGCAAATGGGGACTCGGATATAGGGCAACCTTCATGGACAAAAGGAGGAAGAAATTTCGGTGCTCACCCATCCAATTCGTCAAGCCAGGAGAACCTTGCAAGGATCCAGGAGGGAATCAACCGACTGCACTACACAAAGGCCTCCCGATGAGCCTAGTTTGGGCCACATGGCCCCCCATTCGATGGGATCAGATTCTCGAACCATCTAAGCCTCCAGAAGAAGAAGAAAAGGATGAAGACGAAGAAGGAAGTCAAATACAGCAGCTTCAGGACCAGGTTACCCTGACACCTGCTCCCAACCAGGGGCACAACCTGCCCACGTCAGCATCAATCAACCAGGGGCACAACCTGCCCACTTCAATCAGCCAGGGGCACAACCTGCCCACTTCAATCAGCAAGGGGCACAACTCGCCCATCTCAGCACCAATTAGCAAAGGGCACGACTTGCCCATCTCTGCAGAATCAACATCAACAATCACCAGCCAGGGGCAGAAGCAGCCCATCCATTGGACCGAGAAAGGGAAGTGGCCAGCCCTAGATTGGTCTGATGTCCAGGTTCCAAACTTGTGTCTCACTGCGGAACCAGACGAACTGCAATGCGAGGTAAGTGATCCGGGAGGGACTGAGTACGACTCAGATCCCGAACCCGACCAGCAAGAAGTCATGGTCATTGGGCCAAACCATGATTCTTCGCCCAAATCATCAACCCCCACCACTTCAGGGGAGGAAGTGTGGGGTCCTGAATGGTCATCTGTTCCCCTAACTTTTGAATCAGCCAAAGAGCCATCTGAGGGCTCTGGCTTCCAAAAAAAAATGCATGTTTAAGCAGCGACCGGAACTTTGGAACAAGTTGGGCTCAATCATGGTCTGCAATGCCCGCTTGTTCAAAGTCCCGTAAATTTCAAAAACCCAAAAAAATCAAAAACTTTCAAAAACCAAAAACATCTATCACTTCAATTTCAGAAAAATCTCAAAAACCAAAAAATATTTCTTTCCCTGCATTCAATAGTGTGCCAAGTTCGTCTAAAGAGTCGCATGAGTTTGAAGTCGAATCATATGATTTCGACATCGAATTAGACTTCGAGCTCATGGGTCTGGACGAAGCTCGGAATGAGGAAGATGATGATCCTGCTCCCGAACTTGAGGATCTCCTCAAAAAGTTCGAATCTAAAGCCAATGTTGTAGCCGATGATTTCGAGATAGTAAACTTGGGGACGCCTGAGATCCCTAGGGAAGTACGCATTGAAAAATTATTGCCACCTGAGATGAAACAGAAAATGATAGAGTTCCTAGCTCCAAGATTGTCCAACTTTGCGTTCTCATATGAAGACATGCCGGGGCTCGATGAAGAGCTCGTTGTACACCATCTGCCAACCAAGGCAGATATGAGGCCAGTAAAGCAGAAACTTCGAAGAATGAAGCCAGAATGGGCTCTGAAAGTCCGAGATGAAGTCATCAAGCAGTACAACGCGGGATTCTTGGTAGTCTCCAACTACCCTGAATGGCTCGCCAACATCGTGCCAGTACCGAAGAAGGACGGCAAGGTTCGAATGTGCATCGACTTCCGAGATCTCAACAAAGCCAGTCCAAAAGATGACTTCCCTTTGCCACATATCGACACTCTGGTCGACAACACTGCTGGATACAAGATCTTCTCATTCATGGACGGGTTCTCAGGTTACAATCAGATCAAGATGGCCGTCGAAGATCGTGAGAAGATATCGTTCATCACTCCCTGGGGAACCTTCTGTTACAGGGTAATGCCATTCGGTCTGAAGAACGCAGGAGCAACATATCAGCTAGCAATGACAGCCTTATTCCACGATATGATGAACAAAGAACTTGAAGTATATGTGGACGACATGATCGTCAAATCTCGCACAATTGAAAGACACTTTGAAGATCTGAAGAAGTTATTCAACAGATTAGAAAAGTACAAGCTCCGCCTCAACCCTCAGAAAAGTGTCTTCGGTGCAATGGGAGGTAAGCTCCTCGGCTTTATGGTGAGCGAGGATGGTATCAGGGTCGACGAGACCAAAACCAGAGCAATCATCGAGATGCCCCCTCCTAGAACAGAGAAAGAAATTCGTGGCTTCCTCGGCAGAATTCAATACATCAGTCGCTTCATCGCACAGCTCACACCTATCTGTGAGCCCATATTCAAGCTCCTTCGGAAGAACGTCCCAAAAGAATGGAATGACGATTGCCAAGTCGCCTTCGATCGCATCAAGAGATATCTCATGAATCCTCCAGTCCTAGTGCCGCCCGCTCCCGGACGACCACTATTGTTATACATCTCGGTAGCAGCAGAAGCCATCCGCTGTGTCCTCGGCCAGCACGACGAGACCGGGAAGAAGGAACAAGCAATATATTATTTGAGCCGAAAGTTCACCGACTACGAGACCAGGTATTCCCCGATCGAGAAGACTTGCCTCGCCCTAGTCTGGGCAACTCAGCGACTCCGTCAATACATGATTGCATTCCCTATTCTCCTCCTCGCTCACATGGATCCGCTCAAGTACCTGTTCGAGAAGCCGGCACTCATTGGAAGGATAGCTAAATGGCAGCTACTCTTGTCTGAGTTTGACATCACCTATGTCACTCAAAAGGCAATCAAGGGGCAGGCCCTCGCCGATCATCTTGCGGCTCACTCTCTCCTGGATTATCAGCCGCTCATGACATTCTTCCCTGATGAAGATCTCTTGCTCATTGAAGAGGAAGAAAAGAAGAAAAAAAGATGAATGGACATTATTCTTCGACGGCGCAGCAAATTCTAAAGGGAGTGGTATTGGAGCAATCCTCTACTCTCCAGATGATGTCCCTATTCCTATCTCGAGGCGCATCGCATTTGAGTGCACCAACAACATGGCAGAGTATGAAGCATGCATCGCTGGCTTAAGGGAAGCCATAATCTTGGGCGTCAAGAAGTTATGAGTATTTGGAGACTCGCAGCTTATCATCAATCAGACCAATGGTGAATGGAAGACCAAGGATGAGAAGTTGATACCATATCATGTGTATCTTGACAATCTGATCGAAGAATTCAAGGAAATCACCTTCTCATACATGCCCAGAGCCAAGAACCAGTTTACAGATGCTCTCGCCACGCTCGCATCAATGCTCGAGATCCCAAAGGGAGCTTCAGAATGGGAGCTCACAGTCGAAATTCAAGAAGAACCTGCTTTTTGCCTGCAAATAGAAGAAGCCGAAGCTGTCCCTGAAAAACCCTGGTATGCCGACATCAAGCAATATCTCGAAACTCAGAAGTATCCAGAGTCAGCAACAGCAACAGATCGCCGAACCATCCAGCGTTTGGCCGGCCAGTTCACCATCAGTGGCGAAGTTCTCTACAAGCGATCCTATAATCACATCCTTCTTCGATGCGTCGATGAAACAGAAGCTGCAAAGATCATGGAAGAAATACACGAAGGAATCTGTGGCCCACACATGAATGGGCACATGATGGCAAAGAAGATTCTACGACTCGGCTACTATTGGCTCACCATGGAGACAGACTGCTGCCAGCACGTCAGAAAATGTTTCAAGTGTCAGGAGCATGCAAATCAAATCCATGCCCCATCATCAGAGTTATACAACCTGACCACCCCCTGGCCCTTCTCCATGTGGGGACTCGACATCATCGGCAAAATCAGTCCCAAAGCATCAAATGGTCATGAGTACATACTTGTGGCAGTCGACTACTTCACCAAGTGGGTAGAGGCAGCCTCCTACACCACGATTGCAGCATCTCAAGTGATCAAATTTATGAAGAACAACATCATATACCGGTATGGAATCCCCAATGCTATCATCACAGATAATGGGACCCCGTTCGTCAACAAGAAGATGGATGACTTCCTCAACAAATTCAAGATCCAACGTCATCGATCAAGCCCCTACCATCCCCAGATGATTGGTGAGGTAGAAGCCGCAAACAAGACAATCGTCAGGATACTGGAGAAGATAGTCGTGACCTATCGAGATTGGTCAGATATGCTCCCATATGCACTTTGGGCCTATCGAACGTCTGTACGGTCTGCTACGGGCGTTACTCCTTTCGAGCTTACTTACGGAATGGAAGCAGTCCTACCAGTCGAGGTGGAAATACCATCATTACGGGTATTACTAGAAAGCGGAATTGAAGAAGGAGAATGGCAACGGGCCAGATTCGATCAGTTGCAGCTAGCAGATGAAAAGCGCATGCGTGCACTAAGTCATTCACAATGCTATCAGAAAAGGATCGCTCGGGCTTACAACAAGAGAGTCCGAAAAAGAAGTTTCAAGGTAGGCGACATGGTCATGAGGAAGATTCTACCATCGCACTTCCCGGATCCCAGAGGAAAGTTCAAACCCTCGTGGGACGGGCCACTGATCGTCAGAGAAGTACTTCCCGGAGGCGCCCTCAGACTCACCAGCATGAGAGGGGTGGATCTTCCTGAGCCAACCAACGCCGACAACGTGAAGATCTTTCACGGGTAAGTTATTCTGACCTTATCAAAGGTTACTTTAATAGAGCTGAAGTCAAGGGGTCAAAGCTAAGATCTCTGAGAAATCATCCCCGTCCACCAACAAGTGTTTCAAATAAAGGGATTCGAAAAGAGGAAAATACAAAAAAAAAAAAAAAGAGGAGGAAAAATACAAAAAAAAAAGAGAAAAAGAATACAAAAAAAAAAAGAAAAGAGAAAGAAAAAGGAAAGCCAAAGCAAGGCACCCAAGAAAAAAATCAACCCAAGAAGAAACACAGTCATCCATCCATTCATCTCAGAGGGGTCTTTAGCAAAGACCGACAGCTCTATTATCGTAACTCAGGATAAGGGCTGAAAGACTGCCATCGGCCGGCAACGACGGATTCCCGACCTCTAGCCGCCGCAGTTATCCAAGGATGCAGAAGAAGAAAAAAAAAAGAGAAAAGAAAAAGAAAATGTGTGCCTAAACAAAGAGGGCGGAGTGAAAACCCGAAAGGGCGCTCCGAGTAAAAACAGTGGGCATACAACGGACTTGGTGAAAACCTGAAAGGGCGCCAATAGTAAAAACAGCATAGCTGCCAAGGGGCAGGCAAGATCAAACACCCGGGACGTGGTGAAAACCCGAAAGGGCGCCACGGGCAAAAATGACGGGCAAAAGCCGGCTGTGGTGAAAACTCGAAAGAGCACTGCAGGCAAAAATGGCTCAAATACAAAAAAAAAGAAAAAAAAAAGAAAATAAAGAAAATAAAAGTGCAGGTACCAAGAAATCAGACAGTCCAGATCGGTTCAAGCAGTGAAAGTGCAAGAACAAGAGGAAGTACAGTCAGGAGTGAAGAACTCTACAAACTCTGACAATTTCAGGAAGCAAGAGTTTCCATTGCTTACATCTCTGGGGAACCAAAGGATCACACAAGTCAAATCTCGAGACATCGGTCAAGGCATTGACCGAGCCCCAGTTCTGATTCCTATATCCCGACGCAAAGTCCAGAAACACTCACAAGACAACTCATGGCACAGTAGATTTTCAAACAGTTTTCTCTTTTCAATTAAAGGCATCATATTTCTTTTACATATCATATCATCTTTTTCAAAAAATACAAAAAAATGCATCATCATCAATCATATATGCAAAAAAGAATGTGCAGGTGGCCAACACAATCAATCTCTACCCTCCTTCTCGGCCACATCAGGTGAGTCCTCTGACTCATAAAAAGATAGTCTCACTCTCAACCTGCTCACCTCCATACGCAGGTAATGCACCTCATCGCGCTCAAGGGTACGGATCGCTATCTCCTCATCAGACAACCTCCGATCGGCAGCCAATCTCCTCGACATCATCTCACAATGATACCGAAGTGCGGAGATCTCAGACAGCAAATGGCCATGAGTGGCCAAAAGGAAGCCAGGATCGATAAACGGGCGCTCCTCAAAAGGTTCATATGAACCAGATGAAGAGCCAGCATCTCCAAGAATATCCTGCTCATCCTCATCAGCAGTCTGGTGCCAACAAGGGATACGTCGATACAAAGACTGCTCAGCAACCCAATACTGATATGGGGCGGTCGCCATCAGAAAAGTCCGTAGTTCAAATCCCAACAAATCAGCTGTCAAATAACTCGCCCAAGAACAATTAATCCGGGTCCTAAAGTCAGAGGATCTGGATGGAAGTGCTCGACGCCCGATACCCGCGAAAGCAAAAAGAGGAACATCCTGCTCGTACCCAAACTGCCGCAGGAACCGAATGGGGTGATAAGAGAAGTAAGATCGAAAGCCTACCAACATCAGAGGAAGGTGGTGTGCATCGCAAAGCACTGAAGGAAGTGAAAGCCAAGATGACTCCCAACGAACGTTTCAGTCACGCAGATCAGCGAACATCCTGCGATACAAGGGCTCGCTCATCCTAGCCGTATGCGGAAGGAACTCCATGATATAACGCATGATGTCAGAGCTAGGGATGCCAGGAAGATGTACAGGAACGGTCAGAGAAAGACGCTCCCATAGCCATACCTGATCACAGAAAGCAAAAGAAGTTCAGCTAGAGCAAAACAATTCCTAGCAAAGCAAGAAGAAAAAGGGTGCAGAAAAAGAGACCTAAAGAAAGGCACAACAGCCGTGAAGGACATGAGTGCGGCCCAGGGCACAGTCGGTCAGCCCATCAAATAGCTCGGCCAAGATGAGAGAAATGATCCCCTGCCGACGGACAGCTCGGCTCATCACCTCAAAAAGCAAAGGAGTCTGGGACCTGCGCCATCCCGAGAACAGCACCTCAGCAATCAAACAGAACATCAGTGCGTTCCGAGCAAAGGTGGAACCGGCCGTACCCTGAGGAGCCGAAAAAAGATCATACAGCAAGTCAAAAGAGAACACAACAGCATCCTGACCACCAGCTGCAGGCCGAACAAGATAGGGGATCCCAAACCAGTTCTGCGGTGTAGCAGTCTTCGGCGATGTCTTCGGCGAAAAATACTGGGCATAATCCCAAGGTAGGCCTGTCAAGCGTGCAAACTCCTCCAAAGAAGGCCCCATCTCCATATCGTTGAACGCAAACAAGTTCAACGAAGGGACCCAATCAATCAAGGCAGCTCCAAGCATCCTCCGATCAATATCAACTCTGGCCAGATGAATCAAACTGCCAAAGCCATAAGACTCCAAATCTCGAATCTCATAAACTGACAAGCTGTCAAGCCAAGCAAGCAGTCGTGGCGAGCAAGAAGGACGAGGAAGCAGCTGACAAGTCCTCACTGGTATCCCCTCCAGAACAAAAGGCCCAGAAATCGAGGACAACTCATCGAGGATCGGAAGGTCAACGGGCGAAGGAGAAGGAAAAGCTGGAACCTCTGCCGACTCAACAACCCCTGATCGGCCCTCAGTGACGGCTATGTCTGATATAGTCACATCTCCATCTGAAACTGTCATAATCTCAGCCGCATGAGAAGACTCGCCCACCTCATGAACAGAGTGCGCAAAGGGCCGATGACCGAAAGAAGGACAATGCTCCCAACCAAAAGAGCCATCAGTGAAGATCACACCGCACATCGTGGCATCCTGACCAATCTGACCGTCAAAGAATACATCTGAACCATCCAAAGGGGTCCCGGCAACCCCGATCAAAGAATCAACGGTCAGATCTGGACCTGCGGCCCCCTCCAACAGAAAATCATGAATCCAGTCATCATCCTGACCGATCAAAGGGATCATCGAGGCATCTACACCGTCCATCATCAAGGGGACATCATCAATGATCACATCAAGTCCACCCAAACAAGTGTGCCGCACATCTCGGCCCTCATCCAGAGCATCCAAACCGTCAAAGGTACCATCTGAGCCATCCATACCATCCAGACATGAGATCAGCCCATCTATGTCCCTCATAGTCCCATCATCACCGTCCATCACGTCATCCATGGGACCCACACTCAAGGGATGCATAGCCTCACCTATGTCCCATCCCATCATCTCATCCATACCATCCATTCCTCCCGTAATGAGGGGCCCACTCAAATCTGAAAATCCAGCCATCCCACCATTAATGGAACTATTCAAAGCTCCATCAACCACCATCCCAAGCTTCCATTCAATGCACCATCAATCATCGAGGCATCAATGCTTCCATTCAATGCACCATCTACACCCTCCATTAGAGGAATCCCTCCATCATTAAAGCCCTCACCAAGTGCTGGAGTAAGGGACCCACCGACCTCTCCCACTATGGCCCACAAGTCATCATCCAAAGCTGCCCAAGAAAGGACAAAATGAGAAGAAGACAAGATGAAGAGAAAAGACAAGGGGACAAGAAGATTCATGGCTGGAATCGAACGGTCCAGTACAGGGAATGTGGGGACAGCAGCAACAGACAGCAGAGGATGTCCGAACCAGAGCCAGCCCAGGCCGCTCAAGAGGCGAGCTCTGGGCGGCCTGCCCTGGGCCGCCCGTACGGACGCAGATCCACTCTCTCCGCGGGATTGGTTCCGGGGCTTTTGATAGGTGAGGCTGACAGTCCACGTCAGCAGATGGCGCTCCGTGGGCCGCCCAAGGCTCCGATCCACTCCAAATTTCAACTGAAGATGATCAAGATCATACAAAAGGTGCCCCACTGGTCCAATCACGAAGCAATGTGGCCGGAATATGGCTGATCAAGCCAAAGAAGGGGGAAAGTGATCAAGTGGGGGCCACAAGCAATCCAAGCCATTCAAAGACTAGATCATCATGATCTAAACCATTGAAGAACCTACATGAGCCGTCAAACAACAAGATCAAAGGTTTGATCATCACAAGAAGGGCCAGAATCCAAGATCTAATCATCAAGTGGGCCCACAAAGCCAAATCAAGCGATCAGAGACGTTCAAGCCATCATCCACACCATGAGAAGCATTCCTAGCTTCACAAATCATCAAAAGAGATACCCCAAAGTAAAACCAAGGTCTCAAATGGGCCCACAGGGCCGAATCTATCAATCTAAACCATTCAAGGGCTAGATCATCAGGATCCAAACCATTGGAAAGCTTACACAAGTCATGGAGCAGCAAGATCAAAGGTTCGATCATCAAAAGAAGGGCCAGAATCCAAGATCTAAACATCAAGTGGGCCCACAAGGCCTAATCAAGCAATCTGAACCATTCAAGTCATCACCTATGCAGCTAAGCAGTCTCAAATCATGAAGGAATGAGTCAAGAGTCAAAGCATCCAGACATCACCAAGGAATTTGGGAGAAATCAAAGCCTGTATATTCATCCAAAAGAGCTTGATACAAAAGGGGACAAAAACAAAAGTACAAGGCCATACAAAGCAGAGCCAGCTACAAGTCGCCAACATAATCATCATCGTCCCTCCTCGCGTCCCGCTCCTGACGATAAAGATCCATCAAAGGAGCAGTCACCGAACCTCCAGCATACCTGCGACGGCCACCTGGAACATAAAGCGAAGGAAGCAGAGGCCCCTGGCCAAATAGCAGATACCACTCGTCATAATCACGATCCGGGATCGTGAAACGGAAGCCAGGCTGGCCCACTAGAGCCTCAACTCTCTCATCAACTGGCATCCGAGCAGCTGGGGGAGGTGCAGAACAGGGGACCCGAGCCACCCCAGTGACTTGCCGAAGCAATCTCTCTCCCAAGTACCATTGGAAGGACTCAGCGTCAGAAAGCATAATACGGAGACATGAAGCATCGTATGCCTCCACGCGCTGGGGTGTGTAGTAGAGAGGGAAACTAGCGTACGGCATCCGGGCAAACTACAACAAATGAGGTTACCACGGTCAATTACAGTACGACACGAAGGACGAAGACAAACAAGATACTTACATCCTCAACTGTCAGCCCGTCTATATCAGCACGCCAATTGTCCCCGGGAACTCGGGAGTTCCGCTGACGATTCTGTTGATGCCAGTACATGTGGCGATACTGAGAGGGTTCAATGTCATCTCGCATCCTCGGCGCAAGATGCGAAAAATGGTCATAAAAGCAGGTCTGGATAAAAGCACATTCAATGATCAGAGAGAGAAAGAAGGCAAATGGCTCCAAGGAGGATGAAAGAAGAGGTACCTCAACGACAGGCCAGAAGCCTGTGAAGGACCGGCTATGCCGACAGGTCTTGTCCAGACCTTGAAAGAGACGGGTCAGGATGGCCCCATTCCAGTTATAGGGGTGATGAAGGTCCTCGACTAAACGAAGAAATTTAGGATCAACTCTCTCATTCGCATGGCAAAAAAGAAAGGATCCAAAAGCATAAGTGATCATGGCCCGCGCCTTGTGGAGGGCCTCTCGCTCGGTGGTAGGGACGACGGAAGCAAAATTGTTGTAAAACCATCGCATCTTCACTTGATGGCCTTGGAATTCACCCTCAGGAGGGACGTCACCGACAAGCCGCAGCCAATCAGTGGAAGAGAGGGGAGCTAGAGAGCTAACTTGAGGGACAATCGCCCCATAAAACGGGAACCTATCTGCATGTAAATATCCATGGGGGTTATTCCCCACTCCCCACAAGGGAGCTGAAAGGTGTGGGTCTCATCCCGCCACCTCTCACAAAGGGCCGCAAGCATCATGCGGTTGGCGTCGTTATTATGGAAGCGTAGGGTGAGGAGGCCAGCAAAAGGAGTACCATCTAATACTCGCTCAAGCAAGGGCTGTGGCTCTTTCATCCAATTGTCCCAGCGATCCCTGGTACCTCGACCCTTGATAGCAGGAAGAGGTTGATGCTCCATAGCTAGGGAACACATGTGGTCCCCTCGGCGGACAATGAAAGCAGGATCATCCTCGTCAACCACTTGGTGGCCCCTGATACCATCCGCCATGGAATCCTACAAGCCTAGCAAGGTAAGTCCCTATCCTTTACCCGTTAAAATCCAAATTATCATCTAAGAAACCCATGGGATTGGACTCACATTCCAATGCAAAATCTAAAGTCCAACTCCATGTGTCACTTAGGATATGTGTTGGGCCCATTGGAAAAAGTAAGGCCCACCTTAAAGAAGGTGGCATGGCATGCCTTAGGTAAGAAAAGTCCATTATCCAAGGACACATTTTGGACAACAAATGCACTCAAGTGCCATAAGATCAACAAAGAACAAGAATCCTACTTCACATGAGAAATCCCTTTTCAAAGTCCATATGTGGCCAAGGATTGGTCCATTTTTTATGCCAAGGCCATGGCTCTCACTTAAGATGTTTCCATCTTTTTACACATGTGCATGGACAAGTGGGGAATAGAAAGGAAACGGGCCCCCAAGAGCAACCCAAATGCCTCATCTCAATGGATTGGAGAGAGCACATAGCCCACTTTGGAGAATATGAGAACCCATTCATGGGTTAACCATGGGCAACCTTATGTGCCTCATCTTGATGAAAGTTTTGACCATGAGAATACAACAAGGAGGTCTACCCACAAACATATGAATCAAAGAAGCTAAGGGTAGAAAGTTGATGCACATAGCCCACATGAAGAATCAAAGTTGAAAATGCCCATGAAAAGGCAAGTTTGGGCAACTTATGTGCACCAACTTGTTCACCAAAAAGGGAGACCATTTGAGCACAAAAGAGCATGGCTTGATGAGTCACCCAACCATCATGAAAATGGGTAAGAATGATACACGTAGCCCACTTGAAGATCAAAATCCAAAATGTCCCAAAGCATGGGGACAAAAATGGGCAACTTATGGGTACCATTCCTTCTCACAAATGGAAGAAGAAATCACTCATATTTGAATGATGATGGGTGATCCACCAAGCCCCCATAGAAAAGTTCAAGGAGCTATGGTTGTATGGATAGCTCACTTGAGGATCATCCATTTGAGGTTGATAACATTAAAGGGAAACTCTTGAGAATCACATTCCTACCACAAAGAAAACCATTTGAACTTAGTGAGATTGTGGGAACAACTCACTCATGGGACTTGTAGATGGTCAAGTAACTCAAGTCCTCCATCCATCAAAGGAAAAAGCATGAAAGAAAAAGCCTACATGGACAAAGTGTAGTGGTGCACACATGGTCCAAAGAAATCCAAGCTCCAATGAAGGCCCAAAAGCCCATACACATAAAAAACTCCAAGGAGCCCACCACACTTTGTGCAAAGATGTACATCATAATCAAAGAAATGATGGAAGAATTGGGCCACTTGTCCATAAAGGCCCAACTAGGAAAGCTAGCCCACTTGAGATCCAAAATGAAGATTGGGCTAGCCTCCTTGGTCCATACACATGTGAAGAAAGATGGGCCCCATGAGCCCAAAACTTGAGATGGGCCCTACCATGCCCATGGGCCCAAATCTTGGAAAGAAGATAAAAAAAAAAAAAAAAAAAGAAAGCTCCAAAGGAAAAATGACAAGGGCAAGAAAGCATGAGGGAGTCCAAAATGAAGCATTGGGCCCATCAAATACACCAAGGGCCATGACTTCACTTTGAGCCCATTTGATACATATGAAAAGACGCCCAACTCCCATGAAAAAGATAGAGTATTTTGCCATGAACACTTGGTGACATGGCAAAATCACCCTTTACATATACATAAGGGGAGTGTGAAAAGAAGAAAGAAAAAAATGATGAAGTGGAGAGCTTGCAATGTCCTTCTCCATACACCACCTTTGAAAGAGACTTGAGATCTAGAAAAAGGTCAAGAATACTTGGGCCCACCTTCACACCTCTTGGAATAGCTACATGAAGAAAAGAAAAAGGACCATGAGAAGAGACAATGAAGATGGAAAAGGACAAGAAAGAGAAAGGAAGTGGTCCATACCTTTACCACTCACCAAAGAAGGACCACCTTGCTGTCCCAAGACCTCTCTAAGGCCCACCACTTGAGAAGAGCAAAGGACCACCAAAGAAGAGAAAGGAAACTTGAAGAAAGAAAGAGTATGAGAGAAAGAAGAGAGAGATTGCACGTTTGAGGGGGGGAGGGTGCCCCATGTTATATAGAAAATGGGAGGGCACCCTTTTACCCAGCCCCCTGAAGAGACCAGGAGGCACAGACCGGGCGGGCGGCCCATGGGAGGCCGTCCTAGCCTCCACCTAAGTGAGGTGACTTCTCACCTCCTCTCCTTGGGAAGAACTCCTCCTTGGGAAGGGTGGTTGCAAGTGAATCTTGTACCTCCATGTAAGATTGAAGTGATGGAAGAGAATGGTGAGAAAAAGGAAGAAATCTCACCAAAATCTCATCTCATGAGAAATGGGTGAAAAATTGGGATGATGATATGGAAAAGTTCCATGGAATTTTCAAGAAAATAAAGAAAAAAGATTGACTTGGTCAAACAATGATCTCAACCATCCAAAAGGTATGACCTGATGATCCGAACCATTCCAAAGAGAATTCCCGCAGTCTCTAACCTGGATTGTTGCTCTTTTGTACAGTTTCAGGGTCCGAAGACCTTAAACTACGTCAGGATCAACGTCCCGAGAGATTTTTAATAAAAACCAACATCGATCCCAGCCGTTCAGGCCAAGATCTGATGATCTGGATCATTTCGAAAAAAAATAAATAAATAAATAAATATGTTTGCCCCCCTTGTACAAAGTTTTGGTCCGAAGACCTTAAACTACGTCGGGATTAACATCCCGATAGATTTTCAATAAAAACCAGCATCGATCCCAGCCTTTCAGGCCAAGATCTGATGATCTGGATCATTTCGAAAAACAAAAAATGTGTTTGCCCCCTCTTGTACATGTTTTGGGTCCGAAGACCTTAAACTACGTCGGGATCAACATCCCGAGAGATTTTCAATAAAAGCCGGCGTTGGTCTTGTTTGCTCACATCAGGATCAATGACTCCGGACATTTTCAAAAATCATAAAAATATATTACCAGCCCCGCTTTTAAAGTTTTGGTCCGAAGACCTTAAAGTACGTCGGGATCGACATCCCGAGAGATTTTCAATAAAAACCGGCATCAGTCTGGATTGTCCATCCGCTGACACTGGACGTTTTTCCAAAAACAAAAAAAACATGTTTGCCCTTCTTTTGTACAGTTTCATGGTCCGAAGACCTTAAACTACACTGGGATTAATTTCTCGGGGGACCTTTCTTGCTTTCAACTAAAAACCGGCATCGGCCTCGACCGTTGGGATCATGGTTCGATAACCCGGATCATTTCAAAAATACCAAAAATATTTTAAAGCTTTCCATAAAAACCAGTATCAATCTTGATCACCCGAGTTGAAATCTGGAACCTTTTCAAAATAATATATATATATATATATATATATATATATATATATATATATATATATATATATATATAAAACAAAAAAAATTTCACCACTAGTTTCAAACGCACCAATTTATCCCCAGTAGTCCGAAGACCTTAAACTACACTGGGATTAACTTCTCGGGGGCTTTCTTTCCTAACCTGTTCCAGGCATGGCTGACACTTGATCGTACGGGTGTCTGAAATCTCTTAAACAGGTAAGGGCTGCGGCGGGCAGAACTCCGCAATCCTGTTCGTGTTGAACGCACCGTGATAGACAACCTTGATTTGGAAGTCGCTGTTGAAGCTGACGGATGTTCCCTGTTCCTAGAACTCATGAAGGGGATTAAGGCTGTTGGGAGGTGGAGCTCACCCTCACGGAATTGTGAGCAACGTAAGACCCCAAACTGGATTGACTAAGGGAAATGTGAGGATGTGGCTCATTTTGTGGCCGAAGGAGTCCGTCGGACGATACGTGGTCTATGTGCATTGCACATGAGGAACAGGCAACTTTGTGGGTGTGTTGACTGAAAACCCTCAAAATCCCCTCATCCGAAGATGTAAAACTACGGCACTTAACTGTGTGAGACCCGTCTTGCTCGCTGACGTAAAATGGATCGGGTGCCTTACCAGCAGTAGAAGCTGGAGGTGGATGGAAATTCCACATCTTTTCCCCGCATTTCAGAAAAATCACAAAATACAAAAACATTGCAAAATCACCTCTTCAAAAATCACAAAAAAAAAATATTTCCTTTGCTTTCAAAACCAAAATATTGGCAAAAATCACAAAAAAAAAATATTTCCTTTGCTTTCAAAACCAAAATATTGGCAAAAATCACAAAAAAAAATATTTCCTTTGCTTTCAAACCAAAGTATTGTCAAAAATCACAAAAAATATTTCCCTTGTTTTCAAATCAAAAATTCGCAAAAAATCACAAAAATATCTCCCTTGCTTTCAATCAAGATATTGTCAAAAAATCACAAAAATATTTCCCTTGCTTTCAATCAGAATATTGTCAAAAATCACAAAAAATATTTCCATCGCTTTCAAATCAAATATCTGCAAAAATCACAAAAATATTTCCCTTGCTTTCAATCAGAATATTGTCAAAAATCACAAAAAAATATTTCCATCGCTTTCAAATCAAAATATTTTCAAAAACCACAAAAATATTTCCCTTGCTTTCAATCAAAATATTATCAAAAATCACAAAAAATATTTCTCTTGCTTTCGAAGAAAATATCCTCAAAGATACAAAAATATTTACTGTGTTTTCAATAAACCAATCCCTACCCTCTCAGGTAAAGATTCGGACCACATATTTACAAAAAATCACAAAAATTAGCATCCCCAGCACTACAATTCAGGAGTCTTGAACTCCGCTCACTTCACAGTATGGGATGACGGATCCAATCGCCCGCAAATTGGAATCTTGACCAAAACGGGCAACCAAACACCATCTCAATCACATGTATGCCCAGAAGAACATCTTGAAGTTGAATAATATCCTCGTACATTCTCATTAGCAAAGAAACAGCATCTTGGGACGATGGACCTGATCGACCACGGGTCGGGATCTTGACCAACCCACTGTCCAAACCTCCGTATCAAAAAGAAAAATCCCCAAGGGAGTACAACCCTGCAAGCAATAAGCTCAAAATTCTCTGCATCTCCAGCAAAAGCAAAATCATCAAACGAAAAGAGAATGAACCAAGCCACGCATTCATCATGCATCTCCATGCATCAGCATCCATCGCATCAATCATCATGTTTACCTGCTTTCAAAATAAAAGTCGGTTAGCTAAAGACCCCACAGGCATCCCTAGTGGAGGCACATGCAAACCAGATTTTCATTTCAAAAAGATAAAAAAAATATATTTCTATTTGCAAATAAAAACCCCACGGAGTATCACTCCCCAGAGTGGGTATCTTTTCAAAAATCCAAAAAAATATTTTCCCAGTAGAGCGTTCTGCCTCCAAAACACCAGGAGATCTTCCATATCTCTGGGTAGGAGCCGACGCAAAAAGCAAATAAGATCCGATGTCTCGCGGTTTCCCTGGAGACCATCGGATCCAATGCACTCAAAGTACGGTCGAACTGAACTCCAGTGTCAGTGCGGTCGTACTACATGCCACGATACAAAAGATGAAAGCCAAAAGGCTCGGTCACAGAAACCATTTGAACAGGTGGAAACGATGAATTGTAACCCAAGTATCAAAATCAGCAGATTGGGTGGAAAGAGTTCACCCGCACATACCTAGGCGTGGATGCCTGAAGTACCTTGACTGAGTCCAAGTCGGCGTAGTAGAATCCCGTAAGACTATCGGACGCAGGGCGTCTAACCACTTTGACAGTCAAGCGAAACAAGTACTCCTGGAGTGATCTGGGAAAACATCAAACATCACACAATCAGTCTCAGGGTCAGTATCCTCGTAAGACTAACGGACGCAGAGGCTCTGCTGTACCTTTCCGATGTTAGTACCGATCGGGAATGGAAGGGTTGCGATTGGGTACCCAGGTTGCAGCAAACTGCAGGGACAATCGCAACGTTTTCTCCAAACTCTCGCGGTATGTGCGAGTTATCAATTTCCAGACAATCAACTGACTCAGATACAAAGGACAACAAAGATTCCAGACCACAATCAAGGAAAGAATGAATTGCAAACTAAGCATCGAAACCAGCGGATCGGGTGGAAAAAGCCCACCCGCACATACTTAGGCGTGGATGCCTGAAGTACCTTGACTGAGTCCAAGTCGGCGTAGTAGAATCCCGTAAGACTATCTGACGCAGGGCGTCTAACCACTTTGACAGTCAAGCGAAACAAGTATTCCTGGAGTGATCTGGGAAAACATCAAACATACAATCAATCACAGGGTCAGTAACCTCGTAAGACTGTCGACGCAGAGGCTCTGCTGTACCTTTGCGATGTTAGTACCGGTCGGGAATGGAATGGTTGCGATTGGGTACCCAGGTTGCAGCGCATGCAGGGACAATCGCAACGTTTTCTCCAAACTCCGGCGGTATGTGCGAGTGAGCGATCTCCAAACGATCAACTGGCACAGATGCAAAGGCAAGCAAAGATTTCAGAACATGATCTATGAATGACCGGGTCAGAAGTGGGGTGTCCACTCGCTTTGGCATTCGGTTGCATGCAACCTCTGCCAAAGAGGGGCATCTGTAGACACCCCACCTTCGGCTACACTGTTGGTAGAGATAGCTGGTTGAACGGAAGACCATACCCCCAAATCCTAAGTCCAAACTCAGCCAAACTCACCCTTGTAAGCCCCATTCCATAGCCCAGTTCAAGCCTGAACCCAGTCAACCCAGTCCTAAAAACCACCCTGAAAAACCCCCCATAAAAAAGGCCAGTCAAAAAATCCCAAAAAAAAAGTCAAACTCACTGAGTCAACTCGCTGAGTTAACCCGCTGAGTCAACCCGTCGAGTCAACCCGTCGAGTCAAAACACCGAGTCAACCCGTCGAGTCAAACCACCGAGTCGACCCACTGAGTCAACTCACTGAGTCGACCAGCGAGTCCAACAGCAGCCCCGAGGGAGCGACCGTACTCGCTGGAAACCGAGGAGCGGCCGTACGGGCGGCCCATGGCAGGCCGCCCGGAAAAAATTACGAGAATGCCCCTCTCTGCTGCTATAAATACCCCCCTCCCCTTCTCATTTCAACAGGCCATTCGAGTCCATTTCAGCCCGAGAGCTCTGAGTCCATCTCTCCACCCTTTACCCCATTTTTCCACCAAGGAGAGCCCGAGTGAGGAGAGTCTAACCCTGGTCCAGCCCAGCCTGACCACTGGTCCAAGCCTCCCTAGCCATCCAAGTCTTGATCCAACCACTCGAAGCCAACCCTTGCGACACCTCCGTCCACCCAGCTACTCTTTTTCCAGCATCATCTCATTTGCATCTAGCATAAGTGCAACATTTACTTTTCTTCCAACCCCCCTGCTTCACTACTAGCACCTTGATCCGTCAAGTACACATGCATATGTCTTTATATTAAGCACCTGTCAGTTCGAGCGTATGCTCTGGGCTTGCCCGTTGTTGGAACCTGCCCATCAGAAACTCTTACTGTTCAGACCTGCATTCATGCTTCACCATAAAACACCTTGATCATTCAAGCACACTGCATACGTCTTACATTAAGCACCTGTCAGTTCGAGCGTACGCTCTGGGCTTGCCCGTTGTTGGAACCTGCCCATCAGAAACTCTTACTGTTCAGACCCGCATTCATGCATCATGTCATCTATGAGAATGTACGAGGATTAAACTAGACTTTCAAGTATTCGATCGATTCTGTGAAGTAGAGACCGTACTTCGGTACGGGCAGTGTGTGGGGTGCTTAACCTCTTCCCACCCTGTAACCGTGATCCCTTACCTTGAATCTCTGACCGCAGATCAACAGGAGTCATTTTAGAGGAAAGGATCTTCAGATCCCCTTCTCTAACGTTTCTACGGGGTCTAGCCGACTGTAGATTCGAAGTAATTGGCTAGTGGCGACTCTGGTCTTATATAAATTCACTTAAACACATCCAGCTCAACACGACAACCAAACAAAGCCCTCGAGAACGAGGCAAGCCAGTGGCACAAACGGCGATTTCGCACTCACGCACCTCTTCTTCTTCTTCTTCCGAAAGGAAAGGGAGAACGACGTCGTGTGGGAGCGCGGAAAAATCGGCGAGGGTCCACACGATCATTAGCACTTTTGATGTTTTCCTGAACCTATTCTTGGACTTCTCGAATGTGATTGAAAAGTTTTTCGGCTTCCATACTACTCTTTCCCAGGTTAGGAATCAGTGTCCGGTCTAAGATGTGGTTCGGGTTTCTTCCATAAACCACTTCAAATGGAGTTTTTTTAATAGATTGACAACAACAAATATCGCTTTTAACAACATTCAAAAAACATTGTGAAAAGGGCTTTCACAATATGCAATGAAATGTTGTTGAACTCATATTGTTAAAAGTGGCGAACATTTTACAACGTTCAAAGAACGCCATAGAAAAAAAATTCACAGCGTGCAACGCATGCTGTTAAAAATTACATTTTACGACGTTTAAAGAACGCTAGTCGAAAAAAGTCTTTGATCACCGCGTGCAGTGCCAGTGCATGCTGTTAAAACATTTTCAAAGGAATGCAAAAAACGTTGTAAGAAATTATTTTTACAGCTTTGGGAAAACGCTGTGAAAAGAATTTTCAATGATGAACAATTGATGCTGTGAAAACATATTTCATGGTGTGCACCATACGTTGGTTAATATTTTTCAACGGGGTGCAAAAAACGTTGTAACAAAGATTTAATTTTAAAATGACTTTTACCAAAGAATTTTTTCCTTACTAAACGTTAGATTTTTCTAGATAAAAGTTATTACTGACGAAAATTTTCGTTGGTAAAAGTTGAGATATTTCCTTGCAAAAGCTAGAAAGGGTAGTATTAACAACGAAAAACTTCCATGTGAAAATGTACGAAAAATTACATCCACAAAAATATTTTGTCGATAATGCCACTACCTTTTCAAATACTTTTAGAAAAAATCAATGTGCATGCATTTTGAATTTCTTACACTTGATATTATCGAAAGAGTATAAACTAATTCAGTATATCAACTCAATCAATAAAATGAAACTAACTGTTTCTAAGTTGCACATCCAAAATTTCTAAGTTAGCCAACAGTAGACACTAGTTCAGTACATCAAGTTAAACTAAATTTCCATCAAAAGAAAAAATAATAATAATAAATAAATAAATAAATTGTCCTTAAGAGTCCACAAGCCAAATCTTCTTTTCTTGTATTTTTTTTAAAGAAAAACTTGTAGCAGCACAAAGTGGGAAAGAGGCCAACATCAAGCTTTCTAGATTCAGTTGTTGGACTAAGTGCATCAGGAAACTAATCATGTCCTCAACATACTAATGCATCACAAAAAATAATCTCATACAAGGCTATGCTCATGGTGGAGCCAGCCTCTTGGAAACGTTGGATGTCATACGGACATGATAAGATGGAAATAATTCACTGGGTGGACAGTAACTAATGGTCCACCTAGTTATGACTTGAAACTTTCTCTAAAAAGAAAAAAGAAAAGAAGAAAATAAAAATTCCACCAATTAGTTGCTACCAAGTTGGCAAATTCAAAATTCCAAACTTATCAATGGTCTTTCTAAAGAAAATAAAAAATTAAAAAAAAAAAAAAAAAAAAAAAAAAACATAGAACTTACAGTTTTTCCAGGCTTGACAAATTCCCCATCTTTGGTGGGAGCGAACCATTAAAGCTATTGTAGCTTATGTACATGAAAATAAATAATTATATTTTGTTATTCATCAATGGCTAAAAATTATTATTATGGTCTAGCCCACCTAGTGAGTGGATGAGAATGATTTTCTAATGAGTGGATGAGAATGATTTTCGTACAAGGCCATCCTCATGGTGGAGCCAACCTATTGTAATGGTTGGTTGTCATATGGACATTATAGGTTGGAAATAATTTATTGGGTGGACAGCAACTCATGGTCTAATTGGTAGACCTTGAAACATTCTCTAAGAAGAAAATATTAAATAAAAATGCCACAAATTAGTCACTACTAAGTTGGTAAATTTGAAATTCTAAACACATCCTTAGCGTTTCTGAAGAAAAATAATTAAATATAATTTCAATATTAAAAAAAGTTAGAATTTACTGTTGTTCCAAATGAAGAGATATTTTTTTCAACCTGGCCATTTGTTTACGTGTCAACAATAAAAAGATTAAAGTAAACAAATGAAAGCTTGTAATAAAAAGATTAAAGTAGACAAATGAAGATTTTTTTTTTTTTTTTTTTTTTACTAATGGTTATGGCTGGCAACACCGTAGTTGTAACATAGTAGGTCCACTCCTGAATTACCCATAACCTAGCCTCTAACTGAGCTACTCCAAAGGCCATATGATCAACTCATGCATACATCAAAGCTACTTTGAAGATACAAGCTTATGATAGTGCAGGTGAGAAAACTAACAAATTCATAGACATCCTTGTCGGCTCCACTCGCATCTACATTTCTGCAAACAACCAGCCATAAATCAAGAATCATATTTCTAATAAAAAGAAATCTCTGTATAGAATCAGGATTTATCATAAAAAGATATCGCATGCTCATAGCTTCACACTGCAGCATAATAACCTACCATAATTGCACCAATGAAGGAACTAAAGGGAAACACTTCTTAACCTGCAAAAGAACTATATGGCTCATATGAGCAGAGAAAAAAAAAAAAAAAAAGCAATTCCAAATAATGTGGAAGCCAAGCAATAAACAGAATTCTCTGGAAAAATAAAATCCGTCAAAAGCGGTTATAACAATCATACGAAATGAGAGTCATGTGCCACATAATCAATCATGTGTTTGTCAATGAACTCCTATGTGATGACCCATGGAGCATTGGGAATAACTTCATCGACCCACTTATGGAAGAAAAAAAAAAAAAAAAAAAAAGCACCTTCGAGTTACAATAGTAAAAAAGTTACTAGTGTATGACAAGTATGGTAAATTAAAATCAGAATGTAAGATACTAAATCCACATAGAGACAGCCATCTAAAAGAAAGCATAAGGAAATAAACTCTTGTTGCTCAAACTATTTAATTTTTAGAAACAATAGCAGCTCTATAGTCCATACGAGCTGTTATTAATTATTATATTGATAGCACCGATGGTTAAATTTCAGATCATCTTGAATCGATATTCACTGGAAAACAACCAAGCCAATCGGAAAGGAGCTCAACCAGAAAGGAGCTCAACCAAAAAACACAATGACTGTAAACTTGACATGATTGACAAAAAAGAGGTCATAGACTCTGTCCAAGATGACAAGACAGAAGGGTAATTCAAGATCAGATTCATATCAAGAGGCAACCAAGCAAACCAGCAGTTTTTTCTCGACCTAACAACTATATAATGGGTGCTACATTTTGGTGATCCAGATCACTCACTTGGTCAACCTAATCAACAATGGGCCATGATGACGTAGCTAAATGACTAGTGGCTGTAAATGGACACTTATGCCAGTGATTGGCATGCAACATGGGAAAGAATGGCCGATCAAATGGCTATATTTACTAATGGGGAAGAAATTTAAGACATAAACAATTCATGATGAGGCTTGATGTGTATACTGTATATCCATGCCTTCCATTCGTTTTGGTAGTTCATTTTAGGACATGGGCCAAAAACTAAAGCAGTTCCAAACATCATGTAGGTCACAATACAGGAAACAGCGGTGATTGACCGTTAAAACTTGTTGTGGGCCACATCAGTTTTGGATCAAGCTGATATTTGTCTTTTTCTCTCCATCCATGTCTGTGTGACGTTACCAACAGGTTGGATGGAAAGTAATCATTTCGGTGGGCCCTAGGAAGTTTTTAATGGTGGGTGTTCAATCAACGCTATTTATTGTAGTGTGGTCCACCTAAGATTTGGATCTGCTTCGTTTATGGACTCTTGCCTTAAAATGAGCAGTAAAAATGTACGGTGTGGATATACAACATATATATTGAGGTGGGCCCACAATCACCACCTATTCAAATTGGGTGTTTCAACAAGGTATCCATGAGAACCTCTCCGTTTAGGGAGCGGATTGCAAACGGAGTTACTCAAGACGTTTAGGGCCCATTTGGATTGTAAGTTACTTATCAAATAAGTTATTTATCTTGGTTTTTACTTATTAAGCAGATAAGTATGTTTGGTAAACAACGTAGTCATCAGCCAATAAGTAAATAAGTATGTTTGGTAATAACACATTGATAAGTAACCTTTTGAAAGAAAATTTCAAATCTACATATAATAAGCAACATATTGACATGAAAAGAAAAAGCTAAGCGTTGAGGCAGTTTTCCTAACCGAATGAGCTTTTCTAATCCCATGTGCGTGCAATAAAGCTCATGTACATGCCATGCATGTGCCAGCATAGCACGACTGGTCCGAGATACATTCCATCCATCAGAACGGGACCACTATATGGATGCCCTGGCACAAGAATCAGGTTGATCCACTGGTCGAGTGGGCCACAGTCTGCAAAACAAATGTACAGCTCTGGAAGACTTGGCTGAAGTTTTATAACCCATGCACTTGTTTCCAATCGTCAGTCCACAGGGTGAGTGGACTAGAACCATTTTTGGGAAAGATGTAGAAGATCAGATCAACCTAATTGGTGGATTGGATCTTGCACCAATTAATGTAGGGCCCATCTTTGATGTGGACCGTCCATTGTGTGAGCCCCACCTTTGATGGGATGGACATGTGGGGCCTCCTTTGATATGAATGGTATGAGAGAGCAGTAATTGAGTGAACCATGAGAGAGAACTTTGATATGCAGCGTGACCTAAGAGAGATAAGTAGAAAGGCCAAATTGAAGGGTGGTTAATTAACATTGGAGGGTGACTAACAGTGTGGATGTGTACTAACCCAAAAAAAAAAGAGGAGCAAATGGGGGACATGAGAGAGATAAGTAGGAAAGTCAAAAGTCAAAAGCAAAAAAAAGAAGCTTATTAAGATAAAGTAATTTTTAAGAGATAAGTTACTTTTCAATTATGCTTACCAAACGAACTTAAGTGCCAAAAGTAACTTAACGTCTTAAGTTCAGTCGAAAAGTAACTTATTTGGCAATATCCAAACGGGCCCTTAGCATACTGAGTAAACTCTGTGGGTCTACCATAATGTGCGTAAGATATTCAATCCGTCCGTCATGTGACCCCCTTCAGATTCTAATTGGCACCCAAAAATCAAGACAACCAATAATAGGTGCACCACATGACAACAAACGTTGTGTTGGGGCCCCACCATTAAATAAGAGAATCTTAGTGTTTGGATTTGTGTCAAACAAGCAAATGACTAGGAAGAGAAAACGACAGCTAATGTTTGTATTATCCGGCCTGTGCACATAACCCTTCGCTACCAGTCTTGCCTTGTACCTATCGTGTTTCTTCCTGAAGATCAACTTACACCCAATCATCTTACGCCCAATGAAAATCTCCATCAGCTCTTATGTCTCATTCTTATATAGAGAGTCCATTGTATCTTGTATCGCCACCTTTCACTTTTCGACATCTACATCATCAAGTGCCTCCTAAAAGTAGATAGGTCCCCCTCATCCGTAATGAGGGTGAATGCAATGTTTGAGTCATCTTTGTATTTAGTCGGTAATCTGCGATCTCTTGATTAATTCATTATCACAGGTAGTGGCTCCACCTACTCCTATACCTCTGTCTGTGTTTCAGTTTTAGCCTATGTTTCACCTTTGTCTATCTCAACATCAACAACCTACTTTTCTGTTTCTTTGTGCTCATTTTCACAGAACAAGGATCCATCGTCGAATTTAATGTCACAACTAAGGATGATTTTTCATGTGATTCGGTCATACATCCTATATCCCTTCACATCATCACCATAGCCGAAAAAAATACACTTTTTCAGCATTTGGTCAAGCTTATCTCTCTCAATTGACGGTACATGAAAGTAAGCGTCACAACCAAATACTCGTAGCCCTGAGTAGTCTACCTACTAACCACTCCACACTTCCTCTAAAATTTTACAATCAATAGCCATAGACGGAGACCGATTCACCAATTAACAAGTCATGTTAACGGTCTCAGTCTATAGTTCCTTGCCCAACCCGTCATTGCTCAATATGCTTTGGGCCCTCTTCAAGAGAGTCGATTCATCATTTCGACCATATCATTCTGCTCTGGTGTATGTCGCACTATGTTGTGCCTCACGATCCCTTCATCTTTGCAAAACTAATGAAATTCTCCAGAAGTGAATTCCCTACCGTTATATGTCCTCAACACTTTCAACTTTTATGCTGACTATTTTTCTACCATCGCCTTCCACTGCTTGAAAGTGGCAAAAACCTCAAATTTATTTTTCAGAAAAATAAACCTATACTTTTCTGGAATAATCGTTAATGAATATAACAAACCATGACGATCCTTCACCAGAAACCACGGACAACGGCCCCGATACAACAGAATGCACGTAACTAAGTACACCCTTACATATTTTTTTCCGACTTAAAAGCCAACCGTGATTGTTTACCATATATATAATACTCGCATATATTGAAATCAACATTTTTAAATGCAAGAATTAATGAACAATCAGAAAGTACATTCATACCCCACTCGCTTACGTAGCCTAGGCACGCATGCCGACATGGAATCCGCTACAAACGTTGCAACTCCTCTCGATGAAGTACTCCTTAATCAACATGTAAAGGTTTTCGCTTTGCTGTACTTTCATGATCACGAGTACCCCCTTTGAAACTTTTAAGACACGATCAAACCCGGTGAATTTGCACCCAAGTGCCCTGAGAGCTCCCAAAGATATCAGACTCTTCCTCTGCTCAGAAACGTGCCTCACATTAATTAAAATACGCTCCATGTCATCAAACATCTGGATGCACACCGATCCAACACCAACTATGTTATAGGCATTCTCATTGCCCATAAACATCTAGTCACCATCACGTACTCTCTGTAATTAGTGAACCAACTCTTATAAGGGGTCATATGGTATGAAGCCCCTATATCTAAAATTCACTCATCGTTGAGATACCCGAATTTGGATGCAGTTAGTACATCATAACTACTTGCTTCGTCATTGGATTCCGCTGTGTTAGCCTCCCTTGAAAATCCTTATGATTTCTCCTCTTTCTAAGATTTATAGTCCTTCTTCATATCTCCCATCTTCCCACACTTCTAGCACTTCATCTTGCCCTTACCTTTTGATTTGAACCTACATTGCGAAGTCCACTTCTCCCATTCAGAACTCATTCCCCTTGTAACCAGCACATCTATAGAGGTAGTCTCACTACTGTTTTTCTTTCTCAATTGCCTCCGTTGAAGGGATGAGATAACAGTATCGACATTAATAGTATCTCTATTGTGGAACAAAGTTTCTATACGATTGATGAATCTAGGTAGGGAATTGAATAGAATAAGAGCTTTGTCTTCTTCTTTGATTGTCTCCTCCACATCCAACAATTTGCAAATTAGCCTATTGAAGTTATTAATGTGTTCATTAACATTAGCCCCCCTTACCATCTTCAAAATATAGAACTGTCACTTCAGTAATAAATGATTTGAGAGAGACTTCGTAGCATAAATGTTCTCCAACTTCGCCCATGTCTCTATGGCATTCTTCTCTCTGAGAACATTACAGAGGACTTCATCCGATATACACAATTGGATAGATGTGTTAGCCTTCTGATCCAGTTTGTTCTACTCTTCTTCCTTCATAAATTATGGTCATTTATCTATCCCAAGGAGTACATCATCCAATTGTTATTGAAACTAGAAGGCCCTTCATCTTTACCTTCCATAGTTCAAAGTTATTTTTCCCCATGAACTTCTCAATATCAAACTTTATGCTTGAAATCATTAATGTTATGTCTCAAATTTTACCTGACATTATCTTTGATACCACTTGTTGGGACCGTGAAAGTAATTCAGAGAAAAATTAAATAAGGCAATCACAATCTCACAAACAAAGCCAATCTAGAGAACATATGAATTTACGTAGAAATACCCTTGCAAGAAAAAATCACGGCACAAAGCGATGAATCCACTATGAATAACAAACTTACAAGAGAAGGAAGTAAACTTATTGAATGAAAACACGAAGAAAAACCTAGCTTTTCTTCTCCCAAAATCCTCTAAACCCTTTTGGACGTCTTAGATAACCCTAATGCCGCATTACGCCCACTTATAATGTCATACACCTAAAATTAGAAACAAAATTGTGCAATTTCACAAAACTATGAAAATTGTCGATCACTCGGTCGATCACTTGAGAGTCATGTTCGATCACTCAAACATGCCAAAAAGTATACAGAGAATTTTCAACATAATATGGAATAAAATCGAGAAGGCTCGATCACTCAAGCTAGGGGGTTGAGCGATCGAACTCCCATGTTTTTTTTACCAATTGAAGACATCACTTTCAATCCGAGGTTGGCCTTGGACAATGCTGGGCTAGGGTTGGGCTAGGGAGGTTAGGAAGACTTCTAAAAAGGGTGGGTCTTGGATTGGGGCATTGAGCTGAATGGTTGTCGGGTTTTTTTTTTTGTTTTTTTGGGTCCTCTTATTGTATAGTGTTTGTTAGAGTAATGGGTTGAGGTCTCATGATACGCGTTGGCCCTTTCTTTTTGTGGGGCCTTGCCCGAATGGTTGTATAGATTTTATAATTCAACAAAGTTTCAGGTGGTGCTCTACCACCTTTCTCAGAAAATAAAGAAAACAGGTCCCACCCACATGAAAAAAAATGTATATTTCACTAACCGAAGTCATTGTTATCAATTCAGCATATGGCAAACACAGCCTAAAAACAATGGAAAAAATCATTGTGTAAATACTGAAAATATAATTGAAAATTAAGTGCAGATCGTCCACGTTGAAGGCATAGGAAAATTCAGCGTCTAGCTTCTCATCGGTCCACGTCATTGCGGATGACACTAGGTCACAAAACAGTAGGCCTGTTGATGGGCCGAGCCTGGGGTACGTCTCGGCACAGATTTTGAACTGTTTCGGGCTGGGCTGGGCTGTCAGGTCGGGCCTATTCAAAATTCTGATCTTTCAAGCCCAAGCCCGGCCCATTGACACCCCTACAAAACAGGCCGATTATCTCCTGAATAAATCACATACAACACAACCCAACTTTTAAAGTGTGGAACTTCTTTCAGCCCCACCACCATTTGTGTGTTAGATCTACACCGTCCATCAATTTTTAAAGATTATTCTAGATCATGAGGCCAAAAATGAGGCACATCCAAAGTTAAGTGGATCATACCATAGAAAGCAGCCAGGATTGAACGACTACCGTTAAAACCTTTTTGGGTCCACTGTGAGGCTTACTTGCCATCTAACCTCTTCATAAGGTCACACAGACCTGGATGAAGGGAAAGCACAAATATCAGCTTGATCAGAGCCTTCTGTAGCCCCAAGAAGGTTTCAACGGCAGGCTTCCAATTCTTAGTATTGTTTCCTGTAGTGTGGCTTTGGAAATTTAGCCATAAGAGATGAAAACACTGAGAAACGGAGGCCCATGCTTCGGGTTATATTATGGTTTTAGTTTAAAATTAGTTTGGGACAAAAAATTCAGAGCAAACACCATTGCTCTCTAGCCAACATTTCGACACATCTACTTATTGCTTTTGCCACAAATATTTTTTAATTTGGACACATTTACCGTAATCCCAAACACCATTTGAATTAGTCCGTATTAGCCTGAAACAACCTGAAACAGTACAATATGAGCCCATATAGGAGTTGGTGAAAGATACAATATCCCATGCGCCAGTTTTAGACATTGGTCAAGATTAATAATGCTGCTGCAGTACCACAGGACCGGTTATGCTCATTCATTCCGGATCCACTACAAAAGCTAAGCTTTGTAGGTTAAGCTACACTTACAACTCGATGTGTGGCGTCCACCTTAATGTGTGAATGACATCAATTCCATTCACCATGTGAGCCCCATCATGTTCTCCTTGGCGCCAAGAAATCAGGTTGATCCATAACTCCATCGGGCTAGACCACATGAAATTATTCTTAAAAATTCTACAATCACTGCGTATAACTCACCTGAGTTTTGGAATGGCCTGATTTTTTAGTGTTTATTCATCCCCCCGTGAGGGGCATCTTGTGAGTGCAGACATCACAGTGAGCCCCACACTTGGCATTGTAGGGTAAGCTTAACGTACAACGCTTTGCAATGAATCTGCCCTGTTTGGACAATCATCTATTCAACACTGAACAATTCAAACAAGAATTGTGTGTGAACTACAGGAATTGGTGGATAAGGTATCCTTAGCCTCATTTGGCACCTGGAATTGGAATGCCTGGACTAGCTATCTCCTGGATTCGGAATACTCCAGTTGTGTTTGGCACTATTGATTCTGAATCCCTAATAATCTAAAAATAGCTATGTATTTAAATTATGTAGTATATTTACTTGGAGTTTGAATTTAATTACTAAATCAACTTTAATATCCCTAGTTAGTAGGTACGTTATGTTTGACACAATGATTGTAATAAGCCCATTGAAATATATACTTTGGTAAAAAAGATGATGTAATTTTAAGCCCCGGATGGGCCAAGCATGGGATTACAACTAAGCAACTAACCAACATTTTTTAACCATCGATTTACATGGCCAATGTTTGGGCTGCTCAAATTATTCTATTGATGTACTTTTAGTGATGCAATAGATAATCTGATTGTTTTGGGATATAATTAGTGGGCCACGTGTACGATAGATTAGTAACCAAGTGACACATAGCATATGAGCAAAAAAGGGAGAGGATTGGTAATCGATGCAAAAATGAGGGATTACAAAACTCACCAAAAGTGAGGATTTGAAATGCCTTCAAATCCACATTTCCAAATGACCAATGGATTCGAAATGCCCTCAAATACTCTCAAATCCCCTAAAACCCTTGGTGTCGAATGACCCCTTAGGGCTTGTTTGATGGTTGACTACCACAATTATGTGGTGGACAACTTAAATCATAACAATTTATCATTGATTGGACAGAGTTGTGCTGTCAAATCTTAGTAATCTTCTTGAATGTCATGGATTGCAGAGGTGTGTTGACGTGACAAAGTTCCATGGAGCCCCCTATGATGTATGCATTATATACATATTGTCCATCTATCTTGTTAGATCATTTTAGGGGATGAGCAAAAACATGAGGCATAGCCAAAGGTTAAGTAGATCACACTGCATAAAGCAATGAAGATTTAATGCCTATCATTGAAAACTTCTTGGGGTCTATAAAAGCTTTGGATCAAGTTAATATTTGTGTTTTCCCTTCTGACCTTATGAAAAAGTTGCATGGCAAATAATCATCATGGTGGTCCCTAGGAAGGCTTCAATTGTGGGCGTTAGAGCTGTACACGAGTAGAGTCGAGTCAAGTTTTGCCCTGCTCGTTGCTCGGCTCGAACCATCAAGCCCCTGCTCGGTGCTTGACTCGACTCAGCCAAGTCGAGCGTGGACCTACTTGATCAGCAAACTGAGTAAGTTTGAGTTCGAGTTTTCGAGCTGAGTTCGATTCTTTCGAGCTGAGGGGGGGAAGGGGATTATCAACAACGAGCGGGCAGGCAGGCTGGGCAGCTCAGGAGGTGGCCGGCGTCGAGTGGACAAGGAGTGGGAGTGAAGGGGGGGGGGGGGGGGGGGGGGGGGGCTGAGTCACGATTCGAGTCAAATCGAGCCAAGTTCGAGTCACTATATGAGTCAAGTCGAGTCGAGCGTGGTCCTGCTTGATGCTCGAATCGAACTCATTCAAGCACCACAAAATTTACTTGACTCGGTTCAAACTCACTTTCGATCCTAGCTGAGTCAAGCATTTTTTAGTCGAGTTGAGAGTGAGGTTTTCAAGCTTACTTGACTCGTGTACAGCTCTAGTGGGCGTCGTTGTCTCCACTCCTTTTTCGTAGTGGGCTTAACTTGAGCTTTGGATCTACTTTATTTTTGGGCATGAGCCCAAAAAATGATATTGAAAAATAGATAAGTGTAATAGATATTGACGAATTTGCATTCATGTGACGGTAGTTTTTACATGCATATGAGTCAAAGGAGACCATGCCAGAGTAGTCAAAACACATTACGACTGTTATGGATAATCCAAACAGGTCCTTTGTGTCTATAAGTTGACCACAGGCCGTCGGATGAAGACAATCAAACCGTCTGATACATGGGCTGCCTCTTAGATGGTCCACCCCAAAAAAATGGCGCGGATCCAAACCATAAGATACCTTGTGGACCACTACGGCCACATTACATACTAGTTAAAAGGTGAGGCATTGACGAGGCCGTTAGGAGAGGCTAGATGAGCCATCTCACTGCTTTGTGTCAGGTAAGGACCATCCCTACCGTTTGGCTGGTACAGGGGTCCAGGAACCAGTAGCGTATTCAGAGATGTGGAACCAACGAAGCATCTGTCTCAAAAGAGAAATTATCACATGCAGCAGCTGTAGCCAATTTCATTCCAATTCGGTAGAAAATGTTGTCCACATCATAATAATCACTTGATGGAAAAAGGGGCCAATCCGGTGGTGGTCGAGCTAGCCTCAGTGTCAAAATAAATGGACAGCTGGTGACTCAGCGTAGCCCACAGAATGAGTGGATCCCTATATCTCAAAACCTAGCCTGATTCATAACATCGTGGGCCACACCAAAGGACAATGGGGGGACACTGGTGGGGGGACCCCCACGACAGAAACTTCCAAATGGCATGTGGGGTCCACATTTTGTCATCCGGTGGTGGTCGAGCTAGCCTCAGTGTCAAAAATAAATGGACAGCTGTGATCGCGTAGCCCACAGAATGAGTGGATACCTATATCTCAAAACCTAGCATGATAAAACATCGTGGCCAACCAAAGGAACAATGGCGGGGCACGGAGTGGGGGGACCCCACGACGAAACTTGCCAAATGGATGTGGGGTCCACCATTTTGTAACGGTTGGTGGTCGAGTAGCCTCAGTGTCAAAATAAATGGACAGATGGTGAATCAGCGTATAGCCACAGAAGAGTGATCCATATATCTCAAAACCTAGGCTGATTATAAGCTGGCCACACAAAGGTACAATGGGGGGACACTGGTGGGGGGACCCCCACGACAGAAACTTCCAAAATGGCATGTGGGGTCCACCATTTTGTCATCCAACCAAGTCATGAGGTGTGTCGACCCACAGCAGATGGCAGCTGTTACAGGTCATTTTTAACATAAAGGCCATTGCGACTCAGCAACTCATAACAGTTTCTAATGTTACTGTTGCATAACAGCCATATGCCTCCATAACCGTTAATCGCACACCTTAGGTGTGCCTTATGAAGGGGCATCAGATTCGTGGTTTGGATTCCACATAATTCATTCATAAACCGTATAGGCCCCAGGAAAAATATGGAAGGATGTGAAGAGCGGCTTTGGTGGATTTGGGTGGGATCCCTGACCATGGGGCCCACCGTGTTGTATGTGCCTTATGTCCACACTGTCCACCCGTTATGAAAACTCAGTTTAGGGCATGATTCTATCTAAATCTCAGGTATGCCATAATACACAGTGGTAATTGAGCATTAAAAACTTCTTGTAGGCAACAAAAGTTTTGTATCAAGCTGATATTTGTGTGGTCCCTTCGTTCATGTCTTTGTGACCTTATCAACAGAATGGCAAATAAATATTCCGGTGGCCCTGTGAAGTCTTTAATGGTAGGGATTCAATCACGTCTGTTTTATGTGGTTGGTCCACCTAAGATTTGGATCTTCTTCAATTTTTTGGATGATGCCCTAAAATGAGCTGTCAAAATGGAATGGACAGTGTGGATGTAAGCCACATACATCACAGTAGCGCTACAGCTTGGATCCACCAACCTTGGGGATCAACCCAAACCGTGCCTAGGATGTGAAAGTTCATTGTATGCTATCATTTCGGAAGCAAATTGTGTGCTACCCTCACCTGTCTCTGGCTCGGAATGGGCAAATCTATGTGGAGCCCACCGTGATGTATCTGTTTATCCATGCTGCCCAAGGCAGATCTAACACTCAAGTGGACCCCACCAAATAGTAAGTTCCGGTTGCCTTAAAGAGAAATTCCCTCTGTAAACCTCAAGTTTGACCAACCAGTCAAAATAGACCTCCAAAAACTTTACTTTCTCCTTCTAAACTTCAGTTGTACGGGTGTATTTTTTGAGACAGAAATACCCATTTGAATTCAACAAATGCTTGCTGGAACTCATACTAGTAGAAATTCAACAAGTTCCAACAAGTACTTATTGAATTCACAAGTTGTTTTTGTTTGAAAAAACATTGAAGTTTAGAATGGAAAAGAAAGTCTTGGAAGGTCTATTTTAGATGGTTGGTCAAAACTAAGGTTTACTGAGGGAAATTTTTCTACATTAAATGCATGGAGCATTAAAAGCAAGAGTCATCTCTGTTGTGGTTTTTTTTGGCTCATACCTTAAAATGACATGGGAAAAGGGCTGGACGGTGTGGATAAACAGATACATCACAGTAGCCCCCATGCAGATCTGCCCGTGTGTTAGCAGGCAATCCGCTTCCGTTCATTTCACAATTAAAAATGTTAGCAAACATAGACAATTAGGATAATTTCAAAATGAGAGTTCACCTGGATGGACGGTTGGAAGACGTGGAGCAGCAGATTCAGGAAATGGGCCAATTAACAGGTGGAACATGTCCCAAAAATCACACCAATCAAATGTCTCCAACTCTCACATCCATAGCATGCTTTTCCGACACTAACCAAAAAGTTCATATGCAGGAGTGGCAACTGGACGGTTCAATGACTCTGGACGGAAGATTCCTGCAACTCAGATTCAGAAATTGGGCCGACTCACGAGTGGGACATCCATCAAAATTACACCAATCAAATGCTTACCATCTCTCACATAAATACCATGCTTTTGCCTGGGAACCAATCAAAAAGTTTGTGCACAACTAAGATTCTGAAGGACTCGGTTTGGCTAGTAACGCTGCCACTAGCCAGGCGGCTAGTGGTCGGTGCTCCTCGGGCCCCACCATTATGTATGTGTTTTATCCACGCCGCCCATCCATTTTTCCATATCATTTTAGGGCTTGAACCCAAAAAATGAGGCAGATCTTAATCTCATTTTAGGACCACACCACAGGGAAACAGTAGTGATTGAATATCTCCTATTAAAAACCTCCTAAGGCACACTGTAATGTTTATTTGACATACTAACCTGTTGATTAGGTCATACAGGCCTGGATGAAGGGAAAAAACAAATATAAGCTTGATCCATAACTTTTATGGCCCGAGGAAGCTTTTAATGGTGGGTGTTCAATCAACATTATTTCCTGTGATATAGTCATCTTGAGATTTGGATCTACCTCAATTAGGGGCTCATACCATCAAATGAACTGGAAAAAATGGATAGTACGGCTTGGATGAAACACATACATCATGGTGGGGCCCACAGTAGTAGGCAGGGTCACTAGCCAATCCGCGTCCGATTCTGAAAATGGCCCAACTCACAAGTGGGCCATCTCTCAAAATCACACTAACCAAATGTTACCATCTCTCCCATCAATACCATGATTGTGGACACCATCAAAAGCTCATATACATCATCATTCTCCCAACCTAGAAATGCCAAATTGCCAATCCAAAGCAATCATAGGAGAATGATATGTTATCTAAAAGGGGGCAATCCAACGGACAAAAAGACTTCCATCCACCACACATACCTAAAACTAACGAAAGAAAATGCCATGCATGTATATCTAATAACACGAATCTATACCTACTACTTCAAAAAGAGCAAACCCAAACATGCATGATATAACAACCACCAGCACTACAATTGCCATTGCTATTACAGTGGAATGATCGCACTGAATCTTGGCACACGCGGCACACATGTATGAGATCTGGACCGTTCATCTGATTGGCCCTATAATGGATCGTCATGGTCCAAAAATCACACATTCATATGATAAGTTCTTCTCACTGAAAGTAGACCAATGGAGTATGTGATTAGATTACTACATTAATGTGACTTTCAATGCAACCCCATTTGCGGTGGGGTCCACTGAATCTTTGGTCCATGTCAATTACATGATTTGCCACACGTACCAAGGTCAGTACTAACTACTAACTATTAACTACTAACTGCTTACTACTAGCCGTTGAAAGATTAGAATGAGAGTGATGAAGGATGAAGCAATCCCAAAGCAGGAGTGGCCAAACGGGGCTCAAATGCAAATCCACGCAGACCCGGGCCGGGTGCGAACGGGCACGGTGGGACCCAATTCCATCCCTTCCGATAGAAGTCGAACAGCAGCACTGCATCTGATCCGCAGATTGTCATGACGATGAAGTCCCCATTCCCGACGCACTCGAACCCACGGCCGCCCTCCGCTTCGGCGAACTGCTCGTAAAGCTCCTGCGGCATTCGCTCCACCTCCACCCACGTCCGCCCACATGACTGCAGTCCCCACATCCGAACGCTCTTCGGCACATTGAGCTTGTTCTTCTCCACAGCAGCCACCAGCACCAGCTTCCCACGACACTCGACCAGACTCGGCGAGCGGAGGAACCTCCGCATCGGCGCTTGAATCTTCCACCACTCGTTCGCCAACCCATCGTAGGCCAGGACGCTGAATGGGCTGTAATTCATGCAGTAGTGTTTGCCGCTGACGAACACCATCCGACCCGACTCCAAGCTGCAAAGTCTCGGAAGAGGGCAGGTGATGTCCCACACTGAAAAGAACCCGCCAGCGTCAGCGTGGAAGCACTCCGTCGTAAGGTTCTTTACAGCGAAGGGCGATATCATGTCGTCCCCCGCCACCACCACGTCGAGCGACGAATGCCCGACAGCGAGCCCAACGGTGGGATAGAGCCTCGGTCGTTGCGTCGGGGGTAATTGGGCGATGGCCCGCGATAGTGGGTTGTAGAGAATTAGATTCTTCTCAGCCGGGTGATCGGAGACCCAAGCAATCAGGCCTCCGGATGAAGAGACTGGCGAGAATCCCGGCGGGATGAGGTTGAACACATGGCGATACCAGGTGTTATCACGTGGGTCGAGGATGAAACCTTGGCAGGCAACGGCCGTATCGTTGTTGGCTCTGATCATGACGTTGTTGTTGTTATAGACGGCGGTCGGCAATGGAGTTTTGTTAATGAAGAAAACGAACCAGTGCAGGCGCGGAGAGAGTGAGAGGTGCATTTCAAGAAAGCTGTCGGAAAATAGGAGCGCGTACCAGCGCTTGCATACGCAGCGGGAGCGGAAGAAGGCGGGCGGCGGGAGGAAGGCGATTACCCGTTCGAGGAGCCGCTGTGGGAGTCTGCTCCATATCCTGCTGTCCATCCATGTGTTGCTGCTGCTGCTGCTGCTGCTGGGAATGGTGATGGTGAAGACCTCCATTTCGTTGTGGTTGTTGTTGTAGTAGAAGACGATGGGCTCCTGCTGCGGCTTCTACTTCTACCGCTACATCTCATGAGAGTGGGTTTTCTGTTTTTCTCTCTTCTTCTGTGTTTCTTGGCTTTTGGGTGTATACATGAGTAAGGTACTGTGCACGTCCGGAGAAGCTTAAATGGTAACTGGATGAGAGAAAAATTTTGCTACACCCACGCTTTAGCTAAGCCGGGTATAATAATGACCCCACCATGATGTATTTGTTGCATCCACGCTGTCCATCCATTTTGCGAGATCATTTTATGGCATGACACCAAAAATCAGGTAGATACAAAGCTTAAGGGGACCTAGCACAGAAAATAGTGTGGATTGAACGCCAACCATTAAAAACATTTTGGGGGCCACCTGAGATTTGGATCTGCCTCATTGTTTGTATCATGTCCTAAAATAATCTCGCCAAATGGATGGACGGCGTGGATACAACAAATACATCACGGTCACGGTGCTACACCCGGCATAGCTAGCGTAGATAACGAGTGGGTGTAGCAAAGTTTTGCTCGCTGGATGATCGGGAGCGTCCATCTTGTGGGTGATATTTTGAATGGTATTTGATTCAGTATCCATGATGAAAAGCATCTTGATCGTTGATTTAGTGATTTATTGAAATAGAGGACTTTGATACTCTGGCAGGGTGTGATGGATGATACGCATGCAATTAAAATTAGACTCAAGTGTCCATGTAACGTTACCAAGCGTCTGCGTATCGAGCGTCGTTCGCTTCCGGACTATCAAATAACAGTCGGTTGTGAATAGGAAACAGATTGGGTGGTGACCCCGACACCACCCAGTCAGGTGGTGTCGGGCCCTGTTGGACCACCGTGGTGTATATGTTTTAATATCCAGGCCGTCTATCCGTTTTGCCAGCTCATTTTAGGGCATAAGCCTTAAAAGTGAAGCAGATCCGAAGCTCAAGTGGACCACACCACATAAAAAAGTGGGATGATGACTCCCACGGTTGAAACCTTCCCGGGGGCCATTGTCGTAATGTTTATCGGCCATGTAACCTGTTGCTAAGATCACATACACTTGGATGAAGGGAAAACACAAATACCAGTATATCCTAAACAGAGCTGGCAAAACTGATCCACCGCCTCATGAAAGGGTGGACACCACAGCCACCCAACACCACCTGTTGGAGCTCGGCACCCAATCTGCTTTTCGTAAATATTTTTGGAACCAATCAAGGGGGGTGAAAGTCTCTCTGCTCGGTATCAGCAGAGAATCCGGACTCTTCCTTGTTGGGTCGATTCCATCTCAAAATGGTTAGAGATGGCTGGGGGCCTTTTCTCACTATACAGCCTAATAATCTTTCCGGCCTCTAACGGATGTGGGACAAGCTTAGCAATCCCCCCTCCACAGTGGATAGGGGCCTTCGAGCACAGCCCTCCCGAGGCTCTCGGGCATTGCCCTCCCTCACTCGTAGACTCTGGGTGTCAGTGAATAGGGGCTCCCGAACATTGCCCTCCCAATGCTCTCAGACACTACCCCCTTGCTCACGGGCTTGAGCATGGGCGCCACCACTTACTGGCTTGACCAGGCCAACTCTGATACCACTTGTTGGGCCAGTTCCACCTCAAAATGACTAGAGACTGGAAATATTACTGGGCTATATATATTGGGAAGAGGCTCATCAACAATGACTAGCCATTTTGATGCATAACCAGCCCAACCTTCCTTCCAATGGGCTACATTCAGCTACTCATACATCCGTCTCATTTCATACCTTGTCCCATCGAGATTAGCGCACTAAACTTGGACGGTTCGGATAGACCTGCCATGTCATGGCGCAGTGGAGGGACAGCAATGGTGAAGAAGAACGTCCCACCATAGATAGGTAAAGGGGGAGTTATTTCATAGGCTGGGAGAGTACGACGACCTCAAACAAATGCCTTCAACAATTGTACACGTAACTTAAGATAAACCTGTCCAAACTTCTGATTCGCCATCATAACTCGGATTAATGGACCACCATTTTTTTATCTTCTCTTTTTCAATTCAACCGTCCATTATGTCCACGAATCAGCTAGTTAAGACATGTTTCAATGTAAATTTTCGTTTATGACCCAGGTAAAGTGGGGCCCATGATTTTGATGGTTTGGTTAGAATGGCATGTAAGCTTGTGCATGTACGAGCTGTTTTATCTGTGTTGCTACCCAGGATAGCCAGCTTGTCTGGTCCATTCATTGGGGTCCACATGCTAAGATGGTTGGATGATCCAAGCTGTAAATGTTCTCACTACTACCTCTTAAATAAGCTGTAGTTGAGATGATGATGATGGAGTTTTCCTCCTCAAACTGTCAGAGGAGAGATGTGCAACAGGGTGAGGTCGGGCGCTTGGGCCAGTTAGTGGTCGGGCGACCGAAATTCCCAGAATAGGCAGCATTGCTGCTGGACAGATTTGGCCTCAGCCGGGCGCCCGACGGTCAAAGTGACCGAGCGCCCGAAATTCAGTTATCTCTTGGTTTTATTGCTGGACTGTTTTTGAGTTGGCCGGGCGCCCGACCATGCGCGAACTGCTTAGACGCAGTTTCCTAATCTGGCTCTGTTTCCTCCGTTTTTGGTACTTAAGCGTTCTAAAACGGGATTAGGGTATCCCATTGGGTTGAAAACACGTCCAAGGTGAGAAAGAGAGAAAAAGAGGAAGACAGAAAGAGAAGAGAGAGAGAGAGAGAGAGAGGAAGCTTGTAGAAGGGAGAAGTTGCTTGAAGAAGGATTCTTCTGCGCAACCGTCGTCTCAGCGCTTCTAGGTCCTCGGGATCGGTGAGATCGCTCATCTCCTTTACTATTCTCTTGTTGTTTATCCATCCCTGCATGGGTGAAGAAGGTTTGATCCAAGCGGTGTGTGCTTGAGATCGGTTGTAACAGTTCCCTGAGATAGTGGATTGTTGATCTAGACTAGGTCCCGTGGTTTTTACCTCCTTTAAGGGTTTTCCACGTAAAAACTCTTTGTGTTCGTGTGGTTGATGTTTATTCTTGATTATTGCATTACCGTAGTCCATAATTCTAGTGTATTGGGGGGCGAGATCCGAAGGTTTGTGTGAAACGCACCCAATAAAGTGGTATCAGAGCGTTCAGGTTGTTTGAACGGTCTAGGATCGGTTCTGAATTATGGAAGGTGGCTCATCAAGGATGATTAGCCTTAATGGTTCTAACTGGACCATATGGAAGGCTAAGATGGAAGACTTGCTCTATTGAAAGGACTTGTATGCCAATTCTAGGCATATCGGCAAAGACAGAGGATATGTCAGATGATGTTTGGAAGAAATTGGACCGGAAGGCAGGTGGGGTTCATTAGACAATAGTTGGATGATTCGATTTTCCACCATGTGTCTACAGAGACCTCAGCCACTAGCCTATGGCTGAAATTGTAAGGGCTGTATAAGAGGAAGACAGCCGGCAATAAGATATTCCTGATTAGACGACCTTGTGAATCTCAAGTTCAAAGACGGTGGTTCTGTGGCTGAACACATGAATGAGGTCAGCAACATTGTAAACCAACTCTCCACCATGAAGATGGTCCTAGATGATGAACTTCAGACTTTGCTACTGCTTAGCTCATTGCCTGACAGTTGGGAGACATTGGTGGTGTCTCTAAGTAACTCCGCACCTAGATGGAAAGGTATCCATAGATCAGGTAACAAGCTGTCTCTTCAATAAGGAGACAAGGAGGAAGTCTCTAGGGCTTGCTCAACAAGAGGCCCTTGTGACACAAGATCGGGGGAGAGGAAAGAACAGAAAGGGCGGAAAGGCCCGAGATAAATCAAGAGGCAAGTCAGTTGCCAGGAAAGATGTTGAATGCTAGAATTGTGGCAAGAAGGGCCACTACAAGCAAGAATGTCACAAGAAGAAGAGTGACAAGAAGGGTAAAGGAAAGGAGAAGGAAGATGAATCGGATTCTACTGCGGTCGCCTCAGATGGTGACGTTGTTGTTATTCTTTCGGCAGATCACGATACTTGTCTCACGACTTCGAGTCAGGACATCGACTGGGTGATAGACTCGGGAGCCTCGTTTCATGCGACTCCACGCAGAGATTTCTTCACAAGCTACAAGTCAGGTGACTATGGGACAGTGAAGATGGAAAATTCTGGTATTTCGAAGATCGTAGGGGTCGGTGATATTTGTTTGAAGACCGATGTGGGCTGCACATTGGTTCTTAGGGATGTGAGACACATTCTAGACCTTCGCCTCAACTTGATGTCGACGGGAAGGCTGGATGATGATGGTTATGAAAGCCGGTTTGCTGGTGGGAGCTGGAAACTCATCAAGGGTTCGTTGATCACTGCCAGAAGAAAGAAGTGTTGCACTCTTTACAAGGTAAGTGTCAGTGTATGCAAGAGTGGATTAAACGCAGCAGAGGATTCAGCTACTGACGTGTGGCGTCTAGGCCACATGAGTGAAAAAGGGCTTCAACTACTAGCGAAGAAGCAGCTCCTTACAGACGTGACAGGTATACCTCTCAAAACCTGTATTGACTGTTTATCTGGGAAACAGCATAGAGTTTCTTTTGTTAAAACTTCTTCTCATACTAATAAAGTACATGCATTAGATTTGGTTTACTCTGATGTTTGTGGTCCTATGAGGATAAAAACCTTGGGTGGGGCATTGTATTTTGTTACTTTTATAGATGATGCATCTAGGAGGGTTTGGGTGTATGCTTTGAATCCAAGGACGAGGTCTTTGGTGTGTTTAAATTGTTTCATGCTATGGTCGAGAGGGAGACAGGCAGATCATTGAAGTGCATCCGTACTGACAATGGTGGTGAATACATAGGTGACTTCCACGAGTATTGCAAGTCACTGGGTATACGGCATGAACAGTCAGTTCCCAAGACCCCCCAACATAATGATGTGGCTGAGCGAATGAATCGCACCATTGTAGAGAGAATCAGATGCATGTTATCCCATGCAAAGTTGCCCAAGATGTTTTGGGGAGAAGCAATGCACACGGCGGTGTATTTGATAAATAGGTCTCCATCAGCCCCGTTGAATGGAGAAGTACCTGAGAAGGTGTGGACTGGACGTGATCCATCGTACAGTCATCTCAGGGTGTTTAGATGCAGGGCATCTGTTCACGTACCAAAAGACGAGAGGTCCAAGCTCGATATAAAGATCAGGCAGTGTGTATTCTTAGGGTACGGTGATGAAAAGTTCGGTTACAGGTTGTGGGATCCGACCGAGAAGAAGCTCGTCAGGAGCAGAGATGTGGTTTTCATTGAAGATCAGTGTATAGAAGACATTGAAAAGCCAGAGAAGACCCAACCCAGTTCAGGAGAACTGGAGGGCATGAATCCAGTTACTCCTCCAGTGGTGCCTGATGACGGGGGAATACAGCAAGGTGCAGAGGATGAGGGAGTCCCTACAGAAGATGGACATGGGGAACAACCCCAACTTGATCCACCTGTTGAGCCACAGGTGAGGAGGACATCAACGGACAGACATCCATCCAAGAAGTACTCGCCGCATGAGTACATTATGCTCACAGATGGAGGAGAGCCAGAAGACTATTCTGAGGCCCTAGCCGACGAGCATAAGGGGGAGTGGTTGAAAGCCATGCAAGAGGAGATGGAATCCTTGCATAAGAACCACACTTATGATATGGTGAAATTGCCTAAGGGCAAGAAAGCTCTGAGCAACAAGTGGGTGTTCAAAAAGAAGAATGAGCAGAAGAATTCACAAACAAGGTACAAGGCCAGACTTGTGGTGAAAGGGTTTGGTCAGAGAAAAGGAATAGACTTCGAGGAGATATTCTCAACAGTGGTGAAGATGACATCCATTCGAGTGTTGCTTGGGTTGGCGGCTAGCATGGATCTGGAGATAGAGCAGTTAGATGTCAAAATTGCCTTCCTCCATGGTGACCTGGAAGAAGAGATTTACATGCGTCAACCAGAAGGGTTCGAAGTCAAGGACAAAGAGCATATGGTGTGCAGGCTTAGGAAGAGCTTGTATGGGCTGAAGCAAGCTCCTAGGCAATGGTACAAGAAGTTTGACTCGTTCATGTTGAAGCATGGATATGACAGAACGGAGTCGGACCACTGTGTGTTTCACACGCAAGTTCTCAGACGGTGATTCTAGTTTTGCTACTGTACGTTGATGACATGCTCATCATGGGAAAAGACATCAAGAAGATTGACAGGCTGAAATCAGAGTTGGGGAAGTCATTTGCAATGAAAGACTTGGGCCCGGCAAAACAGATCCTAGGAATGGAGATAACCCGTGACAGAAGCAGCAGGAAGCTTTGGTTGTCACAAGAGCGGTATATTGAGAAAGTCCTAGAGCGGTTCAACATGAATGCAGCGAAGCCGGTTAGTACTCCACTGGATGGTCACTTCAAATTGAGCAACAAGCAGTGTCCCAAGACGAAGGCGGAAGTGGAAGAGATGCGGAAGATACCCTACGCGTCAGCGGTAGGAAGTTTGATGTATGCTATGGTGTGTATGCACCCAGACATAGCATATGCGGTTGGTGTTGTTAGCCGGTATCTTGCCAATCCTGGCAAGGAACATTGGGCAGCAGTGAAGTGGATACTACGGTATCTGAGAGGCTCATCCAGGTTGAGCCTATGATATGGTGACAGAAAACTTGTGTTAGAAGGCTACACAGATGCAGATATAGCAGGTGACATAGACTCTAGGAAATCTACATCGGGGTTCATGTTCACGTTTGCAGGGAGAGCGGTTTTTTAGCAGAGCAAGCTACAGAAGGTCGTAGCATTGTCGACGACAAAGGCCGAGTACATTGCAGTCACAGAAGCATGCAAAGAGATGCTTTGGATGAAGAGGTTCCTACAGGAACTCAGCCTGAAGCAGGAGGAGCACGTGTTCTATTGCTATAGCCATAGTACTATACACTTGAGCAAGAATCCAAGTCAGCATTCAAGTCGAAGCACATAGAGATTCGGTATCACTGGATCAGGGATACTTTGAACAGAAGGTGTTACAGCTTGAGAAGGTCCATAAGGACGATAACGGGTCAGACATGATGACCAAGGCTTTGCTCAAGGGCAAGTTTGAGGTTTACAGAAACCTAGCTGGTTTGAAGAAGACGAATTTCTCCTGAGTCGGAAAGGGGGAGATTTGATGGAGTTTTCCTCCTCAAACTGTCAGAGGAGAGATGTGCAACAGGGTGAGGTTGGGCGCCCGGGCCAGTTAGTGGTCGAGCGACCGAAATTCCCAGAATAGGCAGCATTGCTGCTGGACAGATTTGGCCTCAGCCGGGCGCCCGACGGTCAAAGTGACCGGGCGCCCGATGACCCGGCCGGGCGCCCAACCATGTTTGGTCCGGGTGCCCGAAATTCAGTTTTCTCTTGGTTTTATTGCTGGACTATTTTTGAGTTGGCCGGGCGCTCGACGGTCTGGTGACCGGGCGCCCGACCATGCGCGAACTGCTTAGATGCAGTTTCCTAATCTGGCTCTGTTTCCTCCATTTTTGATACTTAAGCGTTCTAAAACGGGATTAGGGTATCCCATTGGGTTGAAAACACGTCTAAGGTGAGAAAGAGAGAAAAAGAGGAAGACAGAAAGAGAAGAGAGAGAGAGAGAGAGAGAGAGGAAGCTTGTAGAAGGGAGAAGTTGCTTGAAGAAGGATTCTTCTGCGCAACCGTCGTCTCAGCGCTTCTATGTCCTCGGGATCGGTGAGATCGCTCATCTCCTTTACTATTCTCTTGTTGTTTATCCATCCCTGTGTGGGTGAAGAAGGTTTGATCCAAGCGGTGTGTGCTTGAGATCGGTTGTAACAGTTCCCTGAGATAGTGGATTGTTGATCTGGACTAGGTCCCGTGGTTTTTACCTCCTTTGAGGGTTTTCCACGTAAAAACTCCTTGTGTTCGTGTGGTTGATGTTTATTCTTGATTATTGCATTACCGTAGTCCATAATTCTAGTGTATTGGGGGGCGAGATCCGAAGGTTTGTGTGAAACGCACCCAACAGATGACCCTTTGATTTCTTAGGTTGAATGTGAGCCATTGAAATTTTTCACTTCAACGTTCTAAATTCATCTTCACGTGGTGACACGGTTTCAGCGTAAGTTTCTAACAAAGGCCTACGCAGCATGATATCTAAAACATGGACAGTTTTGATCGTCTGACCATCTCCGAGACGTCTCCTTTTTAATGACAAGCGACAATTGAAAAATGATTCGGTGGACGATTTGTATGGAAACCCTCCCGTGAACACACTGCTGCCCATGATTCAGACAGTTGGGGAAGCTCGTGTGACCTTCACCTTGTGCGTATATGATTGTATCAGAATGTTAGAGTTTGTTAAATTCAAAAGGTAGTGACTGAATTAGCCGAGAGGAAAATTTTGCTACACCCACTAATTAGCTACGCTAGCTACACCGGGGGTAGCGATGACCACACCATGATGCGTATGTTGGATCCATGCCGTCCACCCATTTGACGACATCATTTTAGGGCATGGAACCAAAAATGAGGCAGATCTGAACCTCAAGTGGCCCTCAATAAGTTTTTAATGGTTGGCGTTCAATCCTCATTATTTTCTTTGCTGGGTCCACTTGATCTTTTGATCTGCCTCATTTTTGGTGTGATGCCCTAAAATGATCTCAAAAAATGAATGGACAGCGTGGATACAACACATACATCATGGTAGGTCATCGCTACACCCGATGTAGCTAGCATAGCTAACTTGTGGGTGTAGCAAACTTTTTCTCATTAGCCGGTGCCTCTAGGCCGAGGTAGACAGATTGAAGATTAAATCAAACCTAGAGTCCTCTTGGTCAAAGACTTATTTTAGAAATGCGTGTGGTACTTAGGTGATTTGGGCAAGAAAAGGGGTTAATAGTCGCAAATGAGTTCTTTTTACCTTTACTAATGATTATGAAATCAGTTAGTTTAAGAACTTTTATCTCAACAATGTTTTAACATAGTATTTCCCAATTAGAATAGAGATTCACACATAACAAAATAAAGACTAGCATAAAAAATGATCAATCTTTATTAATATAATGACCATGTTGCAACTATCGTGCTTTGCACTTTTAATTATAAAGTGAAAAGAAAGAAAAATAGATGATATGCCTATCATAACAGATGATCGAGGCGGGTGATTTGCAAGATATGATCGGAATATGAATAATTGAATCGAAATTTAAATGGATATATGTATTTAACAACTTAAGGTTACATATATTTAATCTGCTTCTAAGACGAACTTACTACTGTAAGAGCTGTTGGATAGTAGTAAACTAAGTTAGGAATAGGCATGAAAGTAAAGTACACATATAAATAAATATTTTTAGCGCAGGGCCTTGAGCCCTTCTTTGAATGTTTCTATTATAGGTTTCTTGTTATAATGGAAGCCCCATGCTAAGCTTCAAGATCCTTTTGCAGTTCTTAATTTGTGCAAGCTTTCCGAATATGCAACCTTTCTTTCATAGATTCGAGTCTGCTTTGGAAAGAAAGGGCTTTGGGCTCACTGGCTTCTCATATCTTCTTTTCGTAGCAGATCATTCACGGGGATCTTCATGGTCCATTAAAGATATGATCTGGTGTTCCCAGAGCTCCTCCGATGGATTCAATTGGAACGAGGTCCATGAAACTCAAAGGCCAATCTCCCGAACATGGCCATTCAGAATCACTTGATGGCCCACCTTGTTCACTCTGAAGTGCTAGAAGGCTTGGATAAATCCTCCTCCTTTGTTCGATCACCTAGGTGTACATGGTGATGGCTTAAAATGCTGGAGGGATTTAACTCCTAACATTGATCTAACATTCAGACTGACCAAATCCCCATTCTCTTAATTCTGATTGTCGTATGGAATGGGGTCTGTCGTCCCTTTACGACCTTAGTTGGCTTATGTACCGACTAGATCTTTCGGTATTCAGAATCTTCTGGATCACTGCTGACTCTTTGAACATCTTTAGGAAAATCTCTCGTTTACGAAGGATTGTAAGTAGAGTTGAACACGAGCCAAGCTAGCTCAGTTAACTCGCTCAACTCAACTCGAACCTGCTCAATTCGAAGGTTGGGTTCGAACCAAGCCGAGTCATTTTTCCAATCTCAAAAGGATTTTCAAGCTAAGTTCGAGCCAACCCAAGCTCAATTCGGCTCGGCTCGGCTCGATGTTCGGCCCGATCGCAACTCGATTCAGCTCGACTCGGCTCAACTCTATTGACTCGGTTGGAACTCGACTCGACTAGCTGGAAATAGGCCTGACAATGGGTTGTGTTGAACCATGTTCATGTTCGTGTTCATGTCGTGTCAAAAAATTTCTCACCCAAACCCGGCCCATTAACTAACGGGTCGAGATCTAGAAACCCAAACTCATTTGTTAATTTAACAGATTACCCGTAACCCGACTCGTTTAACCCATTAGGCCAGTCTACTTATCATATAGGACACACAATTGATGAGGACAACTGGCAGTTTGACCCAACATACAATTGTGGTCCACCTAATGGGCCCATTCTATCACTGAAAATAATAGGATTCACTCATGAGATGAGGAGGATTGCATATGATGGAGTGCCAAGGTTCATAGGTGGGCCATGGTTTGATGATCTAGACCCTTATGTTAATGGGTTAAAGGGGTTCGTGGGTGAAATACTGACCCAACTCATTATGAATACTGACCCAAATGGGTCTTAATAGGTCAACCCATTAGTGACCTAACACGATAAGGTTGGACCCGAACACTAGTTTTTCGGGCAGGTTTCGTGCGGATTAGTGGGTCGTGTGAAATTTTGTCAGGACTCATTGGAAATGTATGTTGTTTAGTCCCACATCGAAAGAGAGCAAAGAAATGAGAGGTGAAATTCTCTATACAGGTAAGTGGGAAGTGTCAATGGGCTTTGGGCCCAAATTTTAAACAGTTTTAGGTTGAGCTTTTAAGTTCGGCCTATTTAAATTTTTATTTTTTCCAGGCTCGAACTCGGCTCAAAAGCTCAGTTAGTCTGACTCGAAGGCCGAACCAATCTGAACACGAGCCAGGGTGGTCATTAAACGAGCCTAGCTCAAATAAGGGCAAAGTTCAGCTCGACTCGGCTCGTGTATAGCTCTAATTGTAAGGGACAACCCTCCAAATGATATTACATCTAGTTATGAGATAGGATATGCTCTCCCAGCGGATCTTTTATAACCTTGCTAAGCACGTCCTCATTTAACGAGCACATTTATCATGGCCAGATGGTATGCGATGGTTCATCTCACTAAAAGGCTTGCTAGGAATCTATACCATTACAATGACGACAGGAGGTGTAATGTCAAAGTAAGGAAAATCATACGTAAATCTCCCTCAAATGCGAGTGTAATTTTGATTGTGCCCATACAAAGTGTCTTTACATGACTTCTTTTTATTGCCCACATCACCGGGTAAAAAAGGGGTGTAAGCACAGTTTCATTTGGACTTTTAATGGCATTCAAACCACCCATCTGAACATTCTGGTCCAGCCCCTCGTCTTCCTTCATTATGGAAAAATCCTGGCAATTGGATACCATAAACATCGATTATGTGCTATCTTCTAGAACGATCTAGCTAGTCCATCCATTTTTCCGTGTCACTTGATCACTGGACGGATTAGATCATCTAATCAGTATGATTTTTTGGGACTCAGATTCCCCAGTGACCCCTCCACTACCGAGCTTGGTGCTGGTCGGTATTGGTAAAAGCTATGGGATCCCCACCTTGATGTATATGTTTTATCCACGCCGCCCATCCATTTGCCAGCTCGTTTTAAGGCATAATCCCAAAACTGATGCAGATCCAAAGCTTAACTGGACCACACCACATGCAACAGTAGGAATTAAATGCCCACCATTAAAAACTTCTCGTGGACTAGAAGTTTTGGATCAAGATAAATTTTACGTTTTCCCTCCATCTCAATTTATGTGACTTTATGAACAGGTTGGATGGCTAATAAACATCAAAGTGAACCTTAGGAAGGCTTCAACGATTGGCGTCATTATCCATCCTACTTCCTGTGGTGCGGTCCACTGGAGTGAGATTTAGATCTTCCTCATTCTTGGGCTCATACCCTGAATGAGCTCAAAACATGAATGTACGGTGTAGATACAATACATCAATCATAGCGGGCGCACAGAACTTTTCCACTACCGACCAGCACCGAGCTCGGTACTAGAGGGCTCACTACTGAATCCGAGTCAGTGAGTGGACTGGATATAATTGATGGTACAGATGGGAGACGTGCCTGTCAACCAGTCCGAATGCAACTGGGTGCATGGGAAGGTTCCACATGCACTTGCATCGTTAGAACATTGCCCGCCACAATTTACACCCATCCTTTCCGCTTTTGTTCGAATACAAGTATACAACTGTGCAAAATACCCTTAGGCAGAAATACTGGTTTTCGATGGGATGATGGGCCCGCATCACAGTAACCATGCGGGGCCACCGTATTAGGCATACGTGTGTTAGATCTAGGCCATTCACTAGATAGAGCACAGTGTAAAAAATTCAATGTACTAAAAAATAGGTCAGCACATTCATCAAGGGAGCAACACGTGCACGTTGAATATGTACGCTGAACTTTTTTCCTGACAACTTGTTTTTCTTTCTCATAGGAGTGTTGGCAGCTTGATCAGCGGCCTTTTTTCTTTTTCTGTTTTTCTTTTTTCTTTTTTACTGTCTAGGGCATATCCAGAGTTTACAGTACTATCTATGAATGGTCCGGATCTACGACATGCGTGTCATCCAACGGCGGGAACCATTCCTGAAACCCATGATAAACAACTCCATCTTCAATGAGGGCTGTCAACGGATCAGATTTGAAGCAGATCAGGGCTGATTCGAATCCAACCCGATTTGTGATTCGAATGATCTGACTGTAATCTTAAATCTGACGGATCTTTCCACATTTGATCCGAAACCTGACCCGATTGAGATTTGGCAGATCCAGCTCCGATCCGACCCGATTTGAATATATATAAATACTATTCAATAGGTTGGATGGTAAATACTGTAGTCCTTGAGATAAAATATATGTAGTTTTTTTTTATATATATTTATATAAAAATATATATAATATTATTTAATTCATTTTAAATTCGGATTAATCGAAGCGGATCCAAGGTGATCGGGATCCAATCCCAAAATTTTAATAAATAAGATCCGAACCCGACTCGATGATCCGAATTGTTGATCCGAATCCAGTAAAATTGGAGCAGATCCTGACCAAGATCCGGTCCAAGATCCTGTCCGTTGACACCTCATTGGTCCAACAGGCATCTAGAAAGAAGAACCGCGCTAGCATACCTCGGGCTAGGTACCTTAAGGTTTACTTTCGGAAACCCATATAGCCACATGGGTGGGACTTTCAATGGATCCCGACCGTCCTTCAGGTACGCTGCCTCGTTTAACCATTGAACTAGAAAACTCATGACCATCCAAAACTTGGATACGCCACAAAATAGGAAACAATTAGGATGGAACACCCTGCCATTAGTTTTGTATAGGGCCCACCGTGGTGTTTAAATGCCATCGAATCCATCCATCTGATGTGCCGCATCAGGATGATAGGATTATATGAAAATCACATTATTCCAAAACTCATGTGAGTGATACTATGTGAATTTAGAGGTTTAGTATTATTTTTTGGAGTGAACTAGAAAACTCATGACTTGGATGCGCCACAAAATAGGAAACAATTAGGATGGAACACCCACCATTAGTTTTGTATAGGGCCCACCGTGGTGTTTAAATGCCATCGAATCCATCCATCTGATATGCCGCATCAGGATGATAGGATTATATGAAAATCACATTATTCCAAAACTCATGTGGGTGATACTATGTGAATTTGGAGGTTTAGTATTATTTTTTGGAGTGAGCTAGAAAACTCATGACCATCCAAAACTTGGATACGCCACAAGATAGGAAACAATTAGGATGGAACACCCACCATTAGTTTTGTATAGGGCCCACCGTGGTGTTTAAATGCCATCGAATCCATCCATCTGATGTGCCGCATCAGGATGATAGGATTATATGAAAATCACATTATTCCAAAACTCATGTGGGTGATACTCCGTGAATTTAGAGGTTTAGTATTAGTTTTTGGAGTGGCTCACCTGAGCGTTGAATCATTCTGATATTTTTGGATCAACACCATACAAGGGGTAGTGCACCAATGGACGGCATTGATTTATGCACGTTAATGGTACATTGCGCAAGCGTTCTCCATCTAAAACAGACGTTGCAAACGGTTCACATTCAACAGAGATCATCCAGATGTGGGCGTCAGGAAAATGGTGTGGCCCACCTAGGGGTTCCAGTCACAGTAATCATTGATCAGGGAAGTATTCGGTACTCCGGCTACATATGAAGCTTGGTACGCAGGCTCTTAGAAATGGTACACGTGGCTTTAGCAAGTCTAACCTCTTGAGTCACAAACGCTTGTTTTCATTTCTAACCGTCCAATAAATAAGACTAATTGTTTATTCATGATACATCTAAGCTTGGAGCCGATATTTTGGAATGTTTGTTTTGAATTATTTATACGCCACGTAAGCTATTTCTGAGTAATTTCTGTCTGCCTGCGTATCATCCATCACTCTCTGCCAGAGTAGTTCTCAATACTGACTAAGAGAGCATAGAGCATAGATTGTGGTGCTCCCGAGGTGCACCTGACACTTGGGGGGTTTTGATGTATCAATCTATCACTTCAGAAAACTCTCTCGTCAAGGCCGAGGAAGGACGGACAAACACAGAGATAGAAGTGCAGTTTCAGATGGGGAAGATAGAGAAGATGGAAGCGCAGTAAAAACTGAGACCCCAGCAAAGGAAGTGTACTTTAAATAGTACATACAAGTCTGGATAGAAATTCAACTCAGAACTCAAAACGCTCCATTTCTCTTTTCGTATAAGCGAGAGCTTGGATTATTATAATATTTCTAAGAAAAAGGGCTGTCTATTTCGAGTGCATTCACCTCGCACGTGAACATAAGGGGGGCACGTGCTAAACATCAGAGCCGATATTCAGGTGACCCAAACAATGTAGACTTCATAGACAAAAGAACGGCCTATATTTAATCACTAAACATGCAACAGATGTGAAAACAAAATGAACGGTTATAGAAAGGACTGGTTTGAATTGAATGTGGACCTATGGCCCACCTTATGATCATATTTGCATGGTTTAAGATGTAAGGAATCTAGAGGAGTGCCAGATCAGCCCGTCCGATTAAAGTGGAGTTGTTTAATTAATACTCTGGAACGTATGATGCTGGATACGCAGGCGCACATAATTTGCACGTAGTGTATACGTGCACTGTAACCATCACACACTGCCAGAGTGTCAACTATCAGATTGGTTGGACCAATCTAACTTCTGATTCAAAGTACCTGTGCAGCGACTATCACACACTGCCAGAGTATTAAAGCTTTCCTCATCTCTGAACCGAGATAGACAACAGCTCCCAATGCAAGGAACTTGAGACACTGAGTTTCATCATACGTCCAATCCTAGTGATGGCATGTATCAGGCAGGAAGCAGTGATTTTCCACGTAGGAACATGCCACCGAAAGCTACATGCCTTTTTTTTCCTTCCCACAACTGCTTCCCCCCCTAATTTCACCCCAATGTTCCTGACCAACGTGTCGCACCCAGTTTGATCCGGTCCATTCATCATGTGGTTCCTTCATTGAAACCTCTCATAAATATAATCTAATCTGGACCACTCATTTCCAAACTACACAGTCTAAACCAGAAGTATACCGCTGTTCATATTTTGAGATAAAATCGTGGGCCATTTAATGAGTGAAAACGACTGATGTTTTGAATAGGGTATTTTAATAAAGAGAACCACCAGATGAAAGGAACCGATCTCTCCTATGTTTTCCACGTTGGCATGCATACCGCGAAATGATTCTTCAATATCTTAGTCGCGCGAATCGCTTATGAACTTTCAACTATCGTTTTTATTAACAATCTTCTGTCTGCTTCTTTTATTGTCTTTTGTGTGGGGGTGTGGGTACGTCAACCGAAAAGAGGTTGTCTTGTATGCGTCGCATATGTACAGTACTGATGCACGCAATCTGGGTCCACAGTAATCGTCCATCCTCTTCATCTTACTGTGCACGTGGCCCACAGTGATGATCCTCGCCGTCCAATCCGTTAAAAATGTGGACCATTGGTGGACCCAGGTCCACTTCTTCTTACAATTTATTTTCTGGCTGCCAATCAGGGTATTCAAATCGATCCCGGCCACTTTGGATCAGGACCATCCATCACAGGCGCACGGGTGGTCCATGCACATCGCCACTCTAATACACGGTGGAGATGGAGAGTATGAATGTGAACACCTTCGAAACACAACAGGAGGATTGCTAAGCAGTTTGAAAGTGTACTCGACTCACACATGCAAACGACGCACGGGTGCAACATCCAAGCCGCACATAACGCCACGTCTTAAAAACCAGGCCGGTATGATCATCCAGTGGGCCACACATATAGACAAATATATGTACGGGTGAATCCGACAATTGATGATCGGATCACATCCAACACACTATTCCTCCTTCCCACGTATGAGGAAGTACACTTTCAAACTGCACTTTGTATCAACCTTGAGATCTTGTGTTCTATTATACTTCCATTCCAAGCTTCCTTCTAAAAAAAAAAATAATAATAATAATAAGAAAATGAAGCCTATTACCTATACACCCACTCGATTGCTAGATACATCCATTCTTTCTATTTTTGTTCTACACAAGTACAAAATTTTATGCTAAAAGTGGAAAGGATGGGTGTGTTTGGCAGCCAGGTGGGGTGCCAAAACTGTTCATGTGCAGACTTCAAAGCTACGGGGCAAAGTACAGAAAAAAAGATATTTAGAAAAATTGGAAGTACAAATAAAAGGAGTAATGCTGAAATATAATGATTTTGTAAAGCAGGTCGGGTAGAGTGCAGCAGTGGGGTGGTAAGACAATTCAGGTGGGTTAAGGTCATTTTGGTAATTTCACAGACGAGTTTGGCTAGACCTACACGCACCTGTTTACGCCGCATGCGTGCCAGCCTAGCACGTGCGGCGGAATACCTAGCCGGTGCATGTAGCAAGATATTAGGGCCGCCGGTCTATTTGTCATATGACCCGTGCACTTGTAGAAAGGGAAGGTACTCTTACGAACCGTTCGGCACCTCAACTAAATATTAGCTTATTGTAAAAGAATAAGCTTTTAGTTGGGGAATAGGTTTTTTGGTAGAATTTTAATTTTAGAGCTTATTTTTTAAGAAACTAATTTCAAAAGAAAAAATTCTTAAATAATAAGTGATGGAGGAGTTATTTTTTCTTTAAAAACTTGTTGGGCTTAAGGGTAATACATTTTTAAATTAATTTTTTGACAACTTTGTCCTTAAACTTTTTAAGTAACTCATTTTGCCCTCTTCTCTTCTTTACAATCTCTCTAAGGTGGGCCCATGTAATGCATGGTCACGTTAAAAGTAGGCCCCATATGATAGAAGACCCATATGAAAGGTGAGACCTATATGATGGATGGTGGACATTAAAGGTGGAACTACTAAATAGAGGTTGACATCAAAGGTGGGCCCACATGATAAATAACACATTGAAGGTTGGGCTCTACATGATGGACAATCCACAACAAAGTTGCGACATGATGGATGGTGAACATCAAAGGTGGGTTTCACATGATGGATGACCCACATTAAAATGTGACCCCTCATGATAGATGGACTATCCAGATCAAGTGGGCCCCACAGGATGGATGATTCATAAAAAAAGTGGGATCCACATAATGGAGATGGACATTAAAGGTGGGCCCACATGCTGAAAGACTCGTATTAGGGTTGTTTAAAAAACAGACTAAATCGATAAAACCGACTAAACCAGACCGAACCGGTCGGTTTTGGTTGGTTTTCCATTCTATTTTGGGTCGATTCGATTTTTTTATATTAAAAATCGAGAATATAGGTTTGATTTTCGGTTTGTGAAAATTATAAACCGTTTTCAACCGAACCAAACTGACTATATATATATATATATTTGAATTATATTTATTAATGTTACCCCTACCGCATGGCCCACCTTGATAATATCTTATATATCCACATTGTCCAATCGTTTTCTCAATCCATTTTAGGATGTTCTCGAAAAAATTAATCAGATCTAAATCTCAGGTGGACCACACCACAGAAAATAATGTTGATTGAGTGCTTGCCATTAAAAATTTCCTCGGGCCCACTTGAAGAAGATTTGCAATGTGTATTTGCCATCCAACCCGTTAAAAAAGTCAAACAAAGCTGGATGAAGGGAAAAGTCAAATTTCACTTTCAGCTTGACCTAAAACTTTTATAGCCTATAATTAAAAAAAAAAAATTAATGGTCATTCACCAATTTTTACATTGGTGTGGTCCACCAGAGATTTAAATCTTCTTAATTTTTTGAATGTTATCATGAAACCGACAAAACTGAACCGACCCAAATTTATTCAGTTCGGTTTAGTTAGTGAGACTTCATCAGTTCAGTTCGGTTGTTAAATATTCAAAACCGACTGAGTCAGTTCGGTCGGGTATCGTCCTTCAAAACTAAACCGACCAAACCGTGCATAGCCCTAACTCTTATTATGAAATTGCAGTTTTACTGCAAGTAGAGATACTTGAAGACATGCCTAATGTCCTACAGAAGGGGGTGAATAAGACTTTACAAAAAACTCAGCCAATTAAAATTTTAATAGCCTTCAAACCATGATTAAACAAAACTACTATGACTAAGATACAAGACAAAGGCACATAAATGGTAAACTACTTGAATTGTAAAAACAACCTATCTATGAGAATCGTATAGCTTGAGAAAGATGTAACTAGTATACCAAGTCTATAAAAGCTTCAATATAGGACATTTGATTAATTAGTTCATATGTATGCATATTCTCATTATTTGGCTAAGAGAAGGATGTAAAATTTCATGTGAGCATAAGTTCAAATATGTGATGTGCATTCATTTAACAAATTGAAATATTCAACAATAAGGAGACATAATTCATTCACCACATTGCACACGATGTATAGTGGTTCGTAGATAAGTCTACTCCACTCCCAGTTGTCGTACTTATCTCTAAGTATATCGAATTTTATTATCTCAGAGGTTTTAAATTAGGTTTATTTCTCAACCTTACAACCTACACAAGGTCTACCACAATACTACACAAGGATAACACTCATCCTACACAAGGACAACCATGTCCTACACACTCAAGATTGGGTCATAATCTCTCAACCCTAATCTCCACAAGAAAGGGATCAACCAATGGACTCAATAAACTTAAAAACTTATTAGAGATGAGCCCCGATTTCACGCCGTGTAGAGTTGCTTCAGCTCCAATGATGCTTCAACTCCTCTTCAATCCCCCGAGATCAGCTACCGATGCAAGATGATGCTTACTCTAGTGCCAGGTAGTTGAGAGAAGGATTGGTGATCCTTTTTACCTTTTTAATGCAATGGTATGATGTTGGAACTACCAAGTCTCAGCATTCAATGGCTATTGATGATCAAATAATTTAGCTAATATGGTTAGGTCAGCCATGAATGCTTTGGTTGAGTTCATAGTTCAAACCAAGCTTTGAATACGCAATTAAGTGACATAAACACTAGGTTTGAATGATAAACCTAAGACATAAATGAGCAAAGATGCTTGGGATAAATGTTTAAAGACCTCTCAATGCTCTTGTTGGGTGTGCAAAGCTTTACATTCAAGCCTCTCAAGGATACTCTTATAGATGCAAGAATTAGGGCAAGAAACAACTAAAAAACTGCTTTATTGAGACATGTCGCAGGTTGAGCTGCGACCGGTCTAATTTAGACCAACAGAGGGATTTTTCGAAGAGAGCTTGTTGTCTAGAAAATTGCCACTAGCGACCGATCTCAATGGTCTTACGACCGATCGCACATACACTACGACCTATCTTATTAGACCTGAGACCGGTCTAATTATGGAGGTCAGTTGCTAACCTATTTGAGGCCCTATGTGCGACCGGTCTCTAAACCCCTGTTTCTTGGCAATTGAGGCTACAACTTAGCCTATCATTCAGTGTTTAGAAACTTAGAAGATTCCTTAGTTTTCCATGGTTTCTAGCACCAAGCCAAGCAAGGTAGAAGACTGATCAACTCTACCATAAAGCCATGGATAAAATGGCTAAAGGATTTCAAGATTATTAAGCTATTAAACATGATGTTTTGGGATCCTAAGGTTTGTCAATATGTAGCTTACCTTATGAACTTGATTCGACTTGAATTTGAACGAGGAAAGCGGCTTCAGCTTCAACTTTTAAGTCTTGCGACTTCAATCTTCAATCGGGGCTCATAAAATTTGACTCGACTGGACTTCATGACGATTGACAAAATTTATTGCACTTACATATTGAAGGTGCCCCACTTGATGAATGGTCCACATCAAGGCAGGCCCACATAATGCACAGTTCACATCAAAGGTGGCCCCCACATGATGGATGACCCATATTAAAATTTAGCCCAACATGATGGATGATCCACGTTAAGCAAGCCCCACTTGATGGACGATCCGCATAAAAGTTGAGATCCACATGATAGATGATAGATTCAAAGGTGGGTCCACTTGATGAATGACCTGTATTGAAGTTGGGGCCCCACATGATGAATGGTCCACATCAAGGTGGCTCACATAATGGACGGAGTGAGCCTCATGTGATGGATGTCCCACATTAAAGTGTGGCCCCTCGTGATGGACTATCCACATCAAGTGGGTCCCACATAATTGATGGTCTACATTCAAGGTCTTATATGATGGAGGGCCCATAACTAAAGTGGCCCAACATGATGGATGATCCACGTAGAATGTACAATTCACATGATGGATGGTGGACATCAAAAGTGGGCCCCACATGATGGACAACCCACTTCGGGGGGGGGGGGGGGGGGGGGGGGGGGGGGGCCATGGGGGGCATTGGGAGTCATGTATTGTGAACTTAGGGTGTAATTAACTATGTGTAAACTGTCAAACTGAGTGAAGTGATAAGAGGCAAGGCGGGGTTTCTATTTTGAGAAGGGAATGCAGATGAAGGACTTTTGGTCAAGCGAATAACTAATAGGCAATCGGAGTCAGTCAACCAACACCAGACGATAAGCCCCTTCGGGGGGGAGGGGGTTAGGCTGGGCTGGCCCGTGGTCCACTTGAAGAAAAAAAGATATCTATATATTAATGTTCGAGCTGAAGGCTTTGATCATAAATGCCTCGATGTTCATGTAATTGTGCTAGTCTAGGAGTGGTTCCGCAGGACTTAGGACTTAGGCATAGTTCTAATAGCTCCGCCAAGCTTCCGCGCTTAGCGTAAGGTGTTGTGTTAGACGATCCGACGCAATTTCAAGTGCAACTTGATCACACTAACGCCATGTAGTGTGACATGGACCAATGAAAAGGCTGTAAACAGGGATTTCCTATTTTGCAACCAATGGATAATCTAGAGTCTTCTCAAAAACATTATGGTGGGCCATACAACAATGGGCATGATTTCAACGGTGGGCATTTAATACCACTGTTGTAAGTTGTGTGGCCTACTTAAGTGGATCTATGCCATATATGGGCCCACATCCTAAAATGAGATGAATAAAATAGTTGACAGGGTATGTCTTTCAAAAATATCATGGGTGGATTTCCCAATATGGCACATCCATTCATTGAGATTAGAGGGTCATTCCTCACATTGACTATGGTTTAAGTTACTTTCATTAGTTAAAAAGCAATTAAAAAATAATATAAGAAAATAAGTTTATTTAATAAGCTACTTATTTAAGTTGATTAACCAAACTTAATAAGAACAGTAGCTCATCAACTTAGTTAAAAAAAGCTACTAATATCAACTTAGTTAAAAAAGCTACTTATTTAGTAGTATCCAAACCAGCCCTAGAAAACCACTAGAAGCTATTTGTTTATCCAGAATGGCTAAACAAAAACATTAATGGGGGACGTGTTTGATTTTTCTATAGAAATTTTAAAAAAGGAAATCAGGGTGTGCATTGCAGAAGTGTATTTAGGAGTGCATTTTCAGTTTTACAAGCTAAAGCCCACATTTTTTTTAGTCTCTAATGTATGTTTGATTTTTCTATAGAAATTTTAGAAAAGGAAGTCAGGTTGTACATTGCAGATTTGTGTTTGGAGGTGCGTTTTTGGGTTTTACAGGGTAAAGCCCATATTTTTCTGATTAGAGATATAGCAACATGGTAACCCATCTTAAGCTTGCCTTTATTTAATCGTCCACCTCTTCCTGTAAGTCTTTTAGTTGCAATTGTCTATTTCGATCCAAATTGACCCTACCTTAAATGTCATTGGGTGCAAAAAATCAAGTTGATCTATTTATCAAGTGATCCACACATGTAAATCGAGCAAATCCATTGGCCGTTGTTTTCTATGGTCCAACCCAGCTAATGAATGGATAAACTTGGATCTTTATCTGAAAAATCTTAAAGGTGGGTTCCATCTTTTCAGTGGCTTGCGCGTTTTATACGTCATATATTGGTGGCACGTGCTCAGCACACAACTTTGTGCTACATGGAAATGGATGTGAAAATATTAAAAAAGCACGCCGGTTCCTCCACAATCGTTGAATAAGCTTATTCTGCAACATGTACTCACCTGCATGAAACTTATTCACCTACCCATGTGGGCCCCACCATACTGTGAATATGCCGTCCAAGTTCTGCATGAGCCCCACCATGATGATGGAATGCTAGCAAATCAAGCCAATCTAACTATCAGGTGAGCCGCACCATAGAAAATGGCCATCTACAACCACCCAAAACCCCTAAATTGGTGGCTGGACCAACCTGATTTTTGGGGCATTCTGGTTTCCTGGTGGGCTCAGCCCGGTTACTAAATTGGCCACAAAGTATGGGCAGAATTACCCAACCTGCAACCAGCCACCCTATGTTTTACCCGACCCAATTACAGTTTATCAAGCCCAAACCCAATCCAACATGAACCCATCTGGCTCGACCGACCTAACACACCTGGCACGACCTAACTTAAGTGCTGAGATACGTGCCCTGCCTAGCCCAATTAGTAGATACATACATATACCATTGTATTTGTCGCTACTTATCTTCTATTGTTTCGCTCCGGTATTTAGGTTCGGTTCGTATTGGGTTATCTGGCCCAGCCTTGAAGATTTATGTTGGTGGGTCAGGTTGGTTGGGGGGGTTCAACTTAAACCTGTCATGTTTACTGGAATTTTCCATAACATTTTCAGACAGAACCCACAGCACTACCCATTTAGCTTAGTCTGAACGCACCTCAGAAATGGATCAGCTGGTTGATCTGCAGGCTGACAGGATCCATTGCCACTCTAAGCTATTTTACATATTTGGTAGTGGACGTTTTACAATCTCTGGTTTCGAAGAAAGCAAGGGCTTGCAGAGAATTATATGGTGTGGTTGAGGTGGATCTAAAAGGATGGGAGTGGCAGGTTCGTGCCCGCTACTCAGGCCGGTCCGTGTTAGCTGAATAATGATGGAAAACCATAAGGAAGCTGAAGGCATTGATATGGGAACCATGATATACTTTGCATTGGGAAAGTTCAAAAACTCAAAACTTGGATCGATGTTCAGCTGGGTTGACTTGGAGACTTGAACAAATCTTTCCTTGACTCAACCCGGTCCAATTGGCGTGCTGGATAGAGACGGTAGTCTCTTACATTTTGTAAAGACCTGCCTGTCAAGTGAGTGACTCAGGTTCTTCTTAACACGAGCTGCAATTGGAAAACAGGAATGGAATCATCTTCTAAGACCAGACTCTCTCTTTTATGAGAGTTCTACCCGTCACTCTCAACTCTTTTCAATATCTCCTAATCTCCACGTTGTGAAAGACTTCAATGGAATTCCATGAGCACTTAACGTAGAGACGATGTTTCTCTGACAAAGTCCATCGCTTTGCTATCTGGCACTACGAACACCAAACAGGACTGGGCTGTCCTGCCATGGGTTAGACTCAGGTCTGATTAATATGCATGTTTTGTTGAGGCTGGTCAAAGCCAGACCCTTCCCTTTTACTAGGGGTGCAGCTCCAGTTGGTTGGGTTGGGGCAGGCAATCCAACCCAAGATGCCCAACCCACCTGAATCCCCCTATACTCGACCCAACCCAACCCAACCCAACCCAAATACATGTGATTATTCCCAAACTGACCTGACCTGACCTAACCAGAATTCACTCGACCAAACCCAGCCCAACCCGAGGACCTTAACAACAGGACCTAACCCAACACGAACTTGGGTTGGGTCAATCAGGTTTAGGTTGCAGCCCTACTGTTTACAACTTATATGGGTCAAATCCAGGCCTGAATTTCAGCCTGGTAAATGGGTCCAACCCTGCCTGATGAATTTCAGTCCCAACCACTAACAGGGTCCATCACAGGCCTGCCCCAACCAGACCATTGCCACCTTGGAATCCTCTGCACAAAGAAAAACTGATCTAATGAAACTGGGACAGAAATCACCTCCAACATATGGAAGGCTATGACATTTTTCATAACTGCATAAACCTGCCCACTTCAGCTTATGGTGGAAAACAGTTCCAACTTGGCTGCATTTCTCACCTTCAAAATTCATCAGTGGTGCTTTTGTTACCACGTGGCCAAACCTCTGCTTGAACTTCAACTTCAACTAGCTAACATCAAACCATCGAGCTCATGATCAGTGTTGTCAAAATCCTACTATTTACGATATGCAATTTTAGTCGAATCTTAAGCAAAACGATTTAAATCCCAACCTTGAATCCCTTTTTATATGAATCCTACAATTTACGATTCAAATCCCGATTTACTATTCAAATTATGCTTGTTCTCTTCTATTTTAAGCTTCACTTGGCTTTCCTGTTTATGTTTTTAAATTGCTAGCGGCTTTAAGAATTGTTTAGGAAAGGTAAATTATTTTTATTTGTTCTTTATAAGAGATTAAGTGATATATATTTTCTTCAACGTTAAATCTTGTAACTTATTTTAATGATCTCTTACTTCTTAACTGGTTGAAACACCAAATTGATGTTTGACTTGATTGTAATATTTTTATGAATGGTTATAATCATGCTGACTTATATGTATTATGGACCAATGTTTAGAAATCAAAATATCTTTTTTCGTCGGTCTACAGTATGAAAGGCTGCTTTTCCACTATGATATTACATTCAAGAAGGTTAACAAGAACATAAATTATTAAAGGACCCTTGTATGTTTTTTGAAGGAAAATTTCATGGAAGACAAAAAATAAAGGAATAAGAATCTTTTAACACTATCATGACATGATATTACTTGGTGCACATTGATGACAAAAGGATGATAGATGAGTTTTTTTTTTGTTTTTTTTTTTAATAAATCTGATTTATTTTTTTCCTAAATTTTAAGAAAATTGTAAAAAATCTTACGATTTGCGATCCGATACGATTCAACTCTTACTACAATTTACGATACGATAACGATTTTGACAACCTTGCTCATGATCACAATGGAGAAAACCAACCATTTAAGCAACAAGTGGATCCACCGAAGCTCTGTGGGGGGGTTTATGTAGCACAGTCGTATCATTCCTTCATTTTGTGGCCCCTGGATAGATAGATCGTTTAACCAAGTAGTCTGGCATTATTTGTGGTTGTTTTCTGGGTTTTTGTCGGTCGATTGTTTTGTCTTCCTGCTTTGCAACTCCTTCATTTTAATGAAATTCCCAGTTAATTGGGGAAAAAAAAAAAATCAATTTGATTTTGCATTGAAACGCACCCTTTAAGAGCTGAGAAAATGGTCTATGGAGAACAGGGCTAGACTCCGCTGCCTACTTAAGCCACTGTATTAATTTGTGGCAACTCATTCATGGGTCCAAGGCATGCTTGCACATCAATCCAGATTGTGAAAACCATGGCACCAATGTTGATGGAGATTAACCTGGAAATCATTCATCAGATTAGTGTTACATCTTATAGGTGGCCACAACTGGTCAATGTTGAAAAACAATGCGCAAATAAGATGGCTAAGGTCATCTATGTGTTAACGAACCCGAGTCCTCAATCTTGAGCTGGGTGATTTGGTTGTAGAGTTGGGTGCCTGGATGCACTATCGAACTGAAGCCATCATCAGTCTAGTGAAGTGGAAATAACCAAATTGTGATATCCTCAGCATTCATATTGAGATACCCACTCCAAACTGCAATTTGCGTTACTCTCGAATTGTGACTCGAGAGAAACACAACCGCAGTTAAAAAGGCTACTTGCCTCATTATCAATGCTCAGGAACACCCACTGATTTTGCTCATTTCTTCTCAATTAAAAAAGAATATTCTCATTTCAATCTGCTTGTGCATCCAAACTCAGCCTTTACCTCATGATTCTTGTTGTCCACGCTCTTCCATCTATTTCTTTTCTACCACAATTTGTCACTCCGCAAGCAGAACTGCCAACTCGCTGGACGCATAGAGTGATCAGCTTTCTGGGAAGTAATTGGAAGAGCTTACAACCAAGTCATTGCCAAGGTAAATGGACATGAACTCGTCCTAAAATAATATGACAGTAGATGGGCATCAGTCAGTGAAAAAGATGCATATGGATATTGTGAAGACATTACCATCAAGGCACAAACATCTAATAAGAGCACAAATCAAAGAAAAATCTGGTCATCTGTGCCAAAATTGTTGACAACTTGATTAATTACATGCCATGACAACTTGGTAACCACAAACTTCAGAAGTTTGTGGTTAAGTCCAACATGCCCTCTTATCAGGCACCCACCAAAAATGGTGCCATTAGGCAAAACTTATTCCGCTACCAATTAATGATGCAATGCAATTTACCAGAGATATAAGAACCAAAACTTACCCATTGGATGTTGTCAGCTTTACATCAGAAGGATCAATCGGCAGTCAAAATGCATTAGTTCCATCTCAAGAGCAAGGGAAAATCACCAAACTTCCCCAACGATAAACAATGGACCAAAAGCTTACTCTTGCTTTTAGTTCTAACCCCTCAGTCCCCATGTTTGGAGAAACATCCAGAAGAGTGTCGATCAATGAATTCGTGAATCATTTTCCTAGTCTTACCCTTGCTTTCCTGTGAGAATTTAAAATATATATAATAAAGATGACAGAATTTTAGGCATTTTTTCCCTTTTGTGTGTGTGCACACACTGTTTGCAGGACCACCCAGAAGAGCAACCATCAATTAATTCACGAATCATTTTCCCAATCGTACCCTTGCTTTTCCGAGAAATGGAAAAAAAAAAAAAAAAAAAAGAAAGATTAGATGACAGAATTTTACGTGCTTTTTCCCCTTGTGTGTGCGTGCACGTGTAGATGACGAGAAAAGCCGCTTCAGGAATCTGCTGCATTTCATTGCTTGCAAACATGTCAAAGAGTTTCTATTTTGGACAGGTTTCGGAGGGGGAGTGCTTGAAGGCCTTGCTTTTAAAAGGAATTTCAACTTCATGGGTGTATTTGGATGCTAAAATGAGACCAACTGTAATAACTCAAGTCAATAAAGAGGAAATAGTAAATGTGGGGCTTGCTGCACTACATTCATAATAAGGAACCAACCACCAAATTTCCACAAGGTTATTGAAAATGCATGGAATCAAATCACAGTTTGTTCTCACTATGAACCCTTTTTTTTTTCTCTTGGGTACATAGGCTAGACTCAAATTCGAGAATTCAATGTTGAAAGGTGCTCTGTGTACCATTAAGGTATGGTCTCGCTGTGAACTAAAAATGTTGCAACAGCCACTATGGTGAGCTCCTCTGTTGAATTGATTGATTGAAATTCAATTAAACTGAGTAGCCAACAGTGTGTATTGAAATGATGAGATAACGGAGATAAGGAGAAGGTTTGTCTTGTTCCGAGTAATGACAGAATGAAGCAGGCAGATGAACGATGTTCATGTTTGCAGGTAATTTTTCATGAACGCATCTCTATGAGGTTTTCTTTTTTCTTTCTTTAATTCATTTTCCTTTTTTTTCAACTTTCTTCTTCTTCTTCTCCTTCTCCTTCTCCTTCTTCTTTTTCACAGAGATGCAATTGAAACTAGATAAACAGATTAAAGCAAATGCACTACATGTTTTACTTTTACTTGTTTACAACATTGTGGCGGGTGGGTCCTTACTCATGCCTCGGTGGTAGACTCACAAGAGTTTCAACACAAGGTCATGGGTTCGAGGACCCATTGTGGTGTGAATGTGTGGTGTGAGTGTGTGTGTGTGTGTGTGTGTGTGAGAGAGAGAGAGAGAGAGAGAGAGAGAGAGAGAGAGGATCCAACATTTTGTTTAAGAGAGGAAAACAGAAGAATGGATCTTCATTAAGAACAAAAAGAACAGGAAAAAAAAAAATGCAACCAGGTGGCCCAACACAAAAGTCGCAAGCAGGAAAACCCCAACAGAATACAAACAGCAACCAAGCCCAAAAGATCAATGCCCCAGATCTTTCCTGTGGCCCCAGATTTTCAACTCCTCACAAGAAGTTCCTTCCTTAGCAAGAGCATCTGCTGATCTGACATGTTGCCACCTCTACTTGGAGCCAAGAGTAAAATTGCTCCGAAAAATCAAGAAATGAAGTGGAAAAAAATAAAAATAGACCATTTCGCCCCAATAAACCAGGACTTGAGTCTAATGTGAGATGTACGTCTGGAGGCTGGTGCACATGCCTCGGCCACATGAAACTTAAACCTCGTGCATTTATGCCTCAAGATATGACTCAAGGTCCCGACGCCATTTTCTATGCCTTGCCTTGGGATTAAGGCCTTGAGGCATGAGGTGCACATCTTTAAGAACAATGGCCCCACCTTGTAATTTTGGAATATTACCCAAACAACAATTACCTTGGCTATTCTTTAATTGTCTTGGACTCTTGATTTTTTACTCTTTCACTAGGCTAAGAATCCTGCTTTTTTTTTTTTGGAAAGGCAACTAAGAGACCTACTCACAAACAGAATCCCTAGACCTAAGTTGACTCTTTTTTTTTTTTTTTTTTTTTTTGGAAAAGTCTAGACATAAGTTAACTTTTGAAACATGTGATCAAAGAAACTGACTTAAGAATTTAAAATTTTACCTTAGGGAAGTTTCCTGACAAACTTTAACTGATGATACAAAAAGCTAGATAATTTCAGTAACCCAGTCCAGTAATATTCAATAAAACTTGAAGAAAAAAAAAAATGCAAAATCCCATGCTACAATAAGAACAGGAAATCAACTAGAACAAGAGGAAAAAAATATCTCTCGTTCCGGAAGTAGAGTTTTCACAAATAAGCAGAAACAGTCACAATAAAAATCCAGTTATAATTCTCAGTAGCATTAAAACATTGATCTCTTACATGTTCATAGACTAAAGATGGAGACTGATGAGATAGCTCTGAAGCCGTTTCGAAGAAACTTATTTCAAACCGTTCCGACTAAAACAGTCCTATTATATTGCAAAGCACCAGTGCCTAATAGAAAATAGAGATGATTATGAATAAACAACTCTTTTTCTATTATTAATTTAGGAAGTATTGCTGTAATAAAGCCCTAAAAAGCCCCCAACGATTACTAAAACAGACTTAAATTGGAACTTCTATAACCCACTTAGATGGAATTGACACCATTATTGCACAATAATTGCATGTCTGGATGAACCATGGTATTTTGACCATCCAATCCCACATTTGGGATCAGATTATTCTTTTGGAAAAACATTGTATTAAGTGAAACCTACGTTTGGTGGACCATAGAATTGTAATTGACGGACCGAATTCCACAACTGATGCCAATCACCTGTATGCATATGCAATTCAAATGTCATGTGTAAAGGTCGAATATGGATGGACGACGTGGATAAACACATGAATCAATATGGGGTCCACAGATGTAGTGGATTTCGAAATCCACCAAAAATCCTGCAGTATCTACTGTTGGGACTAGGTGATATGATACCTGGATTAATTCAATCCTTTCCGTCATTTCCAAACACGGCTGAAATTTGCATGGGACCAAATGCAATTCCACACTACCTAATCCCACGTTCCAAACAGAGGCCCTTAAGGACTTCCTAAAAATATTATCAGAAGTCACTCAAGTTCCTGAGAAATGAAAACTGTAACTCATTTCTCCTATTGCCTTAATCTGCTCCCACTAGAAACGCCAGAATTGTGTCAGAATGATTTCATGGTAATACGAGGATCCACCCAGCCATTCCCAGTTTTTTGTAGCCTCATTTGGGCCAGATTCCAAGCACTTCCGGCAGTTGTCATAGAGCTTTACTGCAGCAACTACACTCATTCTTAACTAAATTGAATTGAATCCAACAACTAACCAGTCCATAGTTTATCTCCATCTGCAAGGTACAACAACATTTATTTATTTACTTCTTCTTTTTTCTTGGGGTTTTGACATATAGCACCCTCCCTCCTGGGCCAAAGATAAACAACACCCTCCCTTATGCCTTTTCCTACATAACACCTTCCATTTCCAAATATGGTAAAAAACCACCCTGCTGTTAATTTTTTGGATGGAATTTTTTTTTTTTTTTTTTTAAATAAAACTATGGTTAGTTGGTAATCTTTTTAAAAATGACAATATTACCCCTCTCCAAATCCCACCCCCCAAAAAAAACCCTAAAAGGCTAACACTAACATCTCTTCTCCCTCTTCTCCCAAACCCAACCTTAACCTCTCCCAACTTAAGGGTAAACGGTTTTTTTTTTGTGGTCAACAATCAACTATGCAGCTATCGCATTGTTCTGTCTTGTTTTCCCCAACAGATCTTAATCATAGGGTGATCTTGGAAAGCAAAAGGGGTTATGTGGGAAAATTCATAAGGGACGGTGTTATTTGTCTTTGGGCCGAAAGGGAGGGTGCTACATGTCAAAAACCCCCTTCTTCTAATTTTTGAAGACTAAAGGTACAGCTACATTTAGAATGCCATAGATGAGCACTTGAATCTTAGTGCCCATCATGGGGCTCGCATTTGTTTTTTTTTTTAAAGAAAATAACAATATTTCATTAATGAAGATCTGAAGACTAAGGATAACAATGGCAAACTGCCTAGGCAAGAAACAACTGAAATGACAAGAAGAACCCAGCTAACTCAGTTAAATGAAGTTTAAACAGGGGAGACAAAAGATGCCAAAATGCTAAGACCCCCAGACACTACTAATCCTTGAGATTGACAAACACCTAAACTTAGATAGTGTGGCCGCCCAATCGGAAATGGAGCCAGTGTTGTCAAAATCCTACGATTTACAATTCATGATTTGAGTCGAATCTTAAGCAAATGATTTGAATCCCTTTTTATATGAATCCTACAATTTTATGATTTGAATCCTAGGATTTACAATTCAAATCCCGATTTATGATTCAAATTATAATTGTTCTCTTCTATTTTAAGCTTCACTTGGCTTTCAGTTTATGGTTTTAAATCGGTGGGGGCTTTAAGAATCATGTAGAAAACACCTTTGAAAAAAAAAAAGAATAGTTTAGAAAAGGTAAATTATTTTATTTTGTTCTTTGTAAGAGATTAAATGATATATATTTTGTTCAATGTCAAGTCATAATTTTTTTTAAAATGATTTCTTACTTATTATCTGGTCGAAACACCAAATTGATGTATGACCTATCTGGAATGTTATTATGGATGCTTACGATCATGTTGACTTACACGTATTGTGGAATGATGGTTAGAAATCAAAATATCTTTTTCTGTCAGTCTACAAAATCAAATGCTGATTTTCCAATGTGATTCTACATTCAACAAAGTCAACATGAACATAAATTATTAAAGGACCATTGTTGTTTTTTAAAGAAAAAAATCTTGAAAGACCAAAAAAAAAAAAACGAAGGAAAGATGAGAATCCTTTATCACTATCATGACATGGACTTGGTGCATATTGATTGCAAAAAGACGATTGATGAGTTTTTAATTTTTTCTGATTTACTTATATTTTTTATTTTTAAGAAAATCAAAAAAAAAAAAAAAAAAAAAAACTTACGATCTGCGAGACTATGAGATTTGCGATTCGATATGATTCAACTCTTAATATGATTTGTGATACGATAACAATTTTGACAACATTGAATGGAGACACTAATATTCTCTGAGGGCTTGGATGGGACTCCATGTCCTCAAAGATTCTGTTTTTTTTTTCCTCTCCTTCCATATTTCCCAACAAATAGCAAAAGAGACCAGCTTCCAAAGGATCTTGGAATCACCAAACATCAGGCCGGTACTCCAACTAATAAATTCATCTTCAGCCGATTGATTCCTCACACAGAGTAGTTAAACTTCTCAAGAACAGAATTCCAAATCTCTACCGCAACTGAGCAGTGGAGAAACAAATGGGCAGTGTCTTCTTCACTCAACTTGCACATAATGCATCTGTTTGGCATCCACATGCCACATTTTTGCAGCTTGTCAACTGTGAGGATCTTTTGTCTAATAGCAAGCCACATACATGATCATGGAGACTAGGAGGGCTGACAACTTCCACAAATAGGATTCAAACTTTGGTTTAGAGCTATGGTTCATTTGGCAACACATGGACTTAACAGTCAACTTCCCCGATCTTGTCCGATTTCCAGATTCTGCCGTCTTTCAGCTCTGGATGCAGTTTGACACCATTTAAGATGTATAAGAGGCCTGTGGATCATCCATTTCTTCATCCTTCAGGTTCCGTCTGAGAACAATATTCCAGGAAATGTTTTCCCCAGAGATCTCTGCGCGATCTTTAACTGAAACGTGCCTAACCTCCGCTAATCTTCACTTTACAGTCTTGGCAACCTAATAGCAAGAGAGCTGCTATCTATCCATCCTCCAAAATAAGTGTGGATTCACCACTGTTGACTGAGAATTTACATCCTTCGAGAAGTCTTTCCCCACTGTTTGAAGGATCCCTCGATCCTACAATATCCTTCCAAAACTATGTCGCTTTTGTTCTCCTCTGGATGCCAGGATCCCCCCCACAAAAGGGATTAATAGCCTCGCTTCTAGGATGAAAGCCTCTTATCAATTCTTTCAAGAACCAGGTCCCACATAGCTCTGCAAGAACCGCTGGATCCCAGTGGCAGCCCAAGGTATGACAACGGAAACTCTTGGATCTTACAGCCCACCAACGGTCTAGCCCTGCTAACCTCAATTCCTGCCATTGAACTTTTGCTTAGATTAACTTTGAGATCCAAAACCATCTCAGCATCTAACGAGGAGCTTGGCATTCTTCACTTCCTAGACGAAGCATTACAGAAAACCATTGTATTATCTGCGAACTATAAATGGGATAATGATAGACTTCCTATCCTGAAGCCGTGGATCATACCACATCTTTCCCCTCTCACAAAAAGACTGCTCAACCTTCTGCGACCAAAAGGAAGAGGTGGAGATAGGGGATCCCCTTGTCTTAAGATCACTCAAGCTGCTGAACAAGCCAGCTGGAGAGCCATTAATCAAGATGGAAAAAATGGGCTGAAGAGATGCATTCCACAATCCATCCCCACCAAGTGCTCTTGAAACCCATTCTTGGTCAGCATATAATCCAGGAAACCCCAGTCAACTCCATCATAAGCTTTTTCCATATCCACTTTGCAGACAATCCCTAGAACTTTGGACAACCTTCTAGAATGGATGAATTCATTAGCCAGTAGAATACCACCCAAAATCTGACAGTCTTCAACAAAAGCATCCTAAAAGGGAGAGATTAGGAGATAAATAAACTTTCTTCAATCTATTGGCCAGAGTCCTGGCTAAGACATACATAAACTTTCTTCAATCTATCGGCCAGAGTCCTGGCCAAGACCTTCTAAATGCATCCCACCAGGCTGATGGGTCTGTATGCTCTTTGGCCTCTTGCTTCTTCAGGATTAAACAGAAAGGGTCACGTTCAGGCTCTTATTGAGGCGGCCTCTTCTGAAAAGCTCCCCAAACACTTCCAATAGATCTTGCTTGATGAAATCCCAGCATCTCTAGAAGAAAGCAATGGTAAAGCCATCAGCTCCTGGCACTTTATCCATCACCACTTCTGTCAGAGCGCCCTTGATCTCCTCTTTATTGGACAGGCCTTCAAAACCGAGAACAGTGTCTTCAAAGAGGGATCTGAATTGAAGGCCATCGAGAGTTGGCCTACACAAAACTTCCTCAAGAGTACAGATTTTTAAAAGATTCTGCGCCGGCTTCTTGAATGGCTTCTCTCTCTTTTATCAGCTTGCCGTCAATTGAAAAAACTTTTAATGGAATTCTTCCACCTCTTGACATTGGCCAGATTATGGAAAAAAGCTGTCTTGAAATCTCCCTCTTTCAACCATCGCACTCTGTTTATTTGTCTCCACACTAATTCTTCTTGCCACACCAAGAATTTCCACTCACTTCTAAGCTCCACCGTCTCTAGTCTTTCACACTGGCCTATATTCCCTGTCGTCTTCCTTGTCAATCTCCACAATGTGCATTTGGATATGATCTGACTTTTCAGCTTCAATTACCTTCAACTCCTTAGCCCATTCTTTCAGGTTAGCTTTGATTGGCTGCAACTTTTTACAAAATCTATAACCAGCCCATCCCACTGCATTAATGGCATGTTTTTCAAACTTGAAGGGTCTGAGCCCCGAATAGGTAACACTATCATCCAGGAGGCTTGGATTGTGGTCAGAGGTAGGCTTAGAAAGGATGGTCTGGCTGAAATTAGGAAAGTGTTTCCCCCATTCTCTATCCATCAAGAATCAATCTAGCCTACACATTAATTACTGGATTTTCTTGATGGCTAGGCCATGTGGAAAGTTCCCCTTCAAAAGGAAGATCCAGCAATTCACGACAACGAATGAAATCTTTGAAGTCAGAAATACCTTTCAATAATATTCTCGAACTGCCTAGAGTTTCTAATGTGAATTTGATGATGTTGAAGTCTCCCCCTAGACAACTGGGCTATGCCATCGAGCTCTGATGCTATCTAGCTCTAGCCATAAGACCTCTCTGTGGGATCCCTCCGAGGGACCACAGATATTTTAAACCATGAAACTCTTGCTGAAAGACAAGTCTTCAAAACAGACAGAGGGAACTTACCCCCTGCAGAACCTACTGCAGGTTTAGCAGACCAACTAAAGTTGCTAGAACCCCAAACTTACCTTACCAGCTCATCGTCGATGTCCTGCATTTTGGACTCTTGGATGGCAATGATCTCTGCTTTTCTTTTCCACCCCAACCGTCTGATTGCCTTTCTTTTACTGGGTGAGCCACACTCCTAATATTCGACAAAACAATCTTCATGAGGAACATTTTTGTTCCCGCCCTTGATGATGCCTCCTGATTTCCAGTACCCCTTCTGGACAAGGATATCCTTTCATAGTTCACTTCGACCTTCTCTATTTGGCTCTGAAGATCCCCCCTTTTCACCCTCGAAGCATCATGTCATCATCCCTCACCTCGAGAGGATCAAGCATCTCCTAACGATTTCAATTCAAGCCTCCAGTTGTAAGACCCAAGCATATATAAATAATATGAGAAGCATAGATGGATACCGATAGGAAATATGTCACAACATTGGAAAGCATAGATTTCTCATATTATTTCCTCCGTTAACCTCCTATATCCAGTTGCCATATACCACAAGTAAAAAATAATATGAGAAGCATAGATAAATATATCAGAACATTGTAAATAGTTTTTAAATATAAGATTTTTGTATGCTCACTTATTACCCTTTCAAAAATTGATTTAGAATATATTGATGCAGACATCACACCTTTCAAAGTCTATCAATGTCGGAGGCGAGCACCTATCTCGCTATGGTTTGACGACACGTGAGGAGCATGTGGAGGGCAGAGTGGAGCGAACAGAGCAGTAGAAAGACCAGATAGACCTTCGGTCGACCCAGGACCGAAGGAAGGGGGGGTCGAGATTACGAGCAATTTGTAATCTTGACGTCTTCGGTCGACCGAATGCAGGTCTCGATCGACCGACGACCGGGCGCAGATTTTTGCAGATTTACGCGATTTTTCGATATTTTTAGGTTTTGAGGTACTTTTGTCATTTTGTTAATTCGGAATTATTAATAGGGCTGAGCACTAGACTCTTTTGTTAATTGCTTTTAATTATTGAATTAAGAAAACCTTTGGTGGCTATTCTCTCCTTCTCCTTGGTGGATCTTCTTCTCCTTCATCTCTCTTCTTCTCTCCTTCTAATCTATTTCTTCTCATTGTTCTTCTTCTCAAGGTAATCCTCTTATCTTCATCTTTTTCTGCATCTTTCATCTCACCTTTCTTCTTCAAACCCTAATTCAATTATCTTGAGATTTGTGATTCCCTTAATCCAGAAATCCCCAAATTTCCTAGATTGGTGAACTCACGTGGATAATTGGATAAGCCATGCCAGACCAAAAGTTCCATTTTTCGCTGGATCCAATCCACGCAAGGAATTGACATCCTTACTACTTGTTTGTGATGAATGGCTTTAATCATTGGATGGTTCTCTTGTCTAATGCTTGGTTTATTATGCACATGATGAATGGATGATTTTATTGTTACATGTTTCCGCCCTCTTGTAGTTTCCGCATGCATTTAGGGTTAAATTAGGTCATCCTGCATCAAATTTTGGTATCAAAGCTTAGGCTCTTGCATGAGTTCATCATAGATCGAGTTATCTAAGTTTAACGTTCATTTTTTTTTTTAATTGCGTTAGTCCAGGTTAGTCTGAAATTTTTCTAGATTTGCGTCTTCATTGATTTCAAGTCTGAATTCTCAGATTGATGCATCATCATCGATTTAGAGTCATCTCATTCATATTGTAAGTCACCCAATCCATAGAGTTGTGTTTAAGCAAACCTAGGACAAGTCTTACCTTGTATGCCCACGAGAATCAGAAGAGGTTTCAAACTACACCCTATCATGAGTAACGAGCAGATATCTCAATTGATCCAAAGGATAACCACCCTGGAAACGACAAATAAGAATGACATTGCTCAGTTAGGCACCCAAGTCACCACCACCATGAACAGATTAGAGCGTTTAGAAGTGTCTCAGCATGAAAACCCCGACATTGGGGGCAATGATCAATCCCAAGTGGGAGGAGCCGTTGAGGAACAGGCCCATGTGCGCGGTAGAGGTCGTGGGGTAGGTCATGGTGGGGCGCGAGATCCGCAACCCACATACGAGTATCAGGACCATTATGATCCTGATGATAAAGTGTTGAAGAGTGTGAAAGTAGAGGCCCTGAGCTTTGATGGGCGTCCTGACCCGAAGGCATTCCTTGACTGGTTAGCTGACATGGATCACTACTTCGAGTGCTATGATATGTCGGAAAATCAGCAAGTGTATTTTGCCAAGATGAAGCTTGTGGGTCAAGCTAAGTTGTTTTAGGCCAACATAGAGCGAAAAATCGATAGGGCTAGAGGAGCCCCAATCGCACATTGGGAGGAGATGAAGGAGTTATTGAAGGAGAAGTACCTTCCTCTCTCCTACCGACAGAAGCTCATTGATCAGTGATAGTCCTTACGCTAAGGGTCAATGTCAGTCGCTGAATACATCGCCAACTTCGAAGAGTATATGATGCGATGTGAGATCCAAGAAGATCCTTTGGTGACGCTTTCGAGTTTCAAGGCGGGTCTTCGCTTGGATCTTCAGCGCGAGCTTTTGACTTGCCTAATTACTGACTTGGACGAAGTACCGGGTTGTACAGGGGTTGGAGCAATATTTGAAGTCTCCTGTCATTCGATGCTTTGAGTCCCGAGAATCTAATGTTAGAGCTGGTTCCCAGGGGGACTACGTCTAACGTTGGCAGTCAGCCCAAGGTACAGGTGAATGTATTGCCTAAGCCTAGGGATGATAAGGGCACAAGTGTCCTTGGTGCTGATTCCAGTGGGGGAAGTCAGGTACGATGTTTTGAATGTGAGCATGTTGGTCATATCGCAAATCAGTATCTAATGAAGAACCGTGGATGAGCCTTAGTCATAGGCAAATCCAATGAGAATGCGAATGACCTGGGTGATTATGAAGTCAAAGAATATCTCCTTGAAATTAGTGTTAGCGATTACGAAGAGGAAGAAGTCGAAACTATTCCACTAGCCGTAGTTAGATGTGCCCTAGCGCAAGCCAAGGAAAGTGATGATTAGCGCAGGAACACCATCTTCTACACCTTCATCAAAAGCGGTGACAAGAATTGTAAACTCGTCGTGGATAGTGGAAGTTGTACTAATGTGGTTTCACCTAGCACGGTCACTCAACTGGAGCTAAAGCCAGTCCCACATCCTCAACCCTACAATGTTTCATGGGTTGACAAATCCTCTATGCTAGTGTTCTAGCAATGTCTAGTCCCCGTCCAAATCGGCTCATACATAGACATGCTGTGGTGTGATGTTTTACCTATGGACATAGGTCACATCCTCCTGGGTAGGCCATGGTTATTTGATCGAGATGTCACGATTCTCGGCGGCTCAAATGTGTGCACGTTCATACATGAGGGCAAGAAAATCAAGAGAAATTTGTTGCCACCCAAGAGCACCATGGACAAAAATAGAGATGTGAAGTCAAGTGAATCTTAGAAAGAATAGAGGAAATCCAACTCGAGGTCCCTCCATATCACAAATGCGAAAGAATTTGTGGAGACTGAGGAGGATTCGACGATGTACATCTTAGTGGCTAGAGAAATTACACCTTAGGTTTCTCTGAGTTACCCCCTGAGGTGACGCCGATTCTAGAGAAGTACAGAGATGTGTTCCTTGAAGATTTACCGGATGAGTTGCCACCAGTGCGAGACATTCAACATGCCATTGATCTCGTCCCGGGGTCAACTTTACCGAACCTTCCTCATTAACGGATGAACCTGACAGAGCACGCAGAATTGAAGAGGCAAGTAGATGAGCTCCTGCACAAGGGTTACATCCAAGAGAGTATGAGGTCATGCGCCGTACCTGCATTGTTAACGCCAAAGATGGTACGTGGCAGATGTGTGTGGACAACCGAGCCATAAACAAAATCACGGTCAAGTATAGGTTCCCAATACCTAGGCTTGATGAAATGCTCGACATAATGGCCAGGTCCACCATCTTTTCAAAAATAGATCTCAAAAGTGGCTATCAGCAGATTCACATACGCCCAGGTGATGAATGGAAGAAGGCCTTCAAGACGAAGGATGGGTTGCGTGAGTGATTGGTCATGCCTTTTGGCCTGACTAATGCACTCGATACTTTTATGTGAGTGATAACACAGGTCTTGAGACCTTTCATGGGCAAGTTCTTAGTAGTATATTTTGATGATATCTTGATCTATAGCACCACTAAAGAGCTGCACCTTAACCATCTGAAATAAGTCTGTAGCATTCTTAGGACCAAAAAGTTATACACTAACCTTAAGAAGTGTTCCTTTATGTCAGATCGAGTCATATTCTTAAGGTTTATTGTGTCGTCCGCTAGGATGCGTACAGACCCAGAAAAAGTTAAAGCGATTGTTGATTAGCCTAAACCGAAGAATATTCATAAAGTGCAAAGCTTTCATGGCTTAGCAACCTTTTACCATCGGTTCATCAAAGGGTTTAGCACGATTATAGCTCCTATCACTGAGTGCATGAAAAAGAGAGAGTTCGTGTGGTCCAAAGCCACAGTTAAGGCTTTTAAGGAGATAAATGGCAGAATAATAGAAGCTCCGGTCATGCGTCTTCCTAACTTTTCTAAAGTCTTCGAAGTAGCATGTGATGCGTCAGGTGTTGGTATAGGAGTCTTAAGTCAAGAAGGTTACCCAGTAGCATATTTCAATGAAAAACTGAACGAGGCGAAGCAGAGATACTTCACCTATGACAAAGAGTTCTATGCGGTAGTGAAGTCCTTGACATTGGCGTCATTATCTCCTACCGCAGGAATTCGTCTTATTCTCAAATCACGAGGCCTTGAGATATTTAAATTTCCAGAAGAAGCTTAACCCAAGGCATGCTAAGTGGGTAGCGTTTCTTCAGGAATACTTGTTTATCCTTAAACATAAGGCCAGAATCGAGAACAAACCAGCCAATGCCCTTAGCTGGAGAGTGGCTTTGCTCAATTCCTTAGAGTGTAGATATCGTCAGTTTTAAGCAATTGAAATATGAGTATCCCATGTGTCCAGATTTTGAAAATATCTACACGTCACTCTCTAGTAATCAGCGTAGTATAGGAGAATTTGTCCTTAAAGATGGTTTCCTTTTTAAAAAAGATCGCCTCTGTATTCCCCGCACTTCCCTCCGCGATTTTCTCGTTTGAGAGCTTCATTCGGGAGGAATAGCTGGCCATTTTGGTCGGGATAAAACCATTGCCCTCGTAGAGGACCGCTTCTATTGGCCAAGTCTCAAGCGAGACGTCGTCAAAATTTTAGGGCAATGTCGTACTTATCAACTAGTAAAATAGAGAAAGCAGAACACTAGGTTGTACATACCATTGCTAGTGCCCCATGCATCGTGGCAAGACATTAGCATGGATTTTGTGCTTGGGCTTCCCAAGACAATAAAAAAGCATGATTCCATTTTTGTGGTTGCTGATCGTTTTTCAAAAATGGCGCACTTTCTCCTCTGTTCTAAAACATCAGATGCGTCTAATATAGCTCGAGTCTTTTTTTATGGCGTGGTACATTTACATGGGTTGCCTAAGATCGTAGTGTCTGATCGAGATGTGAGATTTACTAGCTATTTTTGGAAGACACTATGGCACATGATGGGCAATAGATTGCAGTTTTCTACTGCATACCACCCCCAGACAGATGGCTAAACTGAGATGGTTAACTAGAGTCTTGGAAACTTATTACGATGCCTTGTAGGTGAACATGTCAAGACTTAGGATTTAATTTTTCTTATAGCAGAATTTGCATATAACAGTTCCGTCAATAGGTCTACGGGTATGTGTCCTTTTGAAATAGTGAGTGGTTACAAGCCTAGAATGCCCATAGATTTATTACCAATGTTAGTTACCCAAAGATCATCAGAGTCAGCCGATGCATTTTCCCGTCATATTCATGACTTGCGTTCAAATATTAGGAGGCGGATCAATGTAAGCAACGAAACTTATAAACATTCAGCTGACTTGCATCGTAAAGTTCAAGAATTTCTTGAGGGAGACTACGCAATAGTTCGAATAAGGCAAGAACGGTTTCCCCAGGGTGCCGTAAGGAAATTATAAGCACGCGGTGCTGGACCATTCAGAGTCTTGCAGAAAATTGGGTCCAACGCGTACATGATAGAACTTCCACCAAGCATGGGAATCAATCCAACATTCAACATGGAGAATCTGGTCCCTAGCCCAAACCCTCACCTAGACCCTGCATCCCATACTTGGCCATATTCAGAATTTGCTTCTCAACCTACTACACTTATACCAATCATACCTAAGAAAAGAGAAAAGATTGAAAGGATTGTGGATGAGGAGATTGTTTCCACAAGAGATGGAGGCTTCCAAAGGTACTTGATTAAGTGGAATAACAAGCTATCATCTGATTGTACATGGCTCATAGGCAGAGTTGCAGCAACTTGATCCAGACTTATTGGAAAGGCAGAAAAGTTTTAACTCACCGGAGTCGAGCTCTTTTCAGCCAAGGAGAGTTGATGCGGACATCATGCCTTTCAAAGTCTATCAACGTCGAAGGCGAGCATTACCTATCTCGCTATGGTTTGACGACACGTGAGGAGCATGTGGAGGGCAGAGTAGAGCGGACAGAGCAGCAGAAAGACCAAAGAGACCTTCGGCTGACTGAAGGAATCGTTGGGTCAACCGAAGGAGAGGGGGGGTCAAGATTATTGCCCGTAATCTTGACCGAAGGCAGGTCTCGGTCAACCAATGACTGAGCGCAAATTATTGCGGATTTACACGATTTTTCAATATTTTTAGGTTTTGAGGGTACTTTTGTCATTTTGTTAATTCAGAATTATTAATAGGGCTGAGCTCTAGAATCTTTTGTTAATTGCTTTTGATTATTGAATTAAGAAAACCCTTGGTGGTCATTCTCTCCTTCTCCTTGGTGGATCTTCTTCTCCCTCATCTCTCTTCTTCTCTCCTTCTAATCCCTTTCTTCTCACTGTTTTTTTCTCGAGGTAATCCTCTTGTCTTCATCATTTTCTACATCTTTTATCTCACCTTCCTTCTTCAAACCCTAATTCAATTCACTTGAGATTTGTGATTCCCTTAATCCAGAAATCTCCAAATTTACTGGATTAGTGAATTCACTGGATGATTGGATGAACCATGCCAGACCGAAAGTTCCATCTTTTGCCAGATCCAATCCACGCAAGGAATTGACATCCTTACTACTTGCTTGTGATGGATGGCTTTAATCATTGGATAGTTCTCTTGTCTAATGCTTGGTTTATTATGCACATGATGAATGGATGATTTTATCGTTATATTTTTCCGCTCTTTTGTAGTTTCCGCATGCATCTATAGTTAGATTAGGTCGTCATGCATCATATATCTACTTAGTTTCTTCAAACATAGTTTAAACAGCAGAGGCAAGTGTGAACTAGAAAATCTAAAAGTTCTAAATAGATTCCATTGGGCCATATTTCATTTATTTCATCTATCAATACCCTTGGTGATGGGTTCTTGCAAAACAAGAAAGGATTTTTCGAGGTGGGGGGGGCAAGGCGGGGAAGGGAAGAAATACATGTTTCAAAAAACTATCATGAACAGAATACATGGATTGAGTACTGATATATAAAATTAGCTTATTGAAGTACAAAATAGATAAGAAGTCTAAAAAAGAAATGAAATGGGGAAAAAATAAAGCCTCAATGCACATCGACATGGATTCAAATACCAACACCATGACTTCACATCATACTCACCGTATGATTTTCCTGACATATGAATCAAAATAAGGGGCAACATAATTCCTTTCTTCATTGGACTTATCCATCTATGCTTCAATTCACTTCAAGAGACAAAACTTCAGTCAGTGGATCAAAGGCTGGTCAACTCTATATGGAGTAGAAGATCGAAAGAATGGATGGTGTGAGAGGCGGATGGCTCAGCTGGAGGAATTCTAGTCATATGGGATTCAAATATATGGGCAAAAGAGGACAGTTGGACAGGGAAATTCTCGATTTCAGTGGTGTTATGCGATATATCGTCAACTTATTGATGGGTGTACCTCTGTTTATGGGCCGTCGACTCCAAGGTTTAGAGCTCTTCCATGGGAAGAACTGACAAAGTGTTGAAACAAGTGGAACTTGTCATGGTGTGTGGGAGGTGACTTTAATGTAATTAAATTCTCATACGAAAAATCTAATGGGAGTCAGATTACTCATAGCATGAAAGACTTCTCAGAATGGATATCTAGGCATAAATTGGTGGATTACCGATGGGAGAGGTGAAATTTACTTGGTCAAATGGGCAGGCTAAAGCAATAAAATCAAAATTGGATAGATTTCTTGTTTCATCAGACTGGTTAGAAAAATATCCTTTGATTCATCAAAGAGGCTGACCAAAACCTGTATCCAACCACTGCCCGATATTTCTAGAGATGAATGAGAAGGATTGGGGTCCCCACCCTTTCAGATTTGAGCTTGCATGACTATCAGTGGAATGTTTTTCAGACAAAATTAGAGAAAGGTGGTCCTCATTTGAAGTGGAAGGATATGCGGGATTTCGGCTTTTTCATAAATAAAAAATGCTCAAATCAAAAATACAGATTTGGAAAAGGAGGTTTGGAAGGCTCGTGAAGATGAATTGCTAAGGCTTCTACAAGATATCCAAGCTCTTGATATTAAGGATGAAAGTAGGAAAGTATTCAAATCAAAATATAATGCCAGACTTAGAGAGAAGGAAATTAAATGGAGACCAAGATCCAGAGCAACTTAGTTGAAAGAGGGCAACGAGAATACAAAATTCTTCCATGCAGTGGCAAGTGCACAGGCTTAGGTCAACAAAATTTCAAGTTTGGTAGTGGAAGGGGAAAGAATTGAAGGCAAAGATAATGTATGTTTGTCTACAATCAAGTTCTAGAAAGAGTTGCTTCAAAAGGAGGATTGGGTGAGGCCCTCTCTCAACAATCTCTCTTTTGCTTCTCTATCTTTGTCGGCAACCCTCTCTTTGGAAGAACCAGTTTTGGAAGACCAGTTTCGGAAGAGGAAATCAAAAAGGCAATTTCGAAGTTAAGAAAGGATAAAGCTCTTGGCCCAAACGGCTTCCCCATTGCCTTTTATCAGAAGTTTTTGGAGATGCTTAAAGTTGATCTGGTCAGCTTTATTAAAGAGTTCTTTGAATCAGGTCACTTAGCTACAGAATTTGGGTCACCGTTTATTGTTTTAGTTCCCGAGAAAGAAGGGGCAGGTCAAGTGCCTGTTCACCTAGCTGGTTGATGCCTTGGCGTTTTAAACGGCAGGTCTCAGGTTCGAGACATAGTAACTGCACCAATGGGTGCATTGTGTGACTGACCGTGTGGGTGTGTTGCGCAACTAGCAGGGTGGGTGCGTTGCATGACTAACAGAATAAAGATTCACCTTTCAAAAAAGAAAGAAGGGGCAGAAAGCCTTAAGGGCTATAGGTCAATTAGTCTCTTAGGGGGTCCGTATAAGATTTTGGCAAAGATTTTGGCCTCCAGGTTCAGCTTGGTTCTTAATGATGTGATCTCCAAAGCTCAAGGGGCATATAGTGCACTTATTGCTCACGAGTGCATCAATTCTTGGAAAAGGAAAGGTAACAAGGGTATTGTGTGTAAGCTAGATATTGAAAAGGCTTATGATCATGTCGATTGGAAGTTTCTTCATTATATGTTAATGCAGTTGGGATGTGGAGTCAAATGGAGGAATTGAATATGGGTATGCATTTGCTCGGCTAAATATTCCTTCTTGATTAAGGATTTTTTTCCTCATCTAGAGGTTTGCAGCAGGGTGATCCATTATCCTCATATCTATTCGTGGTGGTGATGGAGGTTTTTGGAAGAATGATTGATCAGGGGATGGCAGTGGGTCTAGTGGAAGGCTTCTCTGTGGATAACTCTGATTTTCAAATTTCTCACTTGCACTACGCAGATGATACGTTGCTTTTGAGTGTGGTAGACGATTGGAAAGTTGATAATCTCAAAATAATTATAAACTGCTTTGAAGTGGTATCAGGCTAAAAGATTAATATGGGCAAGAGTGAAGTGTTGGGGCCTGGGGGTGGGGTTTGAAAAGGAGATGACTGAGGCTTTCGTAGCACAATTCGGATGTAGGGCAAGCTCTTTCCCTTCCTTCCTTGGGTCTTCCATTATGTATAAGGAAGCCAGCTAAACATTTATGGGATAAAGTGATAGAAAGATTCGAAAGGAAACCATCATCTTGGAGTGCCAGGTTCTTATCTTTGTGGGGTAAGCTGACTTTGATAAAGTCAGCAATGTCAAATCTTCCAGTGTATTTCACGTCAATTTTTAAATGTCCGAAATCGGTTGTTGGGAAGTTAGAAAAGCTCAAGAGGAATTTTCTTTGGAGAGACTCGGTAGAAAAACAAAGTTCCATTTGATAAAATGGGAAGAAGTGTGTAAGCCAATGAGCCAGAAGTGCAGGGGTTCGCGATTTGGAAGCTATGAACAGGACATTGATAGGAAAATGGGTCTGGAGGTTTGGGGTAGAAGAAGGAAGTTTGTGGAGAGAGGTTATTAGTAGGAAATATGGAGTGGAAGACGGGGAAATGGATAAAAATATCGTCTCTATATAGATCATCCTCATTATGGAAATCTGTGCATTGAATGAAAGAAGAGGTTTTGGAAAATGTGGGTTACTCACTCCGGAATGGCAAGAAGATACAGTTTTGGGAAGACGTGTGGATTGGGAGTCGGAAGCTGAGTTCCCTTTTCGCTAGATTAGCAGGCATTGCCTCTGATCCGTGATGAAGAAGTCATATGGGTCCCTAAGTGTAGAAGAAATCTCTATGATGAAGAGTTGGAGGAGTTTCTAAGGTTGCCATAGCTACTTGCGAGTCAACACCCTAAACCTTCGGAGGAAGATACTTTGTTGTGGCTTATTGACAAGTCTGGCAGGTTCTCGGTGAAGTCATTGTATAAGAAACTAGTGGATGGACATGAGGTTCAAATGGAATGTCACACAGGTTAAGTATAGCACTACAGAGCTCCATCCAAGGTGGCAGCTTTCGCTTGGTTGGTGGACAGGAAAAAGGTTATAACAGTTGATAACCTTCAAAGGCGCGATATGATAATCCCAAATGTATGTCTTCTTTGTTATAAAGTTGAGGAGTCAGTTGATCACTTGTTTATCGATTGTGCATTCGCGTCCGTAATTTGGAATGGGTTCTTTTCCCTGTTCAGAATGTCATGGGTTAACCCGAGATTTCTGGACCACTTCTTGTGGGCTCATGGAGGAAGAGGAAGTAAACTTGGGAAATAAATGTGGCACTTAAGTTTTTGGCAAGTCTTTAGAGTACATGGTTGGAGAGATGACCGACGTTTTAAGAATCGTAGGGGTTGCCCGTTAGAAAGTTTTCAAAAGGGCAAAGCAGTTTACTATCGAATGGGCGGTTGCGGTGAATATTATGCTTGTTGACCAAGTTCCTATTTCTGCATTGTAAAGTATTTGTATAGTTTTGCATAGAATTTTGCTCTTTTCTTTTTCCTTTGTTTGCTTCTGTAGTTCTCTGCTTTCTTTAATATTTTTTTATTATCGTCTCAAAAAAAAACAAACGATAGGAATTTTTTTATTTTTTAATGGTCTCGACAAGCCAAAACAAAGAAAAGGAACATATTACTGTAAATTAATACAAATCCTTTAATTTAACACACATGGAATCAACTTTTTACTCTATATCTAAGCCAAATGCTAATAAAGGGAAGAGTTCTTCATAGAAACATTGGAGAGATCACGATCATCCATAGACTTAATACAAGAGAACCACTCTAGCACAAAAAGATGAGCATTCAATAAAACCTCCTCCACGTTGGAAGCTTCATTACAAAAGCATCTCCCATTTCTTTCTCCCCAAATAGCCCATAGGGAGGCTAGAAGAACACGACTAGTGATGCTTCCTAGTATTCATAATGAGGAAGTAAACCTCAATATTGCAGTTAGGTTCCCCTCAAGTCCAACTTAAAGTAACATACGTTGCAATTTTGGAAACCAAAACCTCAGTATGAATGCTAAGGAAATGCCAAGTACCCTTAACAATATGAATGCTAAGGAAATTACAATTAGATTATTCCAGTTCATTAGACTAGTAATTGCAATTGAACCATTACTATGGTACGTACAATAAATGTTGGCAACTCCACGAAGAAATCTAAAACATGGGAGAAGTTTCTGTGCACATTGCATGCTCGGGGAGCAGTTTCAAAAAAAAAAAAAAAAAGCTTGTTTGGGGAGCATATATCTTCCACCATCCAAAAATAGTGGGTGGGAACCCTAACATGCATTTTTCTTTTGGAAATTGAATCTTGACACACATTTCAAAATGGACATTCGAAAATTTTTAAATTAAAAACGCTGCTAGATACCTGCCAACCATCCTTATATGGAAAGAGATAATGTTATGATGACTCTCAGAGCTCATTGTGTATTGAAGTCATGCACTTGTGCCCTTTACATATACATACATACATATGGGTTTTGCTAACAACCCCACCTTCATGGGGACATTAGAAATGTCCCCAAAGCTTTTAAATGACACGTGATGACCTATCGTCGATTTGAACCATTCATGCATTCCAACATCTACAAGCAAGGCATGGTGCAAAAGTCACGCCGATTTCATATCTTAAACATCCGATCAATTGCATGGAAGGTGGACAGTCAAGATTGAGGGGAGAAACAAAATAGGTCCAATCATCATCTTGAATAATCTATTTGATAGATCCCACTTTCTATAGCTTATGATTCCAAAGTAGCACTTTGGTTTGCTTATTCTAACCATGTGATTTATGGCTCTAAAACAACGAACGTGTGTGTGTGTGTGTGTGTGTCTCCGCTCCTGGTAACCGACGTAGTGCTAAGTCCATTAAGTAGTTTAGGAAGGACAACTGAAAAGAACACAAAAATTCAAATGAGAGTAAAATCATGAAGAATTTTTCATTTGTATTTTTACCATACAAAGCACATATATAATCTTCTTCTTTTTCACATCATCACGTTACCTTCGACAAAACCAGTGGTTTAGGAGGGGAAAGGGACCTAATTTCAGGGGCAGAACTAGGAAAAAGAGTATTAAGCTTGTGCATAAGGATGTCAGCCCGTGATGGAATCTCATTTAGAGGGAATTGCTGAACAATCGGTTTCTTAAACCACTCCAAAACAGAATCTCCCGGGCTCCTCAAAACAACCTTACTAACCTCAAATGGAGACTCTACTGAACATAGAATCTGTGCGACGACGATCTTCAAAGTTGGCCCTGTAACTAGTTTTATCCGTCTAGGGACAACGCCATAATACAGCATCCTCTTCCGAAACCTATGGAGGGTGTGTATAACGGCAATAAGAGCGGCTCCAACGGATAAGCTTCGGACATCCAGGGACCATGCTATATGCTGATCAAAGACTATGGCCTTGGGGAAAAGCTTATTCTCGTACGCAACTTTCCACACACAACGTGCCCGGTTTATCTGCCCCATGAGAACGAGGTAGTTGAGTAGCACATTAACAAAGTATCTGGCAGCACCTTCCTCCAGCTCATAATCAATGCCCTGAAAGAATTCCCTTACAAAAGACAGAACTAGCTTCTTCCGTTGTTCTGGCCCAGTAAAGAGCCCGCACATGAACGAGTGGGCCTTATGCTTTGTCGCACTCAAAATCGACATTATATGTCTCTCATTCTGCTCCTCCTGGCATCTTACAAGATGGGCCAGGATCGATGTGTAGAGTATGAGATCGACCTTGGCCGCAGACCCCACATACATCTCAAGGAGGGGCTTAGCAGACTCGTACAGTCCATTTTTCATGCACGACTCAAACAGCTGCCGGATGATGAAGTTGTTTGTCCTAATCCCAGATGCACCCATGAAACGTAGCCACCTAAAAGCGAGATCGACGGACCCATCCTTGATATAAATCATCAGAATATCACTAGCATTCACATCGACGGGAAATCCCACAGCCTTCATCTCAAGCAAAATCTTGGCTGCAACATCCACAAGCTTCTTATTTGCAAGAACCGACAACAGAGACGTGTACGTGCTCAGACCAGGCCTCAAACCCGCATTAGTCATTGAATTGTAAAGCTTCATGGCAGAATCGACTTGACCGGAAGCAGCATGCATCTCAAGGAGACAGGAATATGTGGAAGGGGTCGGCAAAAATCCTGACCTCTCCATATCGGAGAAAACCGACATTGCAACTTCAAGCTTCCCTGACTTCGCATGAGATTCAACAATCATCGTATACAACCCAAAATTAGGCCTAAAGCCAGCCTTCTTCATCTCGTCCCAAAGCCTCACTGCAGTATCGAGCTTCCCCGCCCTAACAAATGACTCTACCAAAGAGACATACATGGTTGCCGATGGCCTGAGCCCAGATGCCTGCATTTCCATGTACACCTTCATCGACGTATCTAACCTCCCGGCTTTCCCCATTGAATCGACAAGGGAGGCAAAGATGGTGAAGCTCGGGCGAAGGCCTGTGTCTTTCATTTCCCCAAAGAGCTTGAAAGCAGCATCGAGGCGTCCAGATTTCGCAAGGCTCGGTATCATCAGCTCATACGTCGAGTCATCCAATCTACATGTGGATTCTTCCATGGCCTCATAGATCTCAAATGCCTTATAAGGAAGACCCTTATTCAAGAATAATGTTATAAGCGAATTATAAGTCTGTGTGTCGATTTTACAGCCTGAATCTTGGATTTTCTTGAAACAACAAAATGAGACCTCCAATTTCCCGGCTCTGGCCAAATGCTGAATGACGCGGTTGTATGCCACGAATGATCCAGATAGATTCCGAGTACCATAATCTCTGATCATATCATCGAATAGAGTCTGAATTCGATCAAAGTCTCCATTCTGATTCAAACGGTCGAAGAGTAGAACGTAGATTTCGTCAACTGGGTTATACCAAGATTGCCTCTTGGCCCACCCGAACAACCCCATCGATGCTTCAACCTCTCTGATTTCTTGCAATGCTCGGTTTATGTGGGACATGTTCGGGACAAAATGGAGCCTGTCCAACTGGTTCTCCATCTCTGGGCCCCACTTCCACCTCCCAACAATCTCGACAATCTTTGCGATGGCAGACGCACTCGAGAATGGCTTCTTGAGCCCACCAACCATAACATGGTCATCAAGGCCGGGGTCGACGGAGCGGATACCTTTACCAGAGAAGATCACATCGCCAGATTCATCCAAATAGGTGATGTCACCTGTCCATTCAGGAGGACCATCCGAGGGGGGCTGAAGAGAAGCGAAGTGTCTAAAGAAAGATGGGTTTTTTATATAAATTGGGAAAAGGGGAGAAAATGGGGATTTGAAGAAATGGGTTTGTTGGGAGAGTGAATAAGACGGAGAAGATGGTTTGACATTGTGGAGGGTTTGATGGTGAGAGGGGTAACATTGGAATTTTGGGTTTGGGAGCTTTTTCAGAGTATTTTTGGCTAAGTTGAGGTTTTTAGGGGAGAAAATGGTGTGATACATCGCTGGTATTTTGTGCACAGAGAGAGAGAGAGAGAGACTCACCTTTCTATACTTTCATTGTCTCAATAAATCAATGAAGGGTAGGGAGAGTGCAGACTCTCTTTGCTATCTTTGCAGTTGCAGGGGATAGTAGCTTGGGAAGAAAGAGGGAGACTGAAAACAGAGGGAACCATGGCGGTGCCCTTACGTTAGTTTAGCAGCACTTTGAAAATGGCGGTGACTCATCTCTTCACACGTGGACGTGACGTACAGCTATCCAGACCATCCAAACTTAGAGCCCCATGTTTGAGGGAGCGGATTAGGTGATACCCCCGGATCCACCGAGGTGGGTGGGACCCCTGGGGCTCACAGTGATGTATGTAACTTAAATCCACACCGTCCAACCATTTTCAAAGCTCATTTTAGTGTATGATGCCAAAAATGAACCAAGCCCAAATATTAGGCGGACCACACCACAGGAAACAGTCGTGATTGAATCCCCACCATTAAAAACTTCATGGAGTCCACTGGAATGTTTATTTTCCATCCAACATGTTGATAAGGTCACAATGACTTATATAAGGAGATCACACAAATATCATCTTGATGCAGACCTTTTGTGGCCTACAAGAAGTTTTTAATGGCCAATTACCACTGTTTCTTGTACTATGATCTATCTTAGATTTGGATCTGCTTCATTTTTTTCGATCATGCCCTAAAATGAGTTTTCAACACAGATGGACGGCCTGGATGTAGTCACATACGTCAAGGTGGCCCCACAGTCAAGGTCCCACGCTCCTCGGTGGATCAGGGATCCAGAGAAGCCACCGCCCATGGGGATCCACCTTGATGTATGTATTATGTATCCATGCCGTCCATCCATTTTTCCATATCATTTTAGGGCATTGCCCCAAAAATGAAGCAGATCCAATTATCAGGTGGACCATACCATGAGAACAGTGGTGATTGGATCTGCTTCATTTTTGGTAGTTGAAACACGACCTCAGATCTAATAATTATATTTCAACTACACATGTACATAGATAGAAAACCATTAATAAGTGTCTTTGAGTCATTCTAATGGTGGTCCACTTAATGATTGGTTCCCAGCCAGCTCTAGCATTGGGCTCAGATTTTCGGCATGGCCAGTCTTTGGAGCCAAGTTTAGGGATCCAAGCCCTCACTCTGCAGGGCTGGCCCACTGCCACCCACACTCCTAAGCTTATCAGGTCAGGTCGGGTCTAAACTTAAAGCCTCTTATGTAGTCAGTTTAGGCTGGAGTCAAGCTCAGTCCGCAGGCCAAGTGTACAAGGAGATGCTAACATGGCACACTTCTTTTCATGGGCTACCTTTAAAATAAGAAGAATGAAAAGTAGATAAAAGAACTGGTCAGGCCGATTGACCTCTAAACAGTCAAGATCTTTTAGGGCCCATTCGGATACCACCGAATAAGTTGCTTTTTTTTTTTTTTTTTTTTTTGTACTGATGACATAAGTATTTTTTATTTTGCTTTTTTAATTTTTCACCACCTGACTAGATCAAGAGGTGCTTGTCCATAGCTGTAAATAGTGGCAACTGCTTAGCCCACGTTGACCATCCAGCTTCTTGGGCCCACTATGATATATTTGATCCGTGTCGTCCATCTAGTTTGCACGTAAGTAGGGCTAGCATTTGAGGCAGATCTAAACCTCAAGTGGATCCCACATCAGGAAGCAACGATGATAATGAATCAATGATGATACCATTGAAACCTCCCTGTGCCCAGCATGATGTGTTTTACTCATGCCATTCATCTGTTTTTCCAACTAGTTCAAGGTAGTGGGGCCGCATGCTATGCACATAAAATCCACACCGTCCACCATTGTTGGTCCATCCCAAAAATGAAACAAAATCCAATCTCAAATAGACCGCACCTCAGGAAACAGTGGTCATTGACGCCCACCATTGGTCGGTCCTAATGATAGTGGCCCATATCCAAGGTGGGCCCTACATGATGGACAACCCACATTTGGGACGATTCACATTAAAGGTGGCTCCACATGATGGGCAGTGGATATTGATGGTGGGCCCAATTGATGGATGATCAACATCAAAGGTGGGCCCTACATAAAGAACAGTGCAAATGGCCCACATCCAAGGTGGGCCCCACATGATGTATTGCCCACATCAAAGGCGGGGCCCATACAATGAACAATCCACATCAAAGGTTGGCTCCAAATGATGGATGGTGGATGTGCAGGGACTAAATAGGCTTGAGGAATGATGTTGGAAACAAAAAATGCTTTTCTACTTTTTAGTTGATAAGCATGATGTTTACCAAACATACTTATTTGCTAATTAAGTAGAAACCAAGATAAGTTACTTATATGATAAGTAGCTTAAGTAACTTACAATCCAAACGGGCCTTTAAGGGGCGTTTGGACATAAGTTACTTAAGATAAGCTACTTATGCCTCAAGTAACTTATCTTGGTTTCTACCTACTAAGCTGAAGTGATTAAGTAAATTTAAGTAAAAATGTTACTTATAATTGATCTTAAACCAGACTTACTCATCTCAAATAAGTTACTTATCTACTGCTGTAAGTAAAAAAAGTAACTTATTTGGTAATATCCAAACATGCCCTTATTTAGAAAAAGTCCAGTAAACAATTTGATCCATTTACTTATGGGGAATCAGCATAGGTCTTGACCACCTCATCCATGGTCTGGAAAACAGATGGCTAGAGAAAGAAATGCACCGTACTGACCAAATTATCTAGATGGGGTGATTTATAAATGTTAGCCAATGAGATATATGAACTTAATGGAAGTCAAGATCGGTCGATTGGATTGTGCCAGTGCTGCCATGGAGATGGAGACGATATAACCACTATTACGATGTGAATATTTCCCACCTATGTATGTATGTATGCAATTATTATAAATGTAAAATTGCTTAGGGCACGTTTGGTTGCATCAAATAACATGAAATTTTGCACCAAATTAGATTTACCTCCTGATATTTAGTGCAACCAAATACACCCCTAGTAAAAGAATCTTGTTGAGTCGGCCTTCCATCTTCATATTTTCAGTGAAACTGAACTTCCAGGATCAGGGCCTCAGGCTGTTGACATCATGGTATAAAGACTCAGTGTGACTCTTCTGAGTCACATCCGGTCCTGGTCACACCAATCCGATTCAACACCACGAGTCACCTAGACGATTCAGCCCTAACTCAGGCAAGTCCCAATTCGACTTGAGACCAACAATTTGGCCTGAGTCACCGAGTCTTTTAACCATGGTTGACACTGCACATGAGATAAGAAATGGTATCCAGCCATGACTATTGACTATCCAAATTTCCATGCCGGCGGCATTAAATAAATTGGGTTCAGCCAAGGCCATGGTATGCTCATAGTTAGCAAAATGCCATACGACAAAAGAAAGGTACAGGAAATGTTCTTGTCTAATTGGGTTCCAACCTTAAAAAGGATGGTCGAAACAATGAAAACACCAAAAATCAATTAATTGAAAAGTTAGGCCTTTCAAGTGAAATGAAAGGAGTGAAAAAAGCAGCTTAATATATGCATATATGTGTCTATATTGCATATAAGTATGCCTAAAATATAAATTAAAATTAAAATGTTAGAATTTCTATGTACATAGGTGATAATTTGTACAGGTAATTAAATAGCAAGTTAATATCATTCTTTTAACTTCATCGAATCCTTGTTTTTTAAGTAATCCATATATAAATTGATGGATTTCCATCTAAAGTTATTTTTGCCAATATTTTAAAATGTACAAACATTGAGGGTGATTCAAATGTAGTCTAAAATGGAGTTTGATCACCATGGGTTGGCCTACTTGTCGAGCCATTAGGCGATACAAACCTTGAACAACCAAAATAGTTTGGGCGGCATCCAACACTAAATGTCTAGAGTCTCAGACCTAACCGGGCCCAAACCAGGCTGGGTTACATGGAAGGTGAACATGGAAATGCAGAATGGTCTGTACTCCAGCCTGGGAGACTGTCAAGGCATGGTCTGTCCATGGTGGGGCCCAATAGACCAATGGTATGGGTCACTGAATCACAGCCCCAACCTGTACAAATTGAAAATACGAGTACATACAAATTAAAAGGTGGCTATTCACTTCACATATAACAGGTTTTCAAATGATTCCCACTGGCCCCATGAGTTGGGATCGGCCTGATTTTTGTGCCAGGCGAATCTTCAATATTGGACTTCTATTGCACAGTTCCGATATGGAACACATTGTCAAATTCACACACAGGTGCTGTATGTGATCATTTCTCTTTAATTATAAAGCTCGAAGAAATACAATGTTGAGACTACAGATGCTCTAACATAGCTACACCATAGTTCACCAACCCCGTGATTGACCCAAGACGGACTCGCCCAGTCACGACAAGGTGACTAGGTCGAGGTGCACTCAGATTGCAACTGACTTGGGGATGACTCAGCCGAGTCAACCAATTCCAAATGTGAGTCTAAGAAAGTGGAAAATAATACAAAGTAGAGACAATTGCTACAATATTCTCAGAAAGTTGGGAGCTTTTTCAGCTGCAAGGAAGATCCATTGTGCTTCTTGAAGCGTTTTGATGCAGCTCTTAATGCCTTGCTCCATCCCTGTACACAAACGCAGAAGGAAAGCAGTTAAAAATTCTATATCATTCATAGAGTAGGCTACGCTGCAGTAGACAGTTACGACATAATCCACACATGGTAGCAGGGGGCCCACAAGTGAACGGTAGACAAGGATTTACAGTCAAGTTGTGTGCACTGGTGATTGTCTCTACACCATGTCTCTGCACCTTTTAGTGGTGATTGTTAACCATTAGCTGATTTTGCATTTCACTGCTGGTTTGAAGGTGTGGTTCTCGAAACACTTTCCATCCAGAAAATAGGGGCTACTAGATGGACGGTATAGATTGATACATTTCCTTACCAGATGAATGATGGCCAGACCATTCATCTGCAAGACCCACCCATGAATGGGCCATATGCCAAAACCACACAGGGCAAGTGACACTAGCCAGCGATTGGAAGAGTTCTTTTCCACTAAAATTTTACCATTGGTGAGAATTTTCCAAAACCCCTAATTTCAACTGTCGAACATCATGCAATCATCGGAAAATGATCTCCTCACCATCTTTAAGGTGATATTCGCTGCTATCTGTCAGATTAGTTTGCAAGAAACAATAAATCTAGCATCCTCTACCAGAGAATATGCCCTTCGACTTGCAAAATCAAATAACACACACCAAATACAACAACCTTCCAGTATGCCAATACAGAAGGAGAATTTAGAATTCTATTCATGATAAAGAGATTTATAAAATATGCTAAATATAAATGCAGTAATTTAGAAAATGGGAGAGAGATTTTAGAAAGTAAAAGAGGGCTAAGAGAGTCTATAGATTAGTGTGTGAAAATGCATCAGAGGCTGGGTTTATATAAATCTGGATGTGTACTTTGGTGGCCCTTAATGTGGTTGTTCACTCACAATCTATAGCAGAAAGTCTTCTTCACGGAGTACGCAGTGATTATGAAAATGCCGTCTTCACGATTCGATTAACGATTAATGCACCAAGATGTTCTATTGCGACTGCATGCTCGATCTGATGCCCGATTGGACAATCAGATCGTACTCAATGATCCCCAGCTGATCGGATGATCTAGATTACTCTTCATCACACTTGTACATGATCTAACCCATCAGATCACACCCGATCATTCTAGGGCTATGATTCAATGGATAATCTACCCAGATCACCATCAACATTCTCGATTGATTTAGATCGTATCTATAATTCAAGTAATGACTAACACAGTAAGAGATAATAATCTCATGACTGCATGCACGATCTGATGATTTGGATCATACCCGATGATCTCGAGCAATTAGATGATCCAAATCACTTTGGCTTGAACTTATACACGACCCAACCCATCAATCTCACTCGATCATCCTACAGGTATGATCCAATAATTCATATAGCCAAATAACCATCAATGATCTAGATTGTTTATAGTAAAACTTCAAAGCTCCTCAGCTCCTCACGATGATGTGTATGTGAAAAGAAAAGTGAGTCTCAAGCACCCATGTGCCCATGCACACTCCAAAACACTTGCACGTGTGGGTATGTACAGGTGCCAGGCACCCCTAGGCCCTAGCCTTACATATGTTAGTAATCCAAAAAAGAAAAGGCTCATTAATAAACCATTCTTATTTCCACACAACATTCCATGTGAGAGTATTAAAAAGATGGTGTAGAGAATAGCTCACATGGATAAAACTATAACGAGCTATATTAGCTTCCCAAACCAACAAAAAATTGCCTTTTTCTATAATTACGAAATTGTTATTAACCGATAAAATGAGATAAAAGCACCCATTTTCCATAATTACACAAATGCCATTGACCCATAAAATGAGATTAGTTTGAAAAACATTAACAATCCCAACTATTTTCAATATAATTTCTTAAATGACAATCTAGTCATGTAAGGAAAGTGTGCACAGAGGATAAGATGTCTTATTGACTTGAATCTTCACTTAGTGTAGACTCATCAGAGTTTAATGATACAACTAGACATGTCATACATGCACACTTTCAATCTTGTTGTATTTTAAATGGGCCAACATGTTAATAGCACTACACTATTCATGAGTATTTGGAGAAGAAACTTAAATTCTTGAATAATCTGATCCTTAATCATAGCTGATGCTTTTGGAGACGTCGCAATAACACCAACATCTCAGTATTCCTTACAAGAGGCTCATTAAGAGCAATTGCTCAGTCTGCCTTTAATCATTAAAAGTACCAGCACTATGTATACATCCTAGAAATGCTTAACGCACTTTGATCCATGTGGTTGAGGTGTGTTTCTTCTATAGTACCACACAATTGCTGTAAAAGCTTGACGTACAGCTCCAAGAACCTTTAGAGGGTCCTATCGCCAATAGACATCCTAATGCGTCGTAACCAAGTTGCGAGCTTTATGGAGTGTCTCTGACATGGGACTTCTCGGAGGCGCGCTATGCCCCGCTGCTCTGCTGCGGCCGGCCCCCGGACTATGCAAAAGAATCGAGGCCAGGAGGTCTCGTTCCATAGTGGTTCCCCCCCGCCCCCCCCCCCCCCCCCCCCCCCCCCAACCAAATAGGACCTCTTCGGCCTCGGATCACCTTGGTCCTCTCCCACTCCCCCCTCCCGAGTCTGGAAAGCGTAGAAGTTCAGTCTGCCTTTAATCATTAAAAGTACCAGCACTATGTATACATCCTAGAAATGCTACAAGACTTATATCATATAGTTCTCTTTGACCACTACTGGTGAAGTATTTTGGCCCATTAAGTAACCCACTAAGTAAATTAATTTTGGTTTTATTTCCGTCACTTGCGTTTATGATAATATGTTGATCCCATTTCTCCTAATGTTTGACTATAACATTCTTGCAAGATTTATGTAAATGGATATTCCAAATTTTCAAATTGAACATGCGTACAGAATTGCAATTACTCCATCTCCAATTATTTATCAAACATAGTTATGTCTTAGAGCAATGTGTTTGGATTTTCTATTGCAGGTCTTATTATTAGCCTTTGATAGTGTTGCTTCATTATAAAAATATATAAAGACAAATGACAATGGTCAAGCTAACAACAAAATTTCTAAAAAGTTCCTTAACTACTTTGCCTTTTTACTATAAGTTGCCAAAACAATGAATTTTCATTGATATAGGTTTTCATTTATATGGAGTTGTTTATTTACATTGCGGAAATCCCAAATTCATTATATAAATGTCACCTCGTATCTTGCGCTAAAGAACTGCCATTGTGGATAAAGCTAATTATTACTTTTTAGAATCCATTGTTTTCTTTACAATCCAATCAATAAAAAACACCAAATCAAGGGAAAGCATTTTCTTTTCCTATGAATTTTGCCTATTGAAATAGGCCCTAAATGTATTTTCAAAGATTCCTCATCCCTAAATTCCTTGATAGTGAATAGATATATGCGGTTTTACAACCATGAAAGCTTTCTATTTTGAGCATATTTTAAGAAAACACATTAAAATGATTATATTCCTAAGGTCTCTTGGGATCGGTAAGCCATACTAAGACTCTCTATAGTCCCACATTCTAAGATGTGAAAGGTTTGATGTCCTTTTCTTCCATAGTATGTATTGTGTTTTATGTGTCCGAAGCAGGGTACTCTATTTAAGAGATGACCAAAGGTTAATAAGGCATCACCATAAAAGTCAGAGCTAAAGCATGCATTCCTTAACATACAATTCACCATGTCTATTAGCATCTTATTATTCCATTCACCAACAGCATTTTAGTTGGGTGAATAAAGGGCTCCTACATGGTGATAATCTCACAAGTTTCACAATTTTAGTTTTTTCCAAAACAATCTCATTTTATGGGTTAATGGCATTTCTTAACATTATGGGGGGGAAAAAAAGAATGGTTTAATATCATTTTATGGATCAATAACATTTTCGTAATTATAAGAAAAAGTGGCTTTTATTGATTGAAAAAGATGTTTTGCTTTCCTAGTTGTTTTACACAAGTTATTTGGAAGCTACCTTTTTAGTAGTCACATTGAAAGTAATGTCAAAGAAAAATGGTTACTAAATAACCATTTCCATTTTCATTAATCACATGTGTAAAGAGTGGCAAGTACTATGAGTGCTTCACACCTCCACAAGCACGCACGTGCATGGGCACATGGGTGCCAGAGATGGTGTGGCGTGTGCAAATGTGCTTGAGGTGTACTTTTGCAATTTACATGTAAACACCCTTACAAGGATCTAAGAAGTCTTAAAGTTTCACCAGAATCAATCTAGACCATTAATGGTGATCTAGGTAGAACGACCATTAATCATACTCCTAGGATGATTGGTGTGATTTGTTGGATTAGTTCGTGTATAAGTTGAATTGGGAGCGATTTGGACCATCCAATCCTTCGAGATCGTCTACTATAATTCAAACCATCAGATTGCTTGCACCAGCACGGGATCATTTCTTGGCATGTTAACTGTTAGGTGAGTGTTTGAATTTGAATTAAGGCGGTGGCAGTTTCATAATGACTAGAAACACTTACAATAGCGCCAGAAGATGTTTCTGCTATACATTGTGACTGTCTAGACATTAAAGGCCAGTGAAATGTCCATCCAAACTTCGTATAAAACCGATCTTCATGCATTCTCACACTAATCTGTAAAACCAACCTTCAGAGTGACTAGAAACCGCTTAAAAGGGTGCCAGAAGGGGTTTCTACCATAGATTATGACTGTTCAGAGTGACTAAATAGTCACATTAAAGGCCAGCAAAGTGTCCATCCAAGACCTTATATAAAAGCCAACCTTCTTGCATTCTCACACTAATCAACGGACTCTTATAAAACCAACCTTCATGCATTCTCACACTTATCAACAGACTCTCTTAGCCCTCTTTTACTTTCTAAAATCCTATCTCATTTTTTAACTTAATGCATCTTTGTTATGTTTATTATGCTATTTGAGAATGCTAGTTATTTTGACAGAATTCTAATTTTTTTCAAGTCCTGACATATTAGAAGGTGGTTGTGTTTGGTGGGCCAGCTGTATTCTAGAGTCAGATTTGCTGTTAAAACTTCTTGCAACCCAACCTGATAATTGAAAGGAAGTGAATATCAGCTTACAGATAGTGGCGGTGTAACACTCCTGAAGCCTATTTAAGTGTCTTTTTTTTTTTCTTTTCTTTTTTTCATTTCAGTTTTCTTCTTCTAACAAGAACAGCATTTTCTATTGTTTCACCCAGCGTGGTGGGTCTCAGCAGTACAATCACCAATGTCCAATGGGCCCAATCACAGGGATTTGGTTTACCAAAAGGTAGGTCGACCATATGCTCGATCAAATCTCATTATATACAAAATAAATGTCAATATATTGAGGTTTTTTATGTGTATTTCTCAATTTCCGCAACTAAATCACATGCTTTTTTCTTTTTCTTTTTCCCCTTTTTCTCTAAAAACTGAAAAGAGGAAACAAATATCTCAATTGGGTATTTCTCCAATTCCAAAATAAAATCATCAGTAAACGGACGCGGATTGGGGTCGGATGCTTAAGCGTCCGACAGATCCGCGTGGGGGCCCACTGAGATGTATCTGTTTATCCATGCTGTCCATCCCTTCTTTAAGATCTTGTTAGGGTATGGGCCCAAAAATGCAGCAGATCCAACGGTACAGTGGACCACACCAAATAGTAAGCTTTGGTTGCATTAAATGCGCACAGCATTAATCCAGTTGCATTAAATGCAAGAGTCATTTCTAGTGGGGTACACTGGACCGTTGGATCTGCCTCATCTTTGGATCCATACCTTAAAATGATCTTAAAGAAGGGATGAACGGCATAGATAAACAGATAAATCTCAGTGGAACCCACGCAGATCTGGTCGGACGCAATCCGCGTCCTCAGTAAACATTCTTGTTCTTTTACTTTCTCGCATTTTGAGAAAGAAAAACAGTTTGTAAATTTGGGGATTTTGCAATTTCTTGAGATTCTGACAGGAGAAACAATTCCCAAAGTTGAAAGATTATTTTCCTCAACTCTTGAAAAGACCATAAACCAAACCAAAACCATCGAGTGAGAAAGAATGGATTTTACCTTGCGAGGAGCAGAACCCTGAACAGGGGTGGGAGAGAAATCAAAGGTCTGCTTCTTCTTCTTCTTCTTATTGCTGTTAGACACTGCCATCTTCAACGCCTTCTGAATCTTCACACTCGCCTTCTTGAGCTTTTCTTGCAACATCTTCTGCGACCCATCTCCTATCTTTCTTCGCTTTTCAGCAAAAGGAATACAGTCGATCGAAATCATGGAATGGTTGTGGCGAGGGAGTAATGGAGACCAGATACCACTCTGATGGTAGTCGAAATCAAAGGGAGATGTGTCCGGGAATTTGCAGAGAAGGTCCCGAGACATGGACGGCTCTAGATACTCCACCGTTATAACACGTTCAATGAACATCGATGCGTAGTTTGGACACACAACAGAGAGAGAGGGGGAGGAGGGAGAGAGAGAGAAAGCGAGAGAAGCTCGAGAGCGTACGAGAGAGAAAGGGGAGCTCGAGAGCGTACGAGAGTAGACGCCCTCACTCCTTTAATTCGAATAAGTTCTTTTTTCTTGCGTCGCGACATACAACACTAGCATGTGTTGCACCCATGGGGTCCACATACAACGATTCTAAGATAATCATAACCATCCATAATCTGGATGCATATTTTGGATGGTTTATTTTCATAAATTATGCTGGAAAATTAAGCCTTACTTCTGATTTAAGCATTCGTTTTCCATCCATTGAAATTTGCCTTTTCACTGGTATATATTCAGATCCACAAACCAATGAGCCGAATCGTTCGCTAACTATTTACTAATATATGTTTGTAGGTTTTACCAAGAAAATAGACGGTTCCGATTATTAGTTCATGTCTTCACGTGGGCTCTTATCGAGCGACAAATTCTAGCTACATTTAGTCGAGACATACGAAAAACGATCTCATTCGAATTCGTGTAAAGTGGAAAAGGTGACCGTTGCAAATTGGACGGTTGCTAGTCCACGTGTATACTTGTCCACACGCGGCAGACGTGCCAACCTGGCAAGTATATTGAAAATCCGAGGGGTGCATAAGGTGGCCCACAGAATGAAACTAGCCATATGCTAAAATCAGTAGTCTATTCATCATCGAATATGGACCGTTGTCAATTTTTCTTAATTGTCCGTTCATTATGAATGAGAGCGCGGCCTACCCGCTGCGTCAACCAATCAGATACATGCAGGGTTCTCCATGGTAGGGGCCACCTTAAGCACCGTTGGATATGTGAAGGGGCGTGGATTTCCTGCGCAATGCTTGCGCAGGAATTTCCTGCGCTGGGAACCACGGTGGGGCCCACAGTGATGGTTTTTCATAAATCCACCCCCGTTTTGGGAGCTCATTTTAGGACATTAAGACAAAAATGAGTAGGTAAATTAGCACCGTTGAAACCTCCCTGGGTCCACAGTGACGTTTATATGACATCCATACTGTTCATAACGTCACTACTACTGGGATGAACCGGAAAAACAAATATTATCCTGATTCGAAACTCCTGTGGCTCCACAAATATTTCAACTGTGGACGTTCAAATCTCACGTTTTCGACCCACTTGAGTCTTGGATCCGGTTCATTTTTCTCTTTACATCCTAAAATGAGCTCCCAAAACGGATGGACGGTGTGGATTTAACAAAAATCATCACTGTGGGCCCACCTTGGTTCCCAGCGCAGGAAATTCCTGCGCAAGGCTTTCGCAGGAATTTCCTGTGCTGGGAACCACGGTGGGCCCCGTCCATCCGTTTTGACACGTGTGCTGCTTGCACGTCTCTATTCACAAACCTGCTACTGGCACTGGAGCCAACGTGCTGTAAGAGCAAGCATCAGTAGCTTGGACCTACTGTCTGTGTAACCCAGAAAGCAATCCACGACTCTTGTATGTATATGCAAAACATGGCTGTTGAGGTTTCTAACGGTCCTTTTTCCTGTACACATTTTGATCAGGTGTGCGGAACAATGAACCGTTCACATCTCTCAAGCTTGCGTTATGTGGTGGGGCCCATGGTTTAGCAGAAACATGGGCCCCACCCCACTTATAGAAACTGTTCCCATCCTCGGATTCATGATCAAATGAAAGGACAGATTACAAACGAGTAACTATATATCATCGACCAGAGAATACAATAGAGTATCCTGGTGTTTCGGTTTGTGTTTGTGGGGCCCATTGTTCAATGACCAGGCCGTTGATCCAACAGCACCCACTGTCGAGGGGCCTTGCCGCAAGAATCTCCCAAATTTAGGGCATGAGATTCATTGGGAGAGTAGCCGCAAGGTGGGGCCAACGGTCCATGTCCATGTCAGCCCCACCCTTGGATCCACAATCTTAGGTGTGACCCGCAAGATGGATGTTAGTGCATGCACGTACAGAACTTGTAGATAAATGATTTGGACTGTCTGCTTTTTCTGCCATTGATCAGATGTTTAGGTTTATTAAATTCAAATCTGATCATTAAATGAAAGGCTTGGTGACCCTACTTAGCTGGGATGTCTATGGTCATCCGATGTCACGGATTTTGATTGGCTACGTGCTGCTATATAAGATGAATCCACGCAAAGCATGTTTGAAATGGACAGATTATGCACTAACTCTGTGAATGAAGGGAAAAAGCAAATGTGAGCTTGATCCAAAACTTTTGTGCAGAAGCTTTGGATCAAACTCATATTTGTGTTCTCCCTGCTTCATGTGGCCCAAATTCAGTCATGAGGTCTTTTGTCACAAATGATCCGGGCCATCTTGGCAGTTCGATCATTGTGCTGTCAGCTATCTTTCAATCCCCTTATTTCTTCGTCCTCTTCACCATGAAAAATTGGTGCAGCAGCAAGCAACACCACTCCTTTAACAAAGCATAATTTCTTTTCTTTTTCTTTTTTTTAACTACGATAGGTTGTCCCTACATGTTGACACGTGTGTGACTTGGGTGAGACCCCGGAACCAGCGATGTGGGTGGGACCCTGAACCTATGGCCCACCTGGATGTATTCTTTGTAAATCCATGCCATCCATCTGTTTCGTCCTATTATTTTAGGATGTATTCCCAAAAATGAAGCAGATGCAAATTTTAGATGGACCACACCCCAAGAAACAGTTTTCATTCAACCATGACCATTAAAAACTTTCTGGAGCCCACCGTAATGTTTATCGACCATCCAATCTGTTGATAAGGACACGTAGACAGGGATGAAAGGAAAAAACAAATATCAGGTTCATAGAAAACTTTTGTGGCTCACAAAAGGTTTTTAATGGTCATTAACCAGTATTTCTTATGTTGTAGTCCACCCAAAATTTTCATATTATTCATTTTTGGTTCCATAGTACAAAATAATCTGGAAAAGCAGATTAACGGCATGGATCTACAAGGAATATATTCAGATGGGCCCTAGGTTCAGGGTCCCACCCACATCGCTGGTTCCGGGGTCTCACCCAAGTCGCCCCCCTTTTTTTTAGACAAGACTATTCCCTGTGCATGCAGGCAATCACCCACTAACCACATGCATTGGCCAAATCACAAAGAGGGGAATCGAAACCCAAGACACTAGCCATTGGCCCAAACCCCGGGCAGGTACAAAGCATAATTGTTATGATGTGATGCATTTGCTTCAAACCAACAAATTCATCCAGGAGTTTCAGATGTCTTTCATTTTTTAAGCATCCAATAAATGCCCACTAATTCAATAGTCAGTCAGATAATCAATAAGTGTAATTTGCAGTTCATGATGCATCTTAATTAGGAACCATTATTTGGACAGTATTTAATTAATGTGCCAAACATGCAAGTTACAAGTACTTGTGAATCATCCATCACTTTGCCAGACTATCTGAAGGTTTTCTCCTTCGTTTAACTATCATTCATCTTACTGCCCAATTAGGTTTCAGCTGTTTGCGCTGCTGGCTATGCAGCTGCACCACCTACTTCCACTGAACTTGCCACCGGGTGTTAAAGCTGATATCTAATTGCGCTATTGATGCGTTCAAATGCTATAAAACCAGTCATCTTTTATGGGACAGAATGTCAGCTACGTGAGGTACAACATGCTCATAAGATTAAGAGTAGGTGAAATGAGGATGTTGAGATAAATGAGGGACAAGGATCGAATTAGAAATGAATGTAACCAAGGGAACTTAGGAGTAGCACTAATAAGAAATAAATGTAGATTTGGATGGTTTGGTCATGTGCCGGTTGGTAGGAGTGAGAACAAGCCAAAGGCTTTAAAAGGGCAAGGAGAAGACCCAAAAGAACATGCGTGGTGTTAGCATGAAAAGATTTGATGACCTATGGTCTAGCTCAAGTAATGGCCCTTGATAGAGTGAAATGGCAGAATAAAGTATTTTCATGTAGCCAGCCCCAATTAGTTGGGATAAGGCTTAGATGATGATGATGTGTTCGAATAAAGTTGATATGGGTAATCTCTGTCTTCAAATTCTTGGTTTTCGGAGGAGGGAAAGATTGGGAGAGAAGAAAATGGAGTGAAATAGTCACTACTCTTGGCCCCTCTTATTCCTCCTAAACTGTGAGGCCATGTTTGGTAGATGCTAAAAATGAGTTTGGCTCAATTTAATTAACAGCAATCATGTATCAGAGATCTTGATCTCTAATACATAATGAGTTATGTTAACGAGTACCATTAGAGATCAAAATCTCTAATACATAATTACTGCTAACTAAAATGAGAATAACTCATATTTAGGCATCTAAAAAACAGGGCCTAAGAAGTTGGTAAAAGATCCCTATTGGCAACAAGTATAAATACAAGGAATCATACAACATTGACAAGATTCACCACTAGTAGGAACAACAAATGGCGAGACAATTACCTCGAAATGACATTCAACTCCATTATGCACACTGAGAGGTAAAAGTATTAGCTTGCAAGGGGAGAAGCCCAGGCCTGGGGATTGGACTGGTCCACCTGATCGACCCATTGGATGGGTGATCATACAGAAAGAAACGAGTAAAACGAGCATTCAGAAAGAAATAAAAAAGATCCACTTGTTTTATATCACAAGTGAAGGGAAGTGGGCCGCACTGCTCAGTGATCCAAGCAGCTGAATTATGGGCCTTCATTTGGGTGGGCCAGCACTAAAAGCCTTGTATTAGAAGAACACTAACACAAAAATTTGTAAGAAGAATTACAGCAACTGTTCACATTCAATTCAGAATAAAGACAATGACGCTTAAAATTTTACAATCTGGGGATTTTTTTCTGCATAGGCCACTTTGGATCATTGAACCTACTGTAGCCCCTATAATGGTACCGCATAACCTTTCAGCCGGAGCCCACAGTTCATGCTCAAAGCCTCAAACTCCAAGTGTGGCCCCCCTTAAATCATGGGGGACCATTGGATATGAAGATACCACTGTTGTTTGCAGATTGTCCCAATATCACCTGGATCAGATGGCTGCCAGCTTGGCAAGTCAAGGGCCTAGTTCCTTAATCTCGAGCTTCCATCTTCAGCCCAATGGCTGGACCCAAGCAACGAACAGGCCCAGCATATACCAATTTTGTTCACAGCGCAAGTGTACGTTTGGATGTCATAGCCTTATTTGATAGATGCCTAAAAATTACTCCATCTCATTTTAGTTAACAGTAATCATGTATTAGAGATCTCTAATATATAATCCCTGTTAACATGAACTCATGTATTAGATTTCGAGATTTTTTGTACAAAATTATTGTTAGATAAAATGAGATTAACTTGTTATAATGCGTTTACCAAACAGGACCCAAGTCTCCAGCCTAAATTAAATCCTAGCCATGCAGATGTCGATTTGTACAAAAATGACCACAAACAAGACAAAGTAACAAGAAGCTGCTGACCAAATAGCTAGGATTATCCATTTTGTGTATTTCTAATCATTTTCCATCTACAATAAGGACAACTAAATGAATGTACCAAATTGATACATTGCCTTGCCACGTGTACTATGGAGAGCCGACTCTATTGTATTCCGGTCATACTGGCTCTACTTTATCACCATCCATGAAACAAATGCAATATTATCCAACATGTTACTACAGCAGATAGAAAAATAAAACAAATAGCCAGATAGAAGCTATGTGAAAATGGGAAGATGGGGAGTTATTTGATACTCACACAGTGTGATTGTTAATATGCAGGCACCAAGAAATTTTACATGTGGCACACATTCACTCCAATCAGGTCAATGCTTTGAAATAATATTGATTTAATGACCCTAGGCACTGATTTATGAAGATCTGTTTGCTGAATTTGGACTATTGGTTATTTTCATCTCAGCTATCCATAGAAGGTTTTCAAATATTTGAGTTAGAAATAAATAAATAAATGTAATATTTAGTCGAGAAATCATCCAAATTGGGACACAATTTTGATGGCTTAATTTGATTCACTTCCAATGTCTGCATATCAAAGTTTTTCTCATACAAAGACACTCCTAAAATGGGTGGAGTTAAGCACAGTGAAATCATAAGAATTAGCCCTTGACTGATAATCTGACAATGAGTATGGAATATCCATAATTTTATTACAAGCTTTGAGAATAAAATATAGTTGAGTTCGTGGCACACAATGAGAAGGGGTAATTTGTGGCACACTTGCCAGTATGGTGCACGTGTGAAAGAGATCCAAGCTATTCATCAGGTGGGGCAACCACGAGATGGCACTGACCCACAAAAAGAGCGAGTCCACTGCTCAAATCTGTCACACGTACCCAAAAAAAAAAAAAAAATGGACTGACAGGAAAAAAGAAGAACAATGATCTATGTTCAACCCACTTGACGAGTGGACCCTCAATTTTTCATTGCCCCAGCATGTTAATGATGGACCCACCAGATGGGTCAGCCAGGATTTTGCACAAGCGTGTGACGTGACGTGATGTGCACGTGTCTGAGGATCACTTCTTCGTGCCTAATGGCATGGTTGGCATAAGCATCTCTCTGAAATAAATAGTAAGATTGACAAAAAGAATAATTTGGAGACTGGTCTTATTGGCTAGCCCTTTAGCAGATTTGGGGGAAAAGAAATGGAAAATGCTTTAGGAATGCATGCAACCCGGTGGCGGCGGAGGTCTTCACCAGGGCGAAGCTCTATCTTGTAGAATGGGCCTCTTGTATAATAGGTCTTTAGGATTATGATTTTTCCTTTTTTATTTAGGTTGTAGCTTTGCACCATCTCAATGCTTTTTAATAAAAATCATTATATTTCATATATATAACAAAAGGAATAAACTGGTTGTTACACTTGACGTACCATAGCCTCGCGTTCTTCTTCTTCTTTCCTCCATATTCTCCACTTCCACTGAACTGAACTGAAACATCAAATGGGAATGACTTAAGCTTCGGACAGTGGTAAACTTTCAAGAGTCGTAAAGACGGCATTGCCCTCTGCATCCTTGGTCACTCCTCCAACTCATACAAATATCCTAGTACCAAGACCTCCACTTTTCGTACCCTACTCGAGCTGTCCCAAAATTTAGGACCCAGGTAATTAATCTTTCCCCAGTAAATGGAAAGAAACTGCAGATTGGGAAGGGAAGTAGAACTGAACCAAGCAGGCGTCCTTTCTCCCGGAAAGTTACAAAGCCACAACTCTCTAAGGCATTTAAGAGGAGAAAGTTGATGATCCAACTTCCTTACAAGTCCAGGGCTTGGAGAATTGCCTACAAAGTCTACTAATAGGAGTTGCAGTTGATCGAGCATTGATAACACATTCCATTCCCCTTCATCAATTTGTTCCTCGTAATTTATCTTCATGTGGAGTTCTCTGAGTTTTTTCAAGTCCTTCAACTGCTCTGGTAACTGTTCTTACATCTTGAATTCTTAGACCTTAAACCATGATAGCTGTTCAAGATTTGAAAGATTTCCAAGCCCTTCTGGCATGCATTCTAAAGAATCGCAGCCAACTATGTGGAAGGTGGTCAGCTTCTCCAATGTTGTGATTGACGATGGGAGCCTTTCCTAATTGGGGCAGTCGTATAAAGATAAAATCTGAAGATTACAGAGATTTCCGATTGAATCAGGGAGTTTTCTCAAGGCAGTTTTCTCTATGAAAAGACGAAAGATAAACCAAGTGTTTTAATAATCCTATCCCACTCAACCAATCCTTGGCAAGATCTTCATCAATTTTCGTGGTTGATAATGAAAGATACAACACGCTCAACCACCTTAATTCGCAGAGTTTGGTTTTTACACTTAAAATAATCTCTTTGCTCGCTACGTTCACCCCAACCAATGTCCGCAACTGTTTTAAATGCTCTCCGCAGCTGTATTCCTCAAAATTCCCAGACGGCGAGACTGGACACTGAACACAGGCGAACTCTACGTACTACAATCCAGGCTCACAAAGTTCTCTTCTCTTGCAATTTTTATAACCATAACTCGCACCATATCATGCATTCTACATGAACCGAAGCAATTTTACACCTCCTCATTGGACTAGTGAGAAGATTGAAAATGGTTTAGAGGAGAAGGCATCATCAGCCAATTCCAACCAAATTTTGTGATCTCGCATGTCTATGACCGGCAAAACCTCCCTAACAACATGTAGCAACTCGGCATAAATTTCTATTTCCTTCAAGTTCCTTCCTAATCTCCTAAGGGCCTGTTTGGTCTTCCAATTACAACTGTAAATGGTTGTAAATGAGCCAAGATTATTTATTCTTGTAAATTTGTGGTCACATCACATACATTTGACTATAATTATAGCCTTGTTGCATTGTTTGTTTTACCCTGGAATTACCGTGAAAATGGTGGTTTTATAATAGAAAAATGTAATGATTACATTTTTACTTTACCTCCATCATTTACAAGCAGTGTCTTAAATAGCCGTAGCGTGCTACATAGCGTTCAGCCCTCTGTAGCATGTAGCGTAAATAGCGTAGCGTGTAGCGTAAGTTACACGATACTTATATTTTTAAATTTAAATATAGGAAAAATATGATAAATAGTAAGAAAAAAAGCAAAAAATATAAAAATGCCTAAAAGCTGATTATCATTTATCAAAAGCCAATCCACACATAAAGTCGTAAACCAAATCAAATAATTATTACATCAACAACTTTCTAAGCAAACCATTTTAATTTTTTTGAATCAAACCAATCCCATAGGTTAAGAGTATTAAGTACAATATAGATGCCATCTATACAAAGAGGGGTTTTTGAAAACCCTCTTTTGAAACCCTTTTTCTTTTAAGTTTCGTTTTAAAGATTTTTTAGCATGTGAGTTTCTCACCAACTTTAACAAAGGATCACCGCCATTTTAAGTGAAAGTAAAAAAAGAAAGGTTTAGTTTTAACTTTACATTTTAAGTTTTATTATTATTTATAATATGAGTTCTACACCATTTTTAACAAAAAAAAGTAAATTAAATAAATAAATAAATAAATGTAAGGATCACCGCCATTTTAAGTGAAAGTAAACAAAGAAAGGTTTAGTTTTAACTTTACATTTTAAGTTTTATTATTATTTATAATATGAGTTCTACACCATTTTTAACAAACAAAAGTAAAATAAATAAATAAATAAATGTTCACATCATTCTTTAAAAAAAATAAAAAAGCAAAAAATATATTGTAGCGTATGCTACAAACGCTACATGCTACATAGTTGTAGCGTACGCTACAGCCCCTGTAGTGTACAGGGGGTTCACACTATTTAGCCACGCTACGTAGCGCTACGGCTATGCTATGGGCGCTATTTGAAACATTGTTTACAAGTGTATTTGACTCTCAGTTTGCAAGCCATAAATCATGCTTAAACAAATGCTTGTACATAATGATAATGGCTCATTTACCTCCATTTCATAGGAAATTGGAACACCAAACAGGCCCTAAACAATCTTCTCTCCCAACAATACAAAACACTCCTTGATTCTAGTGCTTTTAACCAAAAGCCAAATATAACACAAACTTGGCTGCAAGACTTTCCGAACTTACTCATCCATCATCCCAAAACTTACTTTTGTATCCCAGCCTAAAATGTATGACACCCCTCTTTGAAGCACTGCCAAGCCCAACCCAATGTGCATCCACAGTTGGACCCTTTCTTGCTTACTGCTCTATCCAGGTCACACCCCTACTAAAACTTCCATATCTTTTAGCAATGAGTTTTCTCCAATAACAACTTCGGTTCTTCACCAAATCTCCACCACCAATTTGCCAAGAAGATACCAATTCCTCGCTTTGAGGTTGCTGATAGCATTTTGGTTTTCTGAACCTTCTTCCATTTGATCAAATAATATGTCTTAGCTCCGCTATGCCAGAAGGACATCTTGGAACCTGGAAGGAAGTCACCTTGAAACCATTCACACTTCTTCATCTCATTTTCAGGACATTCTGAAATGGGATCCTTCAAAAAAAATAATCTGAAATGGGACGAAATAAACTAGAAGATTAGAAACCGAGGATCTAATGTCATGAAGGTGATATGCCTGCCAAAAGAAAGGTAGCTTCTTTTCCACTTATCAGGCTCTCTCCAC